>OZ025239.1:78480548-78500548 GCA_964019155.1 Osedax fenrisi
TTCAGTATCTAATTTCATTATATTATTATTAACTTTTATATTTCGTTCTTATTACTTCCACATTGTTAGTTAGTTTATTTCACTTTGTTGTTATTGTGGTTGTTTTATTTTATTTGTATTATTTATTTTACGTGCACTTACGAGGAGTGTTATCACTTTGTAACGGTGCCTAATAAACCATATTTCATCATCATCATCATCATCATATGACATATTTTCGTATGTTACTCTATAACTAATGATTATATTCCTAATGATTTATTATATTTGTTCAAGAATACATATAACATGATGGTTTACTATAGTAAACGTACAGTCACATACACACACATACACACACACACACACATATATATATTTATATATATATGCATATAATGATGTATTTTTAGATTTAAAAAATCGGCGGTCATAGGTCATATAGCGTCCTATTGACTGCCGTATAGCTTTTTTGTTTGATCCATATTTGTTTCTATTGTTATTAATATAAAATTTAAAATTATCTAATTCACAGATCTGCCTAATAGGGTAAACATACAGGTGTGTATATATATATATATATATATATATATATATATATATATATACTAATACACACATATATATATATATATATGTATATATATATATATATATATATACATATATAAATTAAGTGAAATCTCTTCTAAAAGGATGTTTTTTAAATGTATGATTAAAATAATAGATTATTATATATAAATATATGGTTCTACACACTTTACGATGGAGATCATAGATGTAATGAAGTCGTGGATTGTTAGAAAGGTAGATATATTAATGAGGTATATATGTTAGTAAGGTGATATAAATCTAGATGTAGATGTATATGTAGATGCAGATGTAGATGTAGATGTAGATGTAGATGTATATGTAGGTGTAGGTGTAAATGTAGATGTATATGTAGGTGTAGGTGTAGGTGTAGATGTAGATGTAGATGTAAATGTAGATGTAGATGTAGATTTATATGTAGATGTAGATGTATATGTAGATGTAGATGTAGATGTAGATGTAGATGTAGATGTAGGTGTAGATGTAGATGTAGGTGTAGATGTAGATGTAGATGTAGATGTAGATATAGATGTAGATGTAGATGTAGATGTAGATGTATATGTAGATGTAGATGTAGGTGTAGATGTATATGTAGATATAGATGTAGATGTAGACATAGATGTATATGTATTTACCGTTCTCAGATTAAACGTTACTTTGAAGTTGGAGATGAAATCTTCAGCAAATTCCGGGTACAGCGTGAGAATGTCGTTCAAATCACTGACGGCCACCTACAAATCAACATTTATAACGAATGTATACGTATTGAATTATGAATTATGCATATATGTGGAATATATAGTAATTGTCAATAGACATTTCGCTATATAATATAAAATTGTAATTATTAATCATATATATTTAGAATTTAGTGTATATGGTATGGTAGTAAACTGAATGAAAACTGAGTGTAAACTATAATAACCTATATTAACCCAATATTAACCCTATAATAACCCTATATTAACTATATAATAATCCTATAATAACCCAATATTAATCTTATAATAACCATATATTAACCCTATATTAACCCTATAGTAACCCTATCGTAAACCATGATGTGTATAACCTTATGCATATCACAATAAGATAATGCCCTCACACAATAATTAGATTTATTCATTATTGGCCAGCCATTAGACTCCAGTGTTGGATTCTCCCCTATTATGTCATCTTTACCTTATATGAAATTCAGAATAGTATATTTTTATTATCAATATATATATATATATATATATATATATATATATATATATATATATATATATATATATATATATATGTGATTAAATAAATTGCTATTCATAGAAATAAATATATATATATATATATAAATATATATATATATATATATATATATATTTAATATATTACAATATAATGTTAAATATAGTAACGTGAAATGATATTCATCATAATATATTATTACTTAAATATAATATTACCATAATATACATTACTTGAATTGGGTCAAGTTAATAATAATATATGATATCGAAAGTTGAAATACTGATAGCCATGAAAGATTATTGTACAGGTTTAAATATAATTTAATGTAAATATTATAATTTAATTTTAAAATTGACCACATATTTATATACACCACACATCTTATACATTGTATATCGAGTAACCTAAAATAGCCATTACTATATTGTCCTTGAGAATTTCCACGGAACCCCTGGCGATGAAATAGATAGCGTCGAGAATATCGCCAGGGTGCAGCAGGGTGTCACCAGGTGGAGCGTGTGTAGACTTAAACTTCGTGGACAAAGACCGTAGACAGCCTATATAGGTTAATATGTATACATCGTATTAAATTAGACATTAATGAATAAGATCTATAATCCTCAATACTATATAAATATATATATATATATATATATATATATATATATATATATATTTAATAGGTAGTTAAATATTCAGAAGAAATATTGAATATTAAATTGCCAATTATTCAAAATGGATGATTAATATTCACAGGAACTACTCGGATAACAACATTATGAACCAAGTTGAAACTATGCGTGTTGACCAGGGTAACCTCTAGGTGACCTCTAGGTGACCTCTAGGTGACCTCTAAGTGACATACCGATGACCCCTATATAAATAATACCTGGACTAGCGGTTTTGAAAGCTCTGCAACTATTCAAGAGGTTTCTATTGAGGTGAAGACAAATGTCAGCTTGCAAACATTCCGGAAAACCTTTTAACACCTATTGTGAGAAGTAATTGTTCTATTATATAATCGTATGTATTCATACTTAGTAAACATTTTAAACATCAGTATAATGTAGGAAATATGAAATAGCAAATAAATATTTAATTGTATATGAATTAGTATATTAATATATATATATATATATATATATATATATATATGAGTTAAAATCCTAGCTTATAAGCATACTTAATAAATTCACGGTTAAATGCATTGACAATTAGTGACAATTTAAATAAGTATTTAGGAATATAATATAAACTCGCGGGTGCACACACCGAACCCCTAGTTAAGATCACATGAGAAACCCCCACTTGAACATAACTAGTATGTTTATCTCGGTATCATAGGATAAGCTGGCTGATACCAAGATTCATAATCTTAGACGATGCCCTTTATAGGGATTCGTGTTTTGTAAGGTAAACCAGCTGTAGGTGCTATCTATTATCAGCTATAATGTGCTATCTGCTATCAGATGTAATGTGTTATCTGCTGAAGGTGATATCTTCTATAGCGCTACGGGTGGTTATATTTACTATCACCGAGTGACTGCACATAAACCCACGTATACGGGTAAGGTGCCATGCCACGCTGGAGTAACATTGACCTCTGGGCTGACTAATTCTGAGGGTCATATCTCTCGCGAGATCACGTGCTCGTCGCGCTACTAACGCTGTTCATGTCGATACCGTTAGTGTAGGAGAGCTTGTGCTGATGCGACTCCACCAGTCTGGTGGCCATCGTCTTGGGGATGTGGTGGAAGTTGATGAACTCCTTGATGCTGGTCTGCATCTCGTGGTATTCTTCACTGCCCTGCGAGTAGGGAGGTAAGTAGGTAGAGGGGTAGGTTGTAGGGGGATGTAGGTAGGGGTAGGTGGTAGGGGGTTGGTAGGTAGAGGTAGGTAGGTAGGGGAAGTAGGCAGGGGGTAGGTAGGTATGGGGTATGGGTAGGTAAGTAAGTAATTGAATAAATATATAATAAAGATACCAGAAAATTCAACATACATAAAACATATATAATATACACATATATATATATATATATATATATATATATATATATATATATATATATATCGTATGATAACTATTAATACAATTATAATATTACTTACTATTATAAAAAATATACTAATTAATTTCACTACATTACTGTTCTGTATTATCTATCTCAATTTTATATTAATTAATTACATATCGAAACGACAGACTGACGATGTGGTTTCGAAAATTAATGAACAACAACATACATGCACGTATGCATTCACGTATGCATTCACCTATGTATGTACGTATGCATACACTCACGCACATATTGCTTACCGGACACGCCCACACACATACGCCCACACATACACTCACACACACACTCCCATACACACACACCCACCCACCCACCCACACCCACACGTCCACACATACGCCTACATACACACTCCCACAAACACACACGCACACTGTTCTCACCTGATACAATCTCAGCATGATAGAAGACACATTTCCGAATATAGCGGCGCTCATCAGGGCTGTGAAAGTTCAGCATCATACGTTGTTTATCAAAGCAGAATATCATATATATATATTTATATAAGATACTATATATATTTATAGATTTATAAGATATGATTAAAGATTTTAATAAATTACAAAAACTGTGAATACCAACTATAATTGCGCACACATGTACGTGCCTAGCTTATATGTCAATAGACATAGCCATAGACCAGACTACATACCATCGATATAAAGAAAGTGGATAAGCAATTGACGCACGCAATGCATGTTAAAGATAGATACGTGAATGACACTTTTATCGATAAATTAACAAAATGGTATCAGTGATTTTGATTGGATATCAGTCATATTATATATGTCAAATATTGAAACAGTAGTCTTTTCGTCGAAATAGATTAAAGTGACTTCTATCTATATCAATGGATTTAAATTATAAATATCAATAAAATCAATAAAATAGTATTATAACTTCAATTTAAATACACAAAATTACGAGGAATGTTGATATTATGTATTTTAAATATATAATTGTATTTATAGTATCGATAGTACATTAAAATTGGTAGTGATTATCAATATATATATATGATAAATACATATTATTATAAATAAAAAGTAGTGGGCCAGATTAGTGGGTTTCGACTGCAGCGCTCGTAGCGGAAAGTGCCATACACTACATTCAATTGCTTATCCACTTTCTTTATAACGATGCTACATACATACATAGTCCATGGGAAGTCATACTAGTATACCGAATCGATTATCTATTCAATATAATTTATCCAATAGTTTTACTGGTGGTGGTTGTTGTTGATGTGGTGGTGATGATGATGGTGATGATGAATATGGTGATGATGATGCGTGTTTATTTAAACACCTACATACATTATATATGATTTCTGAAAGTGTACTATATAACAATAATACAAGTAGGTAATATTAGTAGGACATATTACGTAATATAAATTAAAAGAAATAAACTATTAATGACAAATAAATATACATATATATATAAAATATAGTTATTCAGTAAAGGGAAGATGATAATAGGGAATAGAAAATAGGCTTATTGGTATTATATGAAATTATACATATCATAGATATATATATCTAGAGACAAATTATACATATATATATATATATATATATATATATATATATAGGTTTATTGATAGTTTTGTATTACCAGTAGCAGCGGTTTATACTTCTACTACACACTATACTACACATACGTGTAATGTTGTAGTAACACTGCATGATTACAAATCATAAACTGAACATTGATCTGTAATTATAATATTAGGATTACTAGTAAGTATTATAAGTAATTAATATATTAATAGTACCTATATATACCTATTTAATATTACCAATATATATATATATTGGTAATATTAAATAGGTATATATATAGGTATATATATATATAGGTAGGGGCGTCGGAACGATATTTTTTATGGGGGGGGCTATTTATTTCTATGTTATATTATATATCCTATTATGTATTACTAATATAATTACTAACTATATCTTATTAATATCGTATACCTCTTTAGTCTATGTTAACCCTTTAATATGCAATTCATAATATTTAATTTGTATAACAATGAGTAGGAATATATTAGAAAATTAATAATAAACATTACATAATTTATTATTATATAAATATAGATTTTTATTTATAAATATACCCATCTCAATTGTGTGAATTATTTTTTGATTGATATTTGCCAATACTAATGCATTGAATCCACTATCTAGCATAGTAGATCGTAACAACGTATTTATTATTCGTAGATTATTAAATCCGTGCACGCTAACATGACACAGAACTTGAGGGGTAAACCAATAAAATTTGATCAAATCTCTTATGCCAGAAAATATGTTTTGAATGTTAAGGGATTGTTCCATCATGTATATGTTTATCCTCATCAGGTGGTATTGAACTTATTGATTGATTTGAACATATGGAAATTCGATCTTTCAAGCGTTAATTCTTCATACATTTTTTAATAACATCTGTTTAGTGTAGAAAATTAATAGGATTAATAAGATTAATCTAAAAAAACAAACCTTTTTTTCATGAATTATATTATTTGTAATAATGATTACTTTAATTTATAAGAATGTATAAATAATATTTTCTTAGTATAAAATGTGGTTATAATTTTCATTATTATGGAATCAAGCAACTCAGTATATTTTATTCTGTTAATACTAATGATAAAGTATATTAACATATTAACTGATAATATCTAATCACATGCTTATATTAACATAACATTAACAATGTTATATTATTTTATCTAGATGAGGTACCTTACATAGTCTTTTAAACTTTCATTACTATTCATCTTATACATATTTATAATAATTTATATTATATGTCTTATTATTATTCTCTGAATTAGATATACTTAGATATACTTAGAAAATTAAATTAGATATATTTAAAATAAAAATAAATTATTATAATATTTTATTATACATATTTATTATAAGCTATTTTGTATTTTATAAAATGTTTTATATAATATGTTTATAAAAATATGTTATTAACCTTGAATAAATATAAAAACTTTTATATATAAAATATAAAATACTTTTGTTTCTATATCTTCAATGAATGTGTGCAAATTATTTCTATCATTATTCAATTTAATTAGAATCATCTTTACTATTATCTGATCCTTTATGTTTAGTTATTATTGATTTTTATTATGATTATATATAATTATAATCATATATGCTTTCAAATATATTTTTTATAAATGTTACCTTCAATAGTATTTGTTAGTATCATGAAAGCTTTCACCTTCATAACCAAGCTTTCAAATATCAAACTTTAAATATTTATAGAAAAAATATGTGACTTATTCATATTTTTTAATAATAAATTTGCAATATATTTGTGGTCATTGGTAATATAATCTAATTCTTTATATTATTTCACTGCATCGATTAAACCACTATATTGATCTAATGTTGTTTTAATACATGCTTTTCGCAGTCCATCTTGTTGGGCATATTGGTTTCAATTTCTTTGCTTTGTTATTATTAATATTATTTACCTATATACAATCCGGAATTTGATCCTTTGTTCATATAATAATCTCACATCATGAACCACTCTTAAGGCTTTTCTTATATTTATATTATTATCTAATGATTATGATATTCAGTTTGTGCGATGAGTTATACATTATGTATACAAAGTTAATGGATGTCTATTATTATAGTCTTTACACTATTATATTGACCAGACATATTAGCTGCACCGTCATATGACTGTCTTCTTAATTTAGAAATAGGCAAGTTAAGATGTTAAAGTTCAGATAACATTAAATTTGCTTTATTTAAGTTGTATCCTCAGTCATATTTCATATTAATATGCATATTTCTTTAATTTATAGTTTTTATGCAAATATCGAACCATCAAAATGTCCTGCTCACTTCCGGATATATCTTGAATTCCATAACATTGAATTGAGAAACTTACATTAATATCTTATAATCAAATATTGAATAATTTAGATTTATATAGTTGAATAATTTCATTCTGAATATCGCCAGATAACAAGTATCTCTCAGAGATTCTCTCATGAATATTATCATAGTTCATGGATTGGGGGGGGGGCAAACAATACTTAGCCCCCCCCATCTATTCCCATATGTTTGGTAAAATTCTTTAGAAAAAATGTTTATTAACAAAGACAATATACAAATTTATTAATACAAATTTCATGGGGGGGAGGGGGCAAACAATACTTAGCCCCCCACCCATATGTTAGGTAAAATTCTTTAGAAAAAATTTTTATTAGCAAAGACAATATACTAGATTTAATATATATAAAATTTATTAATACAAATTTAATGGGGGGGGGGGAACAATATTTAGCCCCCCCCCCCATATGTTTGGTAAATTTCTTTAGAAAAAATGTTTATTAACAAAGAAAATATACTATATTTAATATATATATAACATTTATTAATACAAATTTCATGGGGGGGGGGCAAAAAATACTTAGCCCCCCCCCATATGTTTGGAAAAATTCTTTAGAAAAAATGTTTATTAACAAAGACAATATACTAGATTTAATATATATAAAATTTATTAATACACATTTCATGGGGGGGGCAAAACATACTTAGCCCCCCCCATATTTTTTAATGGGGGGGGTCCGATACCCCCCGCCCCCCCCCTGTTCCGACGCCCCTATATATAGGTATATATATAGGTATATATATAGGTATATAATATATATTGTATTTAATATTATTTTAGAATATTAAAAATGTTAATTTAGTGATGATTATTATCAAATTAAATTAAATTGTTTTAATAAGTATATATATATATAACAATTTAATTTAATTTGATAATAATCATCACTAAATTAACATTTTTAATATTCTAAAATAATATTAAATACAAATGACTCTGCTATTATTTACGCTACATATTAATGGCATGATTTTAAAGAGTTATGCAATATTAACGAAGAGTTGTGCAACAATAACATCCGCAATCAGTGCACAGTCAGCCAGGTCCACATATTAAATATTTATATTAATTCCGATTCAATTTCAATTTCAATTTTCGATAATTCATCAATACATACTCGTGTTAGATAATAATAATCATATTCATTCTAATATATTTAAATATTACGTCACACCCTCTACATCCTTGATATACAACAATTCAGCGAATATGCCTCTAAAATCTCTCCCTCTATCGGTAGTCTTAACTAACATCCCATGGAACACCATCCATAGAGCTAGAGAGAAATAGAGTAGTAAACAAAGTATCTGTCAATCTAAGTTGGTTACCGCAAAATGGCGGATTTAACCTATTTGATTTTTGATTTTTTAGTTAGAATAAAATTATTAATACCATTGGAAAGAGGATAAAAAAGTATAATATAAGCTTCATATTATACTTTTTTGATATCATTAATAATAAAAAAGTTATGATCAAAAGAATATTATATTTTAATTGCTGATTTTTTATTTCCGCTTTCCGCATTGGCTTACGCTGCCAGACATTGAGTATTACCACAATATTTCTCTCTAACTCTATGCCACCATCACAGCTACAGTGCACTAACATCCCAATATCAGTACTAGTATGCCACTAGACCCTAGTTACTCTAACTAACATCCCAACATCATGGCGAATATAGAGAACACCTTCTCAGCGTTGGTGTTGGGTGCCACGTTACCGAAGCCTATACTTGTCAGACTGGTGATAGTGAAGTACAGCGCCGTCACGTACTTGGACTTTATGTCGGGCCCACTACGTGTGTTGTTCGCTTGGTACGGCATACCTGAGTGTGGGGGTGGGTGGGTAATGGGCGGGTATAAACTCGATGTATAGTGTGTGAATGCTCTATAGGCGCGCGTATATACGCATGCGATTATAGGTACGCATGCACTGCTAGGCGATGCGTCATCAGATAGTACCATATCAACCTTTAGATATGTGATTTCCAACCTATGGGTCATGATTCATTACTCATGAGTTATGTAATACCCATAGGTTGGGGACCACATATCTAAAGGTTCATGACTCATGACCTACACTTGGATCGTTTGGTTTTTTTTGGGTCATAACTTATGACTCATAAGTCAATTTCTAAAAAATAATATAAATGTTTTTATAATCAAATTGGCGTAATGGTCGAGAACAATTGAAGATAGGTATATATATATATTTTAATATATATACTATAGTTTATATTATTCGTTTATGACTAAAGTTTAATAATAAAAAAAAAATAACAGTTTTTATTAGGTACATTTTACATGGTATATTTTATAAACTAATAATTATCAAAAAAAGGGGTTACTGTGAAAAAAGGTTGGGAATCACTGCTTTAGAGATACATTTATCAATATTTAAATGTACATATGCACTGCGATTACATTTAGGATGAATATATATACATTCATATATATATATGTATATATATATATATATATATATATATATACTATTACATCGCGTATGTAAGAGTTACCCATAACTGACTGATATTCCCCTACATAAGTAACCTATTGTTTCGGCGAGATTGTCAAGCCATCCTATAGGCTCCAATAAAGTAGTTCGTTCGACGTAGGCGATGGCGTAGAATATGCAAGCTAGCCAGTGACCTGCACGAGGTTAAAGGTCGATATAGTTCAATATCGTGATATGTTTCGGAGGAAACTAAATATTCTACTAAATATTGTATTTTCTCTTACACAATGTTACGTGTATAACGTTATAAGGTATCTTATGAACAATGTTATGTTATCTCTCGATACTTACAAACAACATAGTTATACCATTAGGTATGCCCATATATGGATATGTTGAATGTTTATTACGGCGAATTGAATGTTCTCAACGAGTGGGCTAAGTACAGTTGTACCTATGAGATGTTCATGACACTGACTTCATAGGTATTATGTAACTTATATATTATACTATAGTACTATATATATACTATAAAATAGTATATCTTATACTATAATAGATATATATATATATATTCTTATATAGATATAGCTATTGTTTATAACATTAGTTTCATTTAAAATTGTATTACTATGATATATTTCGAAATGATGTCAACAAATGATTCACCGAACAGATACTCGAAGATAAACATACATTTCATTTGAACAATAGTCTACCATGACGTATACGTCACGTAACGGTCAGACTGGTGATACAGTGTGCACTATACACTGTATAGTGTATAGTCAGTCGGGTTGGTATTAGTGCTGTAAAATTTCAAATACTTGGTTGTTCTCGAGAACTTCAAATCTTAAAATTGTTGTTCTCGAGAACTTCAAATCTTTAAAAAAATATCAAGTTCTCGAGAACTTCAAATCTCTCATATTTAGGTATGTTCTCGAGAACTTCAAATCTTTTAATAATATTTTAAAATAAGTTAACGAAGAAAAAAATAAGATATTAATTAATTAATTATTATTAATAATAATAAATAATAAAATGAATCATTAATTATAATAATTAATAAATAATTATAATAATTAATAAATAATTATAATAATTAATAAATAATTATAATAATTAATAAATAATTATAATAATTAATAAATAATTATAATAATTAATAAATAATTATAATAATTAATAAATAATTATAATAATTAATAAATAATTATAATAATTAATAAATAATTATAATAATTAATAAATAATTATAATAATTAATAAATAATTATTAATTAATAAATTATAATTAAATAATTAATAATTATTAAAACAATATATAATTAATTATATTAATTAATAATAATAATTGATAAATAATTATTAATTAATAAATTATAATTGAATAATTTACAATAAATAATTATTAATTACTCGAATTATTGAATACGTTACTATTCTAATAATCATATATATATATCAGTATATAGTATTTAGTAAAGGTGTAGGAGGAATCCTATATACTATATACACCATATATGGCATCATGATTATTCCTGAAGGAATATCATTAGATTAAGTTTAAATGATTTATACTCTGTATTAATATATAAATCTGCAGAATATGCGTATTAATTTTTAAATATTGTTATTAATGGATAATAAATCAAGGAAACGGTGTCCTTGAATACATTATTCTATTTTAAATATAGTATCATATAGGTGGCATAACTGATGATCGAATTAATAGTAGGATATCCTATCTATACATTTTAATGGATATTTTAAAATAATTGAAAGTAACTTATTACATAATTATGTTAATCGATCGTTACCCGAACAATTACCCGACATGATACCCGAACCGAAACTAAATTTAAAATAAAGATTTGAGACCATCAAATCTTTCCAAATACCCGAAAATTAAAGATTTGAACCGAACCGAAAAAAAAAGTTTTGAGATTTGAAATTTTACAGCACTAATTGGTATACCCTATATATATAGTATACTGAACTGTTCGCTTTAACGAGCAGTTCTTATAGTTATAGCAGTTATTGTATCTCTATGCTTCTCTTGATACGTAGACTACTGTGTACTTTAGTATGGCCTATGCTCGGGAAGCCCACATATTATATCCTTATTATATACAAATATATATATATATATATACAAATATATATATATATATATGTATATATTCTGATACATTATAATGCGCTTAGATTCTGTAAGGACTCTACACGATAAAGTGACAACTACACGGACGATTGATGTAGGATCACACCTCGCACAATAGATGTTACGCAATATTTAGAGGCTCTCGGTGGTACTTATCGATGACGCAATACCACGTGGTCTGCCGTTAATCCCTCCCCCTCCTCCTCCTCCTCATCCCCCTCCTCATCCTACTCCTCATCCTTCTACTCCTTCTCGGAATTATACCCGGAATTATACAGTGTCACTGTCGCCTATATAACTGTGTTACACGATTAACCGTCCCACTACCACTACCACTACCGCTAGCACTACCAACACTACCACTACGGCTACCGCTATCACTACCAGTTCGGTTATTTAAATTAATTTGCTGTTCTCCAATATTAGATTTTATGAAGTAAAAATATATTTTTTCATTTAAATTTATATTATATTTTTATATTGATTATCATATTATAATACTTTTTCACTATATATATAAATATAAATTAATACACACGTACACACGTACACACGTACACACACGCACACGTACACACACACACGCACA
The DNA here is from genome assembly GCA_964019155.1 of Osedax fenrisi. Lineage (NCBI taxonomy): Eukaryota > Metazoa > Annelida > Polychaeta > Sabellida > Siboglinidae > Osedax > Osedax fenrisi. The sequence goes on from OZ025239.1 coordinate 78,493,576, forward strand.
CGTACACACGCACACGTACACGCACACACGCACACGTACACACACCGCTAACCTACTAGAGTGAAGGCAGCCATCAACAGTAATAACACCGCACTACCGTATTCGGAATACTGGTCAACTCGTCTCGCAACTCTCAGCAGTCGAAGTAATCTGGCGGTCTTCAGTACACCTGTGATGGTCATCGTCTGCGTATGTGTGTGCGTTTGTGTGTGCATATATATGTGCGTATGCGTATGTGTGTGCGTGATTGTTAGTGTGTGTTCGGAGCGAACCGAATACGGTTACAAGTTTCCTCGTTCACTAGAAGAGGTGGTAATGGGTAGAGGACTTCTACTAGAGGTGTATATATATATATACATACATATATGGGTAGAGGTGTATTCGGAGGTTATGGTGTATGCGGGAAGCTGTATAACGGGGTGGGGTTATACGCTGACGTTACACTTCAGCGGAATATAGGTCATGTGACACCCTTGCATTGGTGCCAGCTGAAACACTTTGTTCTACACCGAGGGGAAGTATATACTCGGATTAACTATAGTGTGACACACACACATATACATACATACATACATATATACATACATACATACATACCCCAACACATACTTTATCGATATGTTTATAATAAATCGATGTAGGGAATCGACTAGGTTAATAGGTCAGTGTGTCAGTGTGTCCAATAGTGTACACTATAGTGTATAAGTGCGTCGTACAGTGACACACAGCATACTTACACACATATGTGTAGTATGTACTATGGGCTAGAATAGTAACCCTTGTCGAGGGAACTAGCGTACGACATATGCGAATATCGATATAGTACTATGCAAGATAATGCGAATAACGATAAATGGGGGTTAATCGGTAACAATATAGGTATACTACCAGTTATATACTATAGTAGTATACTACTATACGTTATCTACTATAGTAACGAATACCGTATATAACGACATCTCGCACACACACAAACACGCACACACTCACGCGCACACACACACGCACATACATACATGCGCACACACACGCGCACACATACAAACATACACACACATACATGCGCACATATACACGCGCACACACACGCGCGCCTACGCAGTGCAGAGATACGCCGCACGGTGGCGTTCATTAAAACTGATGATCTCATATTTCTGCTAATCCGTCGCCAGTGAAATATTTCTATCTAGCAATTGTACGTTATGTTCACACGGTGTTCATTAGAATCCGCTTTAATAATCGTACTATAGTATACTAGTGTACCATTATTAAAGCGGATTCTAATGAACTATAGTAGTATATATATACTATACTATAGTATAACCCGGAGTATAACCAGTGATGGGCACCGATCCTTTTTTCCTGGATCGGCGATCCCGATCACGATCATCTATTTATTCTCTTATGCGATCCTTTTCCCAATCCTGATCATAAGTTTCTTACCCGATCCCGATCACGATATTATTTATATATTTAATTAATACGATTTTATTTCATAATTCGAAACAATATATATGTAGGTATATCATATACCGTATATGTAGGTATAATACCTATGTAATATAAATCCGATCCGGATCTGATCGCCGATCCATGATCGCGATCCTACCCATCACTGAGTATAACAGTACTACACTATGTACTATTGTTAACGATAATAGTAGACTATAGTATAGCGATATAAGTAGACTCGTATTGTTTCTTTAGGTTAACTAGATAGCCGCGGTAACGAGGACGACTTCTCGGTCACGTGTGGTCGCCTACTGCACGTCACGTGACATATTTACACATATAACACGTGATAACACGTAGTACAGAGAGAATACGCCCTACATTGTAGTATAGATCGGTAGCGTACAATAAGCTCTGTGTCAACGCGTACATCACGTATACACATACGTACATACGTACGCACGTAAGTCCTTACTACGCAATGCTCACTCAAGGTTATATACTGTATAGTATATCTCTCCCATTATTTCCAAAGCTTAGGTTTGTTCTTTGATAACAAAGTATACTTTAAGAATCACATCAATTCCAATACCAATATTTCTAACTTTCATAAATTCAGAATAAGACATTACATGGAGTAACTTTACTTCAAAAATACACGCACTAATACTCTTATCCTCATCCGAGTTGACTACTATTCCTTCCTAACCCCTAGTAACCTATTAACCTATGTCCTGCTGACTACACCTCTTTACTAAATCGTAGTACTAGTTGTACTATGTCCTATATAACCTTCTGAATATACCACGTGATCAATAATCATCTCATGTTGGGTAATATTCCCCTTTTCATGTAAACTCGATGTTATTTCCCTAATCTCCCTAATTATATACAGTATGTTATCCCTAATTATATATATATATATATATATATATATATATATATTATGTTATCTCTAATTAGCATAGATACACTCCGAATATGCACTACCTTAGATTCAGTTTCCCTATCCTCGTATTTCAAAATGTAAGCATAACATTATTTAATGCTATGACCTTTATAAATACCAGTCTCTCTCTCTATGTGTTTCCCTATTTCCAAACAACCGCTTTATTATACCCCACATAAACCTTGCTCCTTATATCCTCTCTTCAACCAAACTCTTCTGTCTATATTTATTATTGTAACTTGTTTTATCTTCAAATAATTATTATAACCTACTTTTTATTGGAAATTATTTTTCGTCAATATATTTTTTTTATTTGTTAATTTATTATTATTTGTTCTTGCTCAAGCGAAGGGTCCATGTTCAGGGTCCATACATGCTCCTAATTCTAGCACTACATATATCTAGTATACATATACACCGTTAGTATCATCATCATTATAAATATATAATTAATTACATTTAAACTAATTTACAATAAAGATACATCCCACTGGACACGTGTATTAGTTTCTTGACCTCTACGATACACGTGACCTCTACGCTACACGTGACCTCTACATCCCCCGTGACCTCTACACCCCCGTGACCTCTACGATACACGTGACCTCTACGCTACACGTGACCTTTACGCTACACGTGACCTATACGTTACACATGACCTCTACGCCCCCCGTGACCTATACGCTACACGTGACTGCGGACTATAACATATAGCTCAGTAGGTGTAGGTTAGTAAGCGTTACCCCTACACGATACGCTACTCTAGCATAGAGAACGCATGTGTGTATGCATGTGTGTACGCATAGCAATGCACGCGCACACGATACGCTTCGTTAACATAACAACGTAGTACAGCATTACCACACAAGTATAGTCAATAGTAGTCAATAGTAGGTGTGTATTGATCTCATTTACTACTTGTATTGTATGACTCACTGTATTACTTATTATTATCTTTTATTTTCCTATTTTATTTCAATAATTATCTAAACTATGCGTCATTTTAATTAAATTTTCTACGTATTATCGTCCACATATTAAGCGCGTGGTAAAGATAATACGGGATGGGCAATTCTGAATGGAAATAAACCGCAATAATTGGTTGATCGCTAATCTACTGAAATATTAATGTTAGTTGGGAGGGGAGGGGCACGTAAACTTGTTTCAACGTGCATTACCATGGTAACCAATACGTGCACATGCGCGTGTAATCGAATGATAACAATATAGGTGTTTACGTAATCGTATTGCGGAATGCGCGCCCACTAGGGAAATGAACGAGTTTTAGCCGGCGATCTCTTTTTCTCGCGTTCTCTCGTGATATATCTCGCGCTTTCTGCCGCTCTAGCCCTTTATCGCCTTTCGTAGCTCGCGATGTAATTATCACCCATCGGATTGTCGTTTGGGACTCCTTTTTTGCCCGCACTAACTCCGAACACTTATGATTCAGCGCTTCTCTCATTCACCTTGTTATTACACCGCCCCCACGCCCAGTACGCCACTACGCCCCGCCCACCTCTATGCCCCTCCCACCGGTCGGCCCCTCCCATAAAACATAATCGATTATCCCCCTAACTAATACGAGGAGGAAATCTCTATCGTTAATGACTTCGCTTTATCGCCTTACTATAGGCGGGCCGCAGAGTGATACAACCGAATATATCACGTGATCACCACCTTGCTATGGTGACACGTGGGCAGACGGTATCGTCACGTGGGCAGACGATATCGTCACGTGCATGCTAACTAGTTGCATCTATAGAGCTTACTTTAAACTGTACGTGCTGTTCCCAGGGGAAGTAGAATATATTAAAGAGGGAGAGAGAGAGGGGGAGGGGATGACGAGAGGGAGGACGTTAAGCGGATAGCGAGATAGGGGGTCAGAGATGGAGAGGGATATAGTATACAGAGATAATATAGACCGATACATAGAGTGATATAGAATTATAGAGATTGATATATACATATTTTGAGATAGATAGAGAGAGATAAAGAGAGAGAGCGATATATATATATATATATATATTTATATATATATATATATATATATGCATCTATCTCCATGGAGACAGAAGGGAATATAGTATGAGTGCGTTCACACTGTATCGTATGCTATGTATTAACACCTACAGGCACACCTTCAACACGTATCGCTATTTACCTGTTTACTTAACACTTTCTATGAGATTACGTAATATAAACGTACATTTAAGGCGATGTAATATTATATAATATACTAATTTATGTAAAACATGTATATTTATCGGATAAAAATGATATTATATATATACCTATATATATACACATACAGTATATGTCATACACTCATATGTTCACACTGACATATACACAACACTTGCCGTATAACTAATTATAATAGCAGAGCAGCACACATCTGACGCGGTGGCCATATAGCAACAATACTGGAAACGCTCATTCGATTTTAGTGGTTATTGTAGTTAGTTTTTTGTTTAGAATTATTTAATGTTATATTAACGCGCGACTCGTGTTCTATTAAGTATATGTAGTGACAATTTTACTAGTAGTTTTTACACATATACTATGTAATATATATATATATATATATATATGTATATATATTATTATTATCAGAGACAATTACCCCCCACACACACATATATATACTTATGCACGTGACCACTAAGCCACGCCTACTAACGTCGCTAGTTCCGGTTCCGAAGAGCAGCAGATCGAACGGTATGGCGGCCACGGCGTCAATGAGGAACCAGCCCTTCAGGTAGTTCTGCGCTATATGGGTAGGGTCTTGCACCACCTGGCGGGCGACAACAAACACGTGGTATGGGGTTACGTCATCGACACGTGTATACACGTATACGTATATATATATATATATATATATATATATATATATATATGTATATATATATATATATATATATATATATATATATGTATATATATATATATATATATATATATATATGAATGAATTTATTTACCGAATATTGTCTACAATAATCGGAGGGATACCCATAAGCTATGTTTAGCTTATACTAAGGATATATATATATATATATATATATATATATATATATATACATATATTTCCTATAGGGAGTTATCATTGCAGCGTTATTGTATCTGAGAAGTTGTGAGGGTCACGACACATGTTTTAATGAATTACGTAAGCTGCATTACATAACCTCACACTGGGGTATCACGTGTGTGTGTGTGTTAGTGTATGTGTGTGTGTGTGCGTGTGTGTGTTGATACTATTCGATACGTAGCCACGTATCAACATACATTGCTAATACAACTAGGTATACGAACATACCTAGAATATTACTGGATATATTCACTACGAGATAATATTACATGTAAATGAAGTTAATGTTAATTGTTATATAATTAACTATATGTTGATTGATAATTTAATTAAGCAATTATATAATCTAAGTATATGATCGAAAGTAAAACGTATAACTATTTTCTAACGATAACATACGTTATAGAAATAAACAAAGAATGATACGAAATTAAAAAATTAAAGAAATTAAAACGTTTTACAGTTACCGTAATGTTACTTTAATGTTATGTTTGTAATGAATGTTTGTAATGAATGTTTGTAATGAATGTTTGTAATGAATGTTTGTAATGAATGTTTGTAATGAATGTTTGTAATGAATGTTTGTAATGAATGTTTGTAATGAATGTTTGTAATGAATGTTTGTAATGAATGTTTGTAATGAATGTTTGTAATGAATGTTTGTAATGAATGTTTGTAATGAATGTTTGTAATGAATGTTTGTAATGAATGTTTGTAATGATGAAATGATGAAATGTAACTAGTCAAACCCTACTTAAATCATATCATTAATGTTTAATTGAAAAATAGGTAAACGACTCTCTACTTTACCAAATAAGAAAATCATTATCATTCCTTTAATTAAAAAGTATAAAAAAGATAAATAAATATGATAATCATTGGTTTATCTAATTAATTGATTCTAAAATTCATATAACAAGAGTACTACTACCTCTATCACGACCTTCTATAACCTCAGAGGTTATATGAGGTCTTACATCGTGTATTATATATCTTATAATTAGACTTCAATCTCTTTTATTTATACATAATCTAACTATTATTTATTGAAGATAATAATTCAAACCATTTCACTAAAACAATACACACTACATTAGTATGTTACTACCAACGATACTAAAGTAGACCACAACCATTTTCGATAATAGTGTTAGTTACCGCTGTACCTTAGACATGTCAGTATTACCTCATAACGAAGTAGTTCGTCATTACAATATACATGCTAGCCATGTATGAATATCTAATTAAAAAATAATCTTTAAACATTCCTGAATAGAGTGCATTAAATTGTAAACGTTTCATTTAATAGGGAATACTAATAAAAAGTCTTAAATAATATTTATAATCGTACATATACGTGTACGGGCTTATTACTAATGACTTATGTCTTGCTATATGATATTGTGTCATCGTATCATATATATATATATATATATATATATATATATACATATATACATATACCTATGTAGCAAATGGCATCT
>OZ025239.1:78505548-78545548 GCA_964019155.1 Osedax fenrisi
AATAAATGATCAGATCTCGTTAAAACCATGGATGCCTTAACATGAGAGCGGGTTCGAAGGGACATTAGAGCCATATATGGTTATAAGTGAACATTTCATCTAAGTTCCTGGGATGGGATGAAAGAACTCCACCAAAATAAAATAATATAACAATATATATATATTATATATGATATATACATATATATATATATATATTTATAATTGTAATACTGTAAATAATAATACCTTGTAGAAACGAATACAACATATAGAATAGATTTATAAAAATGGTTTAATATATATTAATATTAAATTTAGATATATTTATAAAATGTTAATACTCTAGGGAAAAATAACTTATTTAAACACATATATATACATACCTATATAGATTACTGTACTACTATCCTATACTACTATTATATTATACTTAATATACTATTATATGCAGTATTATTATAGTAATACAATATATTAATATAATAGTATAATACTATAGTATCTATATATATATACTATTGTACTAAGTATTATATATATATATATATATATATATATATATAAATATATATATGGGACTGAAAGACTAAAATATGCATACTATATACACTGATATTGTATAAATAATTGAAAATATTTGTTCACAAATATAGAGTTGGTGTTGTTCTCTAAACGGTTGCCTATATACACTGGCCTCCGTGTAATACACACAACAAACACACCACACAATGCAACATGAACGTGTATATTGATGTACATGTACTGTATGAACTGCGTGTTGCATGTGATGGTATGCACTAGGTGTACATCAGCATACAATACCTATTGTTATGATAGAAATCCTACCTATTTCGGATAAATATTATCAGATTTATCAATAATGGACATATAATATTTGTATACTTGTTGAATGTTGTATACCAGGGATTTAGGGTTGTATGTCAGGGGTGTAATATCGTATGCCAGTGGTTTAATGTTGTATCCCAGGGGTTAATATTGTAACTATAGACGTGTACTTCTAATGCACTCTGACCTCTAAACTTGCAATGTTAATAACGCAATTATTAATTAATAATTCATATAAATCCAGTTCAAGATATTTACTTAAGTCCAATTCGAATTATAATGACAATTTAATAATAACAATAATAGTATTGTAGATATATTCTAGTTGATATTTAAGTTATCGATGACATTTTTTGTACTTTCTAAATCTCATTATAGCTATAATACTAGTATTTTCTTTCACATTTCTATATTTTTTATAAACTTTACAATATTGAATTATATTAAAATATAGATGAATCAATTATATTCACTTTTATTAATATTTATAAAATAAATAGTCTATTTATCCTATATTTTATTATTATTACTAATTCTTATAATACAATATATAAATAGGTATATCTATATATATATTCATGTAAATTAATGTAGAACATTGTTTCTTTTCTTATAATATTAATATAGGTAGGATATGCTAAATCACTAAATGTCACGTTAAATCTCGAAATATCACCAAGTATCTCTACAAATCACGCGTTGTATCGTGCAATATCATTTTATATTGAGAGATAATACGATCGATATATGTATAATAATAATAAAATTTATATAATATTATAGTATTATATATAATACTGTATAACGCAGTGCCGGCGACACAGTGCTATAGTGATGTGGCTGAGCTTACTCTTAGTAGGAAATATGGGGAGGATCACCATTATTAAACATGATAATTAGATAATATTGTATTTATTTATCCTTATTTATAATTAAATAATTCACTGAATTCATATCCCGATAATTCAGACTCGCAGGAACCGATAAAATATGTCAGAGATAGGGGAAAGTAACCGAATATGGATACTCTCGGTATCTCAGAAACCATAAATCCTACTGAAAAATGTTTAATTAATAAAATATTCATAATTATATAAATAGTCTAAAAAATTATTTTTTATTTTTTTATTATTCAAAATATTGCTGATATATCCAATAAACTGATTTTTTTATTACGTTTTTAAATTTATGAAAAAAAAATTCAACTCAAAACCTTCTCAAGAATATACAAATGTATTGATATAAAATATAACATTATATTATTAAAATATAAAGCATTCTAAAATTATATTTATAATTTCTATTTTTGTTATCAAATATTCATTAAGTTATAAGCATATATCTAGAGGTCATATAAGTTCCTAATACGGACACTCTAGATGTCTTTATACGGACACCCTATAGGGTTATATATAACCAATCAGCGCGCAGCGTATGAACTATTCTGATATTCATAAAAATCGCGTGCATTATAATATTAATACCATCAATAAAGATAAATCTAAAATTTGTATTATTTAGATACTTAAATTGTATTATTAATTAAAAAATAATAAAAATAAATAAATTATTAACTAATTAAATTAGAATAAATTGTCCATAAAATTAATTATAAATAATGCAATTGTAATTTATCTGATTAATTCATCAATAATATATTGTTTATCTAGTGGTATATAGGGTGTCCGTATTATAACACAGGGTGTCCGTATTCGGACATGGGTACCGAATACGGACACCCCTGTTATCTATGGAATTAAAAGATTAAATAAAATTTTAAAATCACAATAATTTCTATAATAATATAATATTAATATATTGTAATTTTTGAATACAAATAATGCGTCATAAAATGTTAAGAACATTTATTGTTAAAGTGTCCGTATTAGGTTACATTCCCCTATAGGGTTTCTGAGATAGCGAATTAGTTAACATATATTACATTAGTATGTTATTAAACTTTCACTCGTAAAAAGGTATATCTGAATTATCGGAATTTCTGAGTTAGTGTAAGTTGACTGTATAATAATAATAATATTTATTTATTGAATCACGCATAAAATAATAGCGGATACAAATGGACCCCTCGAGAAGTCATAGAATTATATATGTTATTAATAACTGCAAGGGGCCCGGACAATACAAAACAAATAGTAACATTTGTTGTCTCGTGTTTTGATTTAATGATTATTAAGTTCTTAATGAACACAAGAGAAAAACAACAACTAACTGTAGTCGAACCCGGGACCTCTGGCTTATTAGATTTTGACTACACCACTGAGCCATAGACCCCAGGCAAGATGCTATGGATTCGTATATACAATATATACTCGTCATACATAATACAGGGGTTGGATCCGGGAATTTATCGACAGGGCCAATATTACAAATCGAATGAATTTATAGACTGATAACACTACAAATAATAGCACCATTTGTATATTATAAATATGTCTTCCGAATTAACCGGAGGCAAGGGGTGGGCTATCAAAGCAAGTTTACCACATTTCACTATTAGAGTATGTTGCTCTAAGGAAATAAATGTTATTGTATAATTATACCTATTGTATTAACTGAATATCTGAATACGTGAATATCTGATGATACCCATGCCTGATACCCCTGCCATGATACCCCGCCTTCAGGCGACGATTGTTCCGAGGAAACAAATCGTCCTAGGAATATCCTATACGATAATCCTTAGCTATCTCAGTAATGTTAAATACTGTCCTATTTATCGCTCCCGTATACATACATCGATATACTCAGGTATTCACGTATATATATATATATATATATATATATATATATATATATTCATTGAATGCCATAGATAATCATATGTTAATGCTCACATTTAGATGTTGCGAATACGTAAGCTTTTTAATAGTAAGGTAAATGTTACGCAGATTCGTATGCGTACTTTTCTTTATTTTTACAAATGTATCACGTGATACTGATCTTGTCTATAAACATTCTAGCGTGCGTGTACGATATCAGAATAGGGTTATTATGATAGGGTTATTATGATTCGCACACTAGTGCGTAGACCCTGTTACCTTCGCACACTATAGGGTATAACGTTATACCTCAAGGCTATGTACGCCGTACATTGTACGGGTTTCAAAATAAATTAATTTATCAATTTTTGTTATGATTGAATTCGAATATTGAATATATTATTTATTAGATTATTTATTAGTTACATTTTTGAATATAAATATTACGTATACGTGTTTTAAAACATGTACTTTAAAAATGTCAAGGAAATATATCAAGAGAAAAATATGTAATTTGAATAAAATATACAAATGTAAAGCTGAGATGGTCCCGATTCGCGCGAGAATATTAGCGCGAATAACCGAATTCGCGAATTTTAGCGAACATCTAACATTGTTCATCTTAAAACCTAGATTATTATTCGCAAATAGTGATGACTATTCACAACTGTATATATATATATATATATATATATATATATATATATATATATATATACTGATCAGTATTTCGCCTCTATAGCATCAGCTGTACACCTAACCCTACTGCATGTTGCCCATACACAACTACAGGTGACACCGTATCACGAGGTATACATACGTCTATTTCGTATATTTCGTATTTCTATTAATAAAATCTATTAACGTCTAAAAATAGATTGCTTATTAGATTACGTTATTTACCCGAGGACATATTTATCTGATTATGAAAACAACGTACGCGAGAATTAGTCCTATGGGATTACATAACTTCGGCCATCGGCTGACCACCAGTGACCAGTGCTTTCTACCTGTGCTACCTACAGTTATATCTATGTTATGCAACATCTCTACATGACATTCACACAAATACATAAATTGTGTGTGTATTATGTGTGTATGAGTATATATATATATATATATATATATATATATATATATATATATAAATGTACATACACATATATTATTGTAATAATTAAATTGTGCACGTTTAATTTAACGTTATCTACAGTAACAATTGAATAAAGCAGTATACCCAGAATAGCACGGAATCATGCGTACTATAGTACGGATCACACTACAATACCGTAACTCTACACTACGACTACCCGTGCGATAGGTACCGTAACCGATATCACGTGACACAACAACGATATCACGTGACACAACAACGATATCACGTGATATCACATCGGAATCACGTGGTACAACAGTGATATCACGTGACATCGCATCGGAATCACATGATAGAATACATGCATAGATCGTACACTGTAAGATCGTGCTAAAGGTATCGTAATGAATACTGTTCACGATACGCACACACGACGCGTGTACGCTGTGTAAACAACAATGCTTTAACCGGGTTAATAAGGGTTAATATGGGTTGATATGGGTTAATAAGGGTTAATAAGGGTTAATGAGGGTTGATGAGGGTTAACAAGGGTTAATAAGGGTTAATAAGGGTTAACAAGGGTTGATAAGGGTTAATAAGGATTAATAGGGTTAATAAGGGTTAATAATTCTAAATCGAATGTCACGTGTAAGTATGCACCGGCGTGACGTTTTGGGTTCATGTCGGGTATACCCCTCAGAATATACGGCGTACGCTGAACGTCAACCCCATAATACGTGCGGCACATATGTGTGTGTGTATGTGTGTACGTATGTGTATGTGTATGTGTGTGTATGTATGTATGTGTATGTGTGTATGTGTGTATGTATGTGGTTAGCACACCGTGTTATATACAAAGTGTAGGTGTGACATCAATAATATAAAGATATGTCACTTGACCAATATAACACAACATAGCATATGCAATATATCAGGGTACATTGTACCCATAACTGTACAATGTACACACTCGGATAATGTAATGTATACATTTAAACCGCAGTGACGTATACGTAATATTGATTTATTATTATATTTATTTTTATTTATTTCATATATTTTGTATTATTATTAAATATATATAGTCATGATTATTGAATGAAAAATATATATGTATGCTATATAAGCTGTGTCAGCAATAGCTAACACCCGATAGTAATGACATTATAAACGTGTTATATGAACCATGACCATTCAGGGCAGTGGTTCCCCCCAACCTTATTTCATCATGGTCCTTTTTTTTGATAATTCTTAATTTAAAAATATTCCATGACCCAATGAACAATTTTATTATTTTTATTATTAAATATTATTCATAAACAAATAATATAAACTATAATATATATATATATATATATATATTTAGAAATTGGCTCATGACTCAAATAAAAATCCCAATAACCCAAATTTGGGTCATGACTCATGACCAGGGTGAGTTAAATTCGGCCTTTTCGTCAAAAGGCCGAATTTTGTCAAAATAAGCTAAATTCGGCCTTTTTTTTTAAAGATTATTTATCCTATCTTAAATCATTAAAAGTAATAAAAAAAAGACAATCAGTTTTTAATTTAGCACATCAAGCTAAATATGAACTTAAGATTACGGAACAGTATACTATTACTCAAAAACTCGTTTCTTTTAAATGTCAATTTTTTGATGTTTGTGGAAGAGAAGTCATTGTGATCTATGGATGTATCTATAGATATAATAATTACTTTGTATACACAATAAATTATATATGTATATACTAATATCAAAGGGATTTGCTAATATGTATACTATAATATATAATAATAATATTAGGTTGCCTTTGTATTAATGATGATTATAAGAATGTATTTAATTTCATTACTGGACTGCTATATATATATATCCAGGAACTTCACCCGTTGAATCAGATTTGTCATTAGTAAATTCGATAAAAACTGAAGGAAAGACCCATATTTCAAACATTGCACTTGAAGGATGTATACACTCAAACCAATTTAATTATTTAATAAAAATAAAAATATTTTTATATAATTTTTATAAAAATATAATAAATTTCTTATTTACTTGTACTTCATTATTGATTTAAATACTATATTGATACCAATATATTTGTTGATACTAACATGTTTGTAATTCCATGCTATATAATATATATTAATTACATTAATTAAACATATTAAGTATATATAGAGAACTATATTGATCAAATATAGAAAGGCCGAATTTAAGCCGAATATAAGGTTTTCAAAAGGCCGAAAATAAGCTAAATTCGGCCTTTTTCCTAAAATTAGACAAAAGCCGAATTTAACTCACCCTGCTCATGACTCATAGGTTGGGAACCACTGCCTTAGAGTGTTATTTGTAAAGGCTCTAACATGATTACACATATACGTATGTATACACCACACACACACACACACACACACACATATATATATATATATATATATATATATATATATATATATATCCCTCGCTGGTACACTAGTAAGGCACCTGATATATAGGTTTTTTAAATAAACTAATGCTTTATTCAATTATACACTCAAACACACACAAACTCCCACACCCACACACATATACACCCACACATTAATGAACTAGGTATACCTATAGCTAGGTAGCTAGTGAAACCTGAGCTGCACCCGCTGATAGTTTGTCGCCGCTCGACTGAATCTTACACTGCATGTCCGAGAAGTCTTCATCGTCTTCGTTGGGCCTCGTTTTAGACGCCCTATTGACCGCCGGGGTCTTGCCCGACCGCTTGGAGCATACCCCACCCCCTCCGCTTCGGGGGGTGACCGGCGTATGAGGCGACGACGACGACGTAGACGACGACGATGATGGGGAGTAGGCGGGACATCGGACCGGGTCGTGGTGAGTGGGCGGAGGAGGGGTGGGCAGCGGACCGGAAGTACGCGATGTCCTATTAGATGCGGCGGGTGGGGGCGGTGGGGGTGGGGGTGTCGACTGGTGTCGGGAAGCCGGCGATTGCATAACGTTCGTCAATCCCGTCTTGCACTATGGGGACAAGAGAGAGAGAGTTAGTAACGGTACCGGTGTAGTATTGTTATCTACCACTTGGGGCGCTCAATGCGATGACGTAACAATAAGTATCGGGGCGTGTCGGTTGGCGTGCGTGCGTCGGTGCGGGCGTCGTGTGGGGACGTATACCGATAGGCACGCCACCTATGTTCGCGACTATAGTTCTGCGGTATTTAATATTTCATAATACACTATTGATGTGGTTGTCACCTACACTATCACACGAGGTACTACCGCACGACCAATAATACCACAAATAGAAACTATCGATTCTATGATTCTGATTGAGAATATAATTTGATGTGATGAGTGTATACGCATATATATATATATATATATATATATATATATATATATATATATATATTTATATCAATGATGAACTGTCATCATATTATAGAGTAACACGGAATGTTTCAAGTAATACAACATCATTATCACAGTGATATTATTACCAAACTGATCTTAGTTGTTATTTGTGAAAAGAGCGTCTCCTTATCGCCGCTAATAACCATGGCCCCTCGCTGTTCACGCTTAATACTGCAGTGTTAATACTGCAGTGTTAATACTGCAGTGTTAATACTGCAGTGTTAATACTGCAGTGTTAATACTGCAGTGTTAATACTGCAGTGTTAATAATGCAGTGTTAATACACTGTTAAAAATAAGGGTATAAAATTATGAAATATATGGTATAACATATGGAAATACGAGTTATACCATACAATTACGTTAAATGGTATAAGATCACATATTATATGGTATAACATTTGATTTTTTTAGTTATACCATATAGATTAGTTGAAATGGTATAAGATCACAAATTATATAGTATAACATTTGTTTTTTTTAGTTATACCATATAGCTTAATTTAAATGGTATAAGATTACGAATTATATGGTATAACATTTGTAATTTGTAATTTGTAGTTATACCATTATCTATTAAATATAATGGTATAACTTTATGAATTATATGGTATACAATATGGAAATACCAGTT
This sequence comes from Osedax fenrisi, assembly GCA_964019155.1. Taxonomy (NCBI): domain Eukaryota; kingdom Metazoa; phylum Annelida; class Polychaeta; order Sabellida; family Siboglinidae; genus Osedax; species Osedax fenrisi. Next base: position 78,514,289 of record OZ025239.1, read on the forward strand.
ATACCATAACATTTTAAAATTAAGTTTATATTAGATTGAAAATAAAATGTATAAGAATATAATTCATAATAGTATCCTTCATAATATCCTTAATATAACAGTTTACTTATTGTTGTGTTAAATTATTATAGACATAGCATGTATTGCTTCTAATTGCAATTAAACTGGTTTTCAGAAACTATATAGATTCCCCATAGGGAAATATGTATACATATACATATTTCCTATATTTCATATACAAATACTTTTAATTATTCGAGTATATGTATATATATATATAAATAATTCCATTTTATTTATTAACATATTCTATTTCCACTCTACACTCAACATGAGAAGCATCTATTTTTCAACACATTACAATATACATAAGGTATTTATACTACATTATATATATATATATATACAAATTATATCATATTATATATAATAATATAAAAGTTTATATAATATATAATTTTATAATATATTTATATATTATTTATAATATATAATTAAATTGTTAGAATATAATTATATAATTATATATATATATATATATATATATATATATGTTATAAAGTCAAAGTTGTAGATAGGTATATCGATTAATGTAATATACATTTAAATGCATTAAGCATTACGTAACAGAAATCGATATATCTACATAAAACTTTAAACTAGATTTCGGTGTCTCGCTCTGTGTTAAATGCATATATGTCTATAGCCATAGCCATGTAAATGTTTATTTTTCTGGTATTTTATATTGTTATCGTCTGTAAAGTATATTTCGTTATTTGTCTATAGAATAAATTCCACTCGGTAAGATTGCCTCATTCTTCGGTTTGCATCTCATTGGGTAGGTACTATTATTATTATTATAATTATTATTATGTTATATTATTATGTAAACCCAAACCCAACAGGTCTTTGCTTTGATTAATAAACTGTATTAGAACATTCACATTATTACATACATATATATTATAAAGTCATGATAACTATATGCCAATCATTAATATGCAGGAAACTGTAGAATTATTTGCAGAATTTCAAATTTCATTTAAAATATTAGAAAAACTGCCGGAGAGGAATAGTGAGTTGATGGGGATGATAAGCATATAACGTATATACACAAATATATAGACGTATATATTGATGTACTATGTATCGCTACTACGCAAACTGATCAAACAGGTAATTTAGTTATCTAATTAATAACATTAGTTAAATATCTATATAAAATAAATATGCAATTATATTTTATTAGTCCATGGATAGTATACTATATATCCATATATGGTCAATTATTTATTTTATTTTTAGTTCACAATGTAATTAAATTTAAATAATATTACTAATAGGTATATATAAATAATGTTAACTGTTGTACAAATATTATCAATATCCTTCTTTCCTTAATCAAATATAGATTATAAAGTGTATAATTAAATATATAATATAATATTTCCTAAAATAGATGCGGGAATCATATATTTTATGATGGGAGTTTGCGAATTATTGAAAAATGAATTTACAATGAAAATAAAGATAAGGTTATTTAATAATTACTTAATAACTATAGATTTAATATTATAGTTATTTTATGATTTTTCGTATGCTAATTCAAAAGTATAGTATACTCTATTATATATATAACTGCAGTAATTAATATAATATATTGGATTTTTCTAATTACAATTCTAACGTATATAAAGTATACAATTATAAAGTATACTTTATATAGTATTATCATATATGATATTAACTGTATAAAGTTTCTTATAAGATACATATTTATACTATTATATAATATACAATATTATTATTCATACTCTAGTATACAATATATATATATATAACTTATATAAATATTTTAATTTTAATTGCAGGAAATAATGACTCCATGGATACATGGATATATGCATATATCAGAAAAGAGGATGCTTATTATGTGTGTCGATAATTGTTTGGTTTTCGTTCAAAATAATTTATTTCGTATTTTATTAAGTGGTATTGTTAATTTTATTTGTTTCACGTAACATGTCCTACAAACATTAATTGTTTATGTAATTTTGTATCACGTTATTTATTTAAAAATGTATCTGTTAATAAACAATATTGTTACACCAAAATATGTGGTTTTTAGAAAATAAATTATCATTATAAATGTCGATTCAATATATAAATTAATAATATAGAAGTTATTATAAACACTGATATAAATTTAAATAAAATATAGTATAACTTTTAATAAATTATGATATAACTTTATATAATATACATTTTAATAAATTATGGTATAACTTTAAATAAAATATAGTATAACTTTTAATAAATTATGGTATAACTTTATATAATATATGGTATAAATTATGGTATAACTTTATATCAAATATGGTATAACTTTTTATAAAATATGGTATAACTTTATATAATATATGGTATAAATTATGGTATAACTTTATATCAAATATGGTATAACTTTTTATAAAATATGATATAACTTTATATAATATATGGTATAAACTATGGTATAACTTTATATCAAATATGGTATAACTTTTTATAAAATATGGTATAACTTTTTTAATTAGTTATACCGTAAATGGTATACCAGGGCGCCACGGGGTTATACCATTTTTTAATCAATGTTATACCATTTATTTCTAACAGTGTACTGCAGTGTTAATGCATTGCACACACACCTACTTCTCTTCTCTGTACCGGTACTACCAGATACGCGACCTTCGCTCTATCGCTATATCAACACCACCAGCTTACAGGTAGTTTAACACCCCCACAGTTAGACACTGTCTTGTTATTATTAGTAATTAGGTGTTTCTATAGGGGCACTTATGATAAAAGGAGCTTTGTTTGTATATATTAGTAATACAAATTTGCGAATCAAAGAGATAACACTCTCTAAATATGCACCGTACTTAATAACTACTACCTGCCGCTGCTAGCAGTAGTATCGAATCACTGACATAGATTTAGTTCGGCGAGGTTTTCATACAAAAATATTGTCATTTCTCTATTAAATTACATGCGATATAAATTAGCTTTTCCTCGCCACATATTTATAGCGTTTAAAACCTACATATCATATGGCTTATTCATATATTAGTAATGAACACTTATTTGTTATAGTGTAAATATTAATTTTTATTTTCAAAGTGTATAGTTAACTATCAAATTTGATACGAATTTACATTATAAACAAGACATAGTTACTAAAATTAACCCGATATAGGTGGCGCTGTAGGTGTTTGTATACACAATTGAATTACACGATTTCACGTAAGTGTTATATATTCTTTAGAAAAGTATTTTGTAATACTCAATCCACTGCAATCCATGCACCATGTGAATTGCACCTATATATATATACACATGTACACTATAATACTACTTCATATAGTACTATTTACTATGATAACTTAAGTTCTATGTTATTATTATTTATTATGTAATATATATATGTTATATGTATATGTAATGTGTATATGTAATATGCTATACTATTCAAGAAATATCTTGATATATACATATTTTTTATACATATTTATAAAAATAATATTAAACATATATAGTATATACTATATTATATATATTTCCCAACACTAATATATTCGTTAATGTAGTGACGCATGCGTGTGTCGCACACACACGCGCACACACACACACACGCACACATGATAACCTAAAACCGGCACGAGTAGGAGTGACTCGCACCTCTACGCGCTCTCACCACGTCGTGCGACCGCACCTATGTGTGCGCGTTCCATCATCTCCAAACACATACACATGGGGCAAAAGTCAGTCACGTGATGTCGTCACGTGATGTCGATGTTACAATTAGTCACCTGGTCTATGTGCACTTTAATTGTCTGTTTCGTTTAGTGCGCACGCGTATCATCAATTAACGCCCCCTATCGAGTAATTAGGCAGCTAAATATGCATCTAATTAGGCAGCTAATTAGAAGATCCGGACAAATTGACTAGCAATTATTGCAACAGATGAATTGATATATTATGAATTAATGAATTATTACACATATATATATATATTATTGTTATTTTTATGGAGTCCATTCATCCAATCCATGAACTTAGATGAAGTTTTCACTTATAACGATATGGCTCTAATGTCCCTTCGAAGCCGCTCTCATGTTAATGTATCCATGGTTTTAACGAGAGCCGATCATTTATTTATACGAAATTATATAAGATCACATCTAAATATCGTTTTAAGACCTATTTTAATGGTTAGGGGCTTGACACGCGTCACACTGCTTAAGTACAATTATGTATGTGTCGCCTTTCCAACTGATCTACAAAGGCAATTTACAATAATTTGACTAATAATATGACTAATAATACTGTTTATGATTATCGAAAGTGAAATGAATCATATCGTAAGTTATACATCTTCTTATTCGTATTATTTTATATATTAGTGCTATGCTTAATATATACAATGCATAGTATTATGTCTTCTTAGACTTACTGTGTACACCTACGTACACTGTACAATGTACACAGTACACAGTACACTGTACGTTAAGAGTGATTTAATTTTAAAGATCCTAAACCGGCATAATAGATTCTATAGATATGATGCTCATGATACTATTTTATTAAACCATATACATTTTGGTTCATTATTGGTGGTGCGCCGGAGGTTTTAAAAAAAAAAAATATTAAAAAAAAATAAATCTCGAAATGTCGTTATTCCTATGTAATTGTATTGTATATGTTTATAAAAAAATGTCCTTAAGGACATTTATTTGAATTCTGTACATTTTATTTGTATTGTATTGTAATGGGTATATATATAATAATGAGTACTTTTTTTAAATACTATATTCTTCTAATAGATAACATTAATATATAGTAAATATTATCTATAGTATCCCTAATTACAATATTAGTTATTAGATAATTAATTTAAACAATAAAATAAATGTTATATATATAAAAATTTTCTAAAAATTAGGCCACTTTGACTATTTATTAAAATTATAAAGAGCTATTTTTTTAAATTTACAATACTTGTACGTTAAAATATAACATCTTAAGATGAGGTAGAAAAAAAAAAAAAAAAATCTTGAAATTTGTAAAGGTACCAATCCCCAGAAAAAATGGTAATTTTTTGATGATTTTTAACAAAATTAAAGAAATACCAGGGTAGTTATTATTTTTTCGGCCAAATTGTAATATATAGTGATTAAATAATTGTTTTTTTTGTTATATATAATATAAATTGATAAAATATAACAATTATGTACACAATTATGAGAGGTCAACAAAATTTCTGGAAAATCCTATAATTTAAAAAAAAATCCTAGAAATAAAATTAATTTTGTTATGAATTTATAATATTACAAGGAACTATACATATTACACATATTCTGAAAATTTCATGATTGTAGCTTAATTTTAATTGTGAAAAATATACATATTTATGTTTTTTTGGTATTTTCCTATCTATTCCCATGTTAAATGTTGTTAAATTTGACCAGCCTGGCGCATGTACAATATTGACCCAAATTAAAAAAAAAAATTGTTGTGTAGTCTCTATACTCATATTTTGATGTTCCAAATGCCGGTAAGGAATCGATAACCAATAGCATGTTTAAAATCACTCTTACTGTACGTATGTGTACAGTGTACACATACGTACAGTGTACAGTGTACTGTGTACACATGTCACGGGTTACCTTCCACATGATGCTATCGTCTATAGTCCATACACGGAGTCTATTTGTATCAACAGTCGCATGTATCAACACAATTTTGGAAATATATATATATATAATGTTGATATAAGCGGGTTTTTTTTGTAGACATATATATATATATATATATATATTGATTACAAATATGATGACATTTAAATCAGTTTTTTTACGATATTAGATTCAATAACAAGTTTAGATATTACAGGTGTATATAGGTGTATATACATTGCCTATTGTTTGTGTAATATATTATAAAATAATTAAAGATAAGTTATTATATATGTGTATACCGTAATGTTGTAATACATTGAAGCACACATATATATATATATATATATATATATATTTATTTTATTTATTTATTTATTTTAATTTGAATCAGACATGCATAACATAGGTCCATATGGTATACATATAATTAAAACGAACAATAACTATTAAACGTATATAACACACACACACATATATATATATATATATATATATATATATATATATATATATATAGATAGATAAATCAACAGGCACTTGATGACACATGTGACACCAGTGACAACATCATTAACACCTCTTGTGCACAACAATGCCATGCCACAACAATGCTATTGTGCCCACGTGTCTTGTCTTATTAACATCGGCTCATTGATTACTATTAACAGAATTGCTAACTCCGTGTGTAACTGTATTGTCTAGCCAACTTATTATTAGTAGTATACCAATAGACTGAATATATATATATATATATATAACATTTATATAATGAATTAATGTTTAATAATCTTTTACGCAAGAATAATATAAATAATATATTACTCTAAAAAAAATAACAATATTTATTTATAAGTAATATATTAGTTTGTTATATTTTGTAATATTTATATTTGTTTTTCATCTTATCCCCTTTGGTGTTTTAAATTGTATTAAACATTATTATCAGTATTATTATTAATCATCTGTAGTTTGACAGGAATGTGGCACCATTGCACGTATTATTGAATGATAAATTATCATTGGTAATTCATCATTGATGATTGATTGTTTTAGTAGTTTTATTTTAGAACATATTTTAGATATTTGTACACCTATTTATAATAATTTACTATTTTAACATTTTCTCTATATTACATTTTATTACGTTACTTATGTTTACTAATATATATTTTAATACATTTTAATATTACACGCTTATATTTATATGCAATTATTTTGTTAATTTAGTTTATAATTTACTTTAAAGTAATGGATTGAAATATGATGATAAATTATATGTTCATGAAAAGTATTATATTATATTTATATAATATACACTCGTGTATATCCGTGCGATTAAGGTTAAGATTAAGGTTAAGATTAAGGTTAAGATTAAGGTTAAGGTTAAGATTAAGGTTAATATTAAGGTTACGATTAACAGGTACAACGTTATATATGAGCCCAGAATAATAGAATAAAATAGTAATATTTGTTCTTGCGTTTTGATATAGAATTTAATAAGTTCTTGATAATCACGAGAAACAAATAAGAACAATCTAGAGTAGAACCCGGGACTTCTGGCTTTCCAGAAAGTTATAGTTCAACTATGCTACTGCCCTATACGACATTACAGGTAGTCCGATAGTACGATAGGGTAGGTATTATTATAAATGACTATAATTGATATATCCTATTGAAATGAATGAATGTGACGTTTACACTACACCATTGTTATGTCATTGATACACATACTACGCGTAGCACATACCTTTTGAAATAAGACAATAAATATATATAATAAATATAGATATTTAATAATATATAGTTTATTAAGTAAACAAAAAATAAATAAATAAAAATATGGAAGAAAAAATAAATACGAATTGATACCAAAATTGACATGGTACACAAATTAACACTGGGTTTACATTCAATAACAAAACGCCGTGGTTTATGCATGCCGCACAAAGTATATATATATATATAATACATACGAATAATACATACGAATAACAGACGACTGTTATGGTATTATTATTACTATATCCGTTACATGTTTACGCGGATCGAAATAAGAGAATACGGAGAATACATAATAATTATAGAACATGGTAGTATCATTATAATATCACTTACATTTATCATACGTATATCATACAATCCACATATAAATATATATATATATATATATATATATATATATATATATACGTGTATACACGTATTATAGAATATGACACGTCGAAACATGACCTGTAGAACACACACACAAACACACACACATATTATACATATATGTGATAAGTATTACCATACACGTACAACGTATTCTAGTATTCTGCCGGCCGTTGTCACCATTACTATATGACCTGAGCATATGTGTTCAGGTATGTTTTCTATATTGGCGACACAACTAGTGTCATTGCATACGTTAGACACACCCGGATGAGAACATCACTAATTATAGTAATACCTGTGCTTATTAGAGCATGCAATAACCTAGCGATCAGAACATATTTACCATTTTACCTATGTTTACTCTTTATAGAAATATACAGTCGACATTTTATTGAAGGTCATTCATTTAATACATATCATATGACTCACTGATTAATACACTAATTTCAACTTAAATGTAGTATTAATTTTCATACAATTTCTTAATCTCCCTTAACTAATTAATATCAACCACTTTAATTGTTATACTTATTCAGTTATCTATGAAGTTTTATATATAAAAGTTTTAATATATATATTAGTTTTTAATAATATATCAATATACTATTTTAATAATTATTAAAAATAATATTATACGATAATAAAATAGACCTTAAAATAATATTTAGAAGTGATCTTATATATTGTGTATAAATAAATGATCGGTTAAAACAATGAGTGCCTTAACATGAGAGCGGATTCGAAGGGATATTAGAGCCATATGGTTATAAGTGAAAACTTCATCTAAGTTCCTGGATGGGATGAAAGGACTCCACTAAAATAACAATAACAATAACAATAGTGTATTCATATTTAATTAACGCATATAATAGACATCATTGTATAGATCGTTAGGTAGAAAACACATAATACGCATGTGAATATATATCGGTTAATGGTTACCTAGTTATATTACATAGAACACTATTATTGCGTACTATAGTATGTGGTTATACTGTATAACATTGTGCTAAGCTAGGGATACTAGCACTAAATAACATTTGTAATATTACCAATAAGATTGACATATTTATAATACGACTTATTAGAGAAGTGGCAAGTGCGTATGTCATTTGGAGTCATACACTGTTAAAATAATTACTATAAAAAACAACTAGTTTTCTTTAAACAAGAAGTAAAGGGTTTTATATATATATATTAAACCATTAGTTTATTAAAGTATAACTAAAGGGTTTTGGAAAATTGTACTTTATAGTAAATTATAACTAAAAGGTTTTTTAAAACCTTTACTTTTTATTAAATAATAACTAAAGGTTTAGAACCTTTTACATTTTATTAAATATATAGTAGTTAATATATAATTAAAACCAAATTATTGTTGATATCGTCATCCTATATTGTATACTCGCTGTATACAGCGTTACGGATACATTAGAGGAATGCGAGGAGCTACAGATAGACCTAATACAGATATATAGCGCGAATTAGCGAAAAGCTCTACGGCTAATGAAACCTGGATTACAAGCTAGCTAAAGATGGGAGGAGGAGGGGGCTTTACACCCGAGGAGAGAAGCACTGATCTCGCTAAGAACATTGGTAATGAAGTGATTGGTGATTCATTGATCACTGATTCATCAATGAAGAACGAATATATATACATACATATATAATCATGATAGTGGACAGAGTATATCGAATTTCGATGCATACGTTGTATTATCAGAGATGCCCGTCATCCTGATCAAGAACTTAGATGAAGTATTCCTTATTATAACTGAATTGTTCTGATGTCCCTTCGAATCTGATGTCGTATTAAGGCCATCGTGGTTTAACGAGATCCGATCATTTTGTATACATAATTATATACGAGCACTTCTAAATATTAGTTGAAGATACAGTAATGACCGGAGGGGTTTAAACCCTACACACGTGTGTCCGACCCCCTACCCTACTGAGATATATAGGCAATTATATTATAGAATATATACTATATTATATAGTATATATATATATACATATATATATAACCATATTTTTATATATATATAAATGTAGTATTATTTAATTATTTGAACATATATTTCAATAGATTATATTATATTATAAATTATAAATGTTATTTAATATTTACATTTTAAACACGAATTCGATAGGTATATTATTATTGACGGGTAATAAATTAAAACTCGTTAACATTAACTTAATATTATATTAACTTAATATTATAATCCATGTACGAAGTGTACACTGTACGTGTGTGTATAGTATACACTATAGTATACACTATAGTATACACTGTATACGTATACGTGATATCTAATATTATAAATAGAGATAATTTTGTAAACATGGCTTAGATTTGTATTGAAGATTTTACAAAAATGTAGACTCTTATCGATAATATAGTTATTTCTATTTATGATAACGAAATGGCTACACATGTTGGTACGTGTAATGACTTCACTGATACAACATATCAACATATAATCTAATCACGTAGAGTATACATTGTACATTGTACACCCGTGTACTACAACCATTGCGTTGAATACCGGCATGTCTATAAATATACACGTATAGTTAATAGAGATATAACTTGCATGCGTGGAGAGTGAACAATGGATAAGTAACGCTGTAAGATATTATGTGTATACACCATCGATATAAAGAAAGTTACTGAAACTTTCTTTATATCGATGGTGTATACACATAACACACCGCATGACACACAGCGTGAATCATCTTACAGCGTTACTTATCCACTGTTCACTCTATAGTGTGTTATGTGTAGTGTTATGTGTAGGGTGTTATTAGAAGTTCATTACGTAATGTTCATTTAAATAAGAATATAATTATAAACAATAAAATACATACATAAGTAATTCTATAATTAAGATATATTACACAGATAAAAGCAAATATGAATTTTAATAAATTTATATTAATTAAAACGACATTATATATGTGCTAACCATTGTATTATATTTAAATAGTTTATAGGTTATATATAATAACCATATTTTCCTAAATTAGTTTACTTTATTAGAGCTAAGGGGTTCATTTAATGATTTATCAATACGATATTTTGTAAGTTTTCGATATAATTATATCTGTATGTTGATATATTAGATAATAATGTAAAGTACATACACATCTATAGGAGTTTCACTAGCACTATGGAGGATAATCTATTAGCCTTTAAGTCTACCTAATTCCCTTACGTATTTATCAAGATATCACATCCGCTAGACACTATGTATATATATTAGATTTACCATAGTATCTATTAATATTATTATTATTATTATTATAGTATTAATGATAAAATAATAATAATAATAATAATAATAATAATAATAATAAGATATGAACAATGTTACGTATATGGTTCAAGTAAACGACATGATCTAATAATAGATTGAGCTATTAATAGATCACTCTATTAATAGCCCTGCGAATAACGCGCGTAAAGGTATCGGAAAGAAGAATCTGACGGGACTCGAGATGAACGTTTCCATAGCACATCCGGTCACCGCTAGGAATTACGCAACAACAATAGAATCAAGCGTCCGTAGATATTACGTCATACCTAGCACCGCCGACAGAAAGTGCGCGAACATTACGCGCACCCTACTCGAGCGCACACGAGAGCGGTACACACCTCGTAGTGCACGTTGCGTACCGCACACACACAAACCCGCACACACACGGAGTGCGCACACGGATGTGACAATTATAAATGACAGGTGCAGCGGCATCCGTTAGATACATTATCACGTGACCTCGTCCTACTATTACGTAATACAAACACACGCGTCGTCACGTGCGAATTCATCGTGTCGGTGCCGTTCTCGGTGCGGTATCGCTAATGAAAGATCCACAACCTCCCCGCCCCTCTTCTCCTCCTCCTCCTTGCCATCTTGCCATATTCCTCCTCTTCCTCTAACTCGATTATACGATGGAGAGTGATGTGACGAGAGATGTTTACCACGCGTTGTTTAGTTACAATTATTACGTCATCTCGGTTGTTGTGTCACAGATTACGCAATATTATACTTGCGTTGAAAATGTGTTAATATATATATACATATATATATATATATATATATATATATATATATATATATATATATTATGTGTATCACTATATGAAATAAATGATATATTATTGTATAATTAAGGGTCAACGAAACATATGGATATTTACATGGTAAATGGATAATGGAGATTTAAAAAAACTAAAAGTGCGATAACTTCTGAAATAAACAATATAATGACTACATTTTTTAAGAATTATTATTTACATTTAAATCTATATAAATATTGAGTTATAGAATTAGATAACGATGATTATGAGACTTACAAAAATAAAGTTTAAAATACTTTTAAAATAAAAAAATTTACAGTAATTTCCAAATAACTAAATTATACTTTTTTCTCATACTTAATATACATGAAGAGTTATTTATTATAATTAAGTTCTAAAAGATTCATATACATTTATCTAGATCTAAAGTTATGGATGTTCATAGAATAAAATTAAGTTTAAAAATAACCAGCAGTAAAATCATTTTTTTTAAATATAAATATTTTACTATCATTTTAATGTATATTTTTTTACGTTTGTATTTATAAATGATTATTTATGATACTTATTGTTACTTTTATAAATCAAGCCTTATATCATTTTAAAGATAATATATTATTTTTACTGATTTTTATATAATATAATTTTTAATAAAAAATATATTTATTTAAAATATCATATATTTCGCCTGCCCTAAAGGGTGATATACAACTTTACAATATTATATATATATATACATACACTATATAGTATATAAAATATACTGTTATATTATATGCATACAATGTATATCCTAATTATATGTGACGTTATGTCAACCCATAAGGAGTAATTTAAATAATGAAAGCATTAAAGTTAGCATTAAGATGCTAAGCACACTGAGTGCACATATAGAATTACATATAGAAATAATACGTGTATCATTAGTAAGTACATTAAACCTAGGTTTGTAGCTACATTAAACCGAGGTGGCAATACGCGAATATTCACGAGAATATTCGAATAATAATCGCGGATTTTATATTATATATATATATATATATATATAATATTTACATATTATTTACATATTAAGCACATCTAATTATATATATTAATTATGCGACATCACGATTGAAACCTAGCCGGTAGTTAGATCTAACGGTACTACTACCACTACTACTACTAATATTACGCATGTATGACGTCATAGTATCGATGATGTCATCACGCAGGTGAGGTAATATCGATATAACACAATGGATACTTGTTATCGTAGAAACACGAACAACAGTGATCAACGACAGTCTTATACACACGAGTGTGCAACGTACGGCATATAGAACTCCAGTTTAAACATGTTCTCATATTATATATATATATATATATATATATATATATATGAGTATGCATGATATATATCGAATATATATCTATATTTGTCTGAAGATTTTAACCTTTATCGTATGTGAATCCAGATATATTAAAATATTATAATTATTAACGATATTATTAATATAATTAATATATATATATATATATATATATATATATATATTTAATAATATACATCCACTAATAAGCATATGTATATATCTTATATATGATTTATCTGACTATATATATAATATAATGTCAGTTAATATACATCTAATTTATCAATAGTTATCTGTGCATAATTTTGAGGCAGATAATTTACCCATATATCCTATTGAATAGATAAGTAGTAAGGTGTGTAATATATAGGCATCTCAGTAAAATCAATATCACCCAAACACAAAGTAATCTTTGGAGTACCTAAAGGATCGTACCTCTCCCCTATACTCTTCTGTATCTACCTACTCCCTCTTAGCAAACTTATTAAATCGTTTCCTTCCGTCAAATACAATATTTTTGCAGACGACATTGAAATTCACGCTGATTGTTACCAATCATCCAATATTCACCTTAAACCATGTTTCACTACTATCAATAACTGGCTCACCAATAACTATTTACTACTTAACCCCAATAATACTTATGAATTTTGTACCTCCAAATTCCCTTCTCACCACAACATTCCCACAAATGTACCTAGGTCATACCCTAACCCCTCCTTCTAATACGTCAACATATCTTGGCATCCATATCAATTACAAATTAACTTTTGATAAACACATATCAACATTAAAAGCTTCCACATTTCAACATTTATTCAATATAAACAAAATACGTCCCTACATAACAACATCCACGGCACTAACTATTACCCAGACTTTAATTCTATCTCGACTACACTACTGCATACCTATACTAATTTCTTCTCACAATAAATACTTTACAACCATCGACCGCTTAACTAACAGACCACTTAGACTATTCTACCGACTAAAAAAAACTAACTACACTACAAGTATAACTGACCTACGAACAAGACTGGACTGGCCATCCGCAAAAAAAATAGCTCAACTTAAATTAATATCCATTCTACATTCCTCCCTACTGACTAAACAACCTGATTACCTTTATAGACTAATTTTTCTCCATACTGCACCACGCCACCTACGATCCTCTAACTATACGGTCCTGACTGAACCATCCTATCGCCGAAATTTGGAATCACTCCCTCCATCCCTCAAAACCATCAATACTTTAAAAAAACATTCAAATATAAACTAAAGAAGTACCTCATTGTCCATGATATCTGAACTTCAAATATATTCGTTTTCCCAACGTTGTACACTTGTCTGTACTTATTGTTACATTTATTTATTATTTTTTATATATTATTGTCACACTATAAGAATTTTATAATTGAATTTGTGTTTAAATAAAATCATCATCATCATCATCATTAGTAGGCTGAGGCATGACACAGTATGCTGGGTTTAACCCGCATTGACCAATATCATATGTATTACAATACTATTTAGAAGTTCCCGTATATAATTGTAAGTATATACATGTATATACATGTATACATGTATACACACATGTATATCTCCCTGAAGTATTAATTTTACTAGTATGTACATTCGGGTTACATTACATTATCGATACGGTTTACGCCCCTTAAATATTTTAACTATATAGAGGTGTCACTATATATGTATGTTACTGTATATATATATATTCCACTATATAGATATGTAACTATATAAACTACTGTATATATATATATATGTCACTATATAGATACGTCAGGCATCATCTATATTATGTAGCATATCTCCTCACTACAGTATAGTTTACTAGACAACATATAGTAATAATTATATAATACCAGGGAGACTCCCTGATAATACTATGCTATATATATATATATTAGATCTCTAATTAGACTCCTTTCTATTACCCATAAATCTATATATTTTTCCATTCCTTCATATATATTTGACCTACTTTTAATTCGCTCCACCACCCACAATACACGTTCAACTTCCAGTATCAATCTAATTATCCCACAGCCATCCTCCCTTAAATTCCAGAAACGCTCTTTCTCCTACATTGTCCCATCTATCTGGAATGCACTCCCTTCATCTATAAGATCTATTCAATCTCCCACCTCCTTTAATTCTCATCTCAAGTCATATTTATCCAGTATCTAATTTCATTATATTATTATTAACTTTTATATTTCATTATTATTACTTCCACATTGTTAGTTAGTTTATTTCACTTTGTTGTTATTGTGGTTGTTTTATTTATATTATTTATTTTACGTGCACTTACGAGGAGTGTTATCACTTTGTAACGGTGCCTAATAAACTATATTTCATCATCATCATCATCATCATATATATATATATATATATAATATATATATATATATATATATATATATATAGTACAACACACAATTACTATTGTACATGATACATATACAAAATAAGTTCATTAACAATAAACATTAAAGTAAGTAATATAAAGTTTATCCGATAATGATAATAACCATTCATTACAATACATATATATATATACTATATAAATACTATATATATATGGTATAATATATAGTATAATATAGTATACTATACACTGTAAAAAATAATTCTATTTTAACCTATAATCATATGTCTTACATATATATAATAGGTTGTTGCCTATTACCTATGGCGTAGAAAATAGAAATAGGTTGGTGACCTATTACCATTAGTGGAATGAGGTTGCTGCCTATTACTGAACACTGTAAACACCACCTATTACCATACGGCTGAATATAGTTATAGGTTATAGCCTATTACCATACAGCAGAATATGGTTATAGGTTATAGCCTATTACCATACGGATGAATATGGTTATAGGTTATAGCCTATTACCTTATACTGTAAAACAGCCTATTACCATATGGCTGAATATAGTTATAGGTTATACCCTATTACCATACGGCTGAATATAGTTATAGGTTATATAGGTTATATATATATATATATATATATATATATATTACTTTAATTATTAGTATATATATATATATATAATAATAAAATAAACTAGTAAATAATTCACCTATTCAGCCATATGGTTATATATATAATACTAATAATTAAAGTAATACATATAATATTATATATATATATATATATATATATATATATATGTATATATATATATAATACTAATAATAATATAGTTTAGACACTTAAATAATAATAGAATCAATTCTATAAAGTTTAATTGCATTATTATTATTTTTTAATTATTATAAAAGATGAAAATATTATAATATTTAAAATAAAAATATTTGCCTCGACCTGGATTCGTATCTCTGACCGTCGTCATAAGAATACTACGCTTTGACAATTGGGCTATAAAGCTATTTCATAATAAATATATAAATACATAAGTAGGTAAGTAATTATTTATTTATTCTATATAATAATATTATAATAATATAAAACTAATGATGATAAGATTTAGGTGCATCTGAAAATAAGAAGGTTAATCTCCCCTATTATCTATTCACCTGACGTTACTATTAACTATATTGTGTGTGCTAAAAGTATTCCTAAATTGGGTAAAATCCACTATAATTATTATAATTATAAACCTATTATTAAATAATTTATTATAATATTATATTTAATATAATATAATATTATATTATATATACTATATTAAATATAATCATTTAATTAAGGATTATAATAATCCTACGTGGATCTTAACCATATACTCTATGAAATATAGACTCTATCATAGAGTCTATGATAGAGTCTATATTATATAGTATATATGATTATCATATGAGTATATAGACTCTATCATTATGATAATCATAGACTCTATATCATAATGATATAGAGTCTATGATTATCATAATGATAGAGACTATAGTCTATATATATCTCGAGATATAGACTCTATCATTATAGGGATCCCCTTTAAAAAGGGTTTCACACCAACTCGATGGATAAAAGGCATAGATTTATAGTTTATAGTATAAACTATAAATATATGATAAAAGGGGATAACATGAGATAGGGGAGATATTCATTAAATTAGAGAGACATTTATCTCTAGATCTATGATATTACGTCGTAGGTAATGTTTCCTGTTTCAGTTAATTAACTATTAATAGTAAAAACCTATTGATATTTTTATAATGCAGGAGGTAAACACTGAGTTGACTTAAGTACGACTTACATCATGATGATCAACTTAAGTTCTACTTAAGTTTTTAAATCACGTTACTGATATTACTTTTTATCAAAGTATAATTAGCTGTTATTATATTGCTATTATTAGAATAGCAACATAATTATTATGATAATAGCATCATAATATACTTTTAAAATTAATAACTGCATAATAATATACTTTAAATAGCAATACAACAGCAGCATAATAGCATGACAAATTAATAGCAGCATAATATACATTTAATGGCAACATAATATCAGCATAATAGCACAATGTAAACATTTGAAGCTATTAAATATGCTGTTATGCTGCTATTATTATGCTATTACTGTTTGCTTGGGTATTACACTGCATATATACACTACCTCATATAACCTCGGTTAAAGGTTATAGGAACTCTTATAATACCTAGGTCTTGATATATATATAACCAGGGAGATGATATAACCATATAAATACAGATAGATATAACATCCCAGCAAACAGTAAGAGCAGCATAATAGCAGCATAACATCATATGCTAGAGCCTCACATGTTTACTTTGTGCTATTATGCTGCCATAGTGCTGCTATTAAATGTCTATTATGCTGCTATTAATTTGTCATGCTATTATGCAGCTATTATGCTGCCATTATGCTAATATTATGCTGCTATTATGATGCTATTCTAATAATAGCAGCATAATAGCAGAATAATATACTTTTAAAATTAATAGCAGCATAATAATATACTTTAAATAGAAATACAACAGCAGCATAATAGCATGACAAATTAATAGCAGCATAATATACATTTAATAGCAGTATAATGGCAGCATAATAGCACAATGTAAAAATGTGAGGCTCTAGCATATGCTGTTATGCTGCTATTATGTTTCTCTTACTGTTAGCTGGGATTATATTATATAATATATAATATAGACTATACCATATTATATATATATATATATATATATATACAAAGTATATTAAATTATAATTTAAACCTATAGGTCATACATATTACAAGTTTCATTTTAGGTTAGTTTGATTAAGTTATAAAATTAGGTATATATAGGCCTATTATGTTATTATGATTAATATTTTATTTGTAAATATGTTAAGTGAATATATAGTCACATTATATAATATAGAAATCATATTTATATACTTGGATTCACATTAAATTTATCATATTATTATAATATTATAAAAATTCATTATAATAATTATAATGAATTTTTCGATATTAAATATCACATTTATTTGGATTTGTGATTAAAACACATTATTTTGTTATAAATAATCATTATTTTAAAATGTTATGAATTGAGTTCATATTTATTTATACCAAAGCCCTGGCTTTGATATTAGTATCCCCTATATTGAATTGTTGTATTGACCCGGGTATTGACATTTAACCCTTTGACATTTAGCCATTTTGAATATAATAAATATTGTTTACTTTTTAATATTAATTCTATTTATTCCATAAATACGCGGTTTATTAGGTATTTAAAAATTAATATTTGTAAATGTATAAATTATTCATATGTTACTGAGTACGAAATTATTAAAATATTATGATTACCGAGTGGTTAATATTATATTTTCTAAAAAATGTGTTTCCCATGTGCTTATAATAATAATTATTTAATTTGACATACAACTTGATATTAATTTTAGATATATATTAAATATAATTATGCATATTAATATTCATATAGATAAATATATTATAAAAAATATTAAATATATTATATATAATTGTAATTAAAATTTAAAACTTAAAAAATCATTCATTTTATCATTTAATATATATTATAGGTAAGAGAATGAGATTTTATATATTGATGCTATTATAATAAAATTTGTATCATTAGAAAGGTTATCAAATTATATAATGTAAGTCATATCTTAGTTTTTTTAAATTTTTTATTAAAAAAAAAGTTTAAAAAAATGGTAAAATTTGTACATGGTGTAGATAGGAATTATGCATTTTTTAATTAATTTATAATACATATTAGATTATATCTCATTGAATAATGGATATTTTTTAATTAAATTAACAAATCTTTATTATATATATATATATAAATTGTAATGTTATAAAAAATGATTGATATTGATAATCATAAATGTATTTATATTTGTGTGTATTTATAGTTAGAAATGACTTGTATATTTGTACATAAATAAATGATCATAAATATAAAAATCAGATTTAGTGTAATTATATAATATATGAATCATTAATCAGACATTTATTTAAATTTTTAGTAAATATGTATTTTCTATTGTATTTATATTTGAATAATATAATATTAATATATCAAATATTATTTGTATTTAATCATATACATTATTATATTTAAATTTATTAATTACTAAAATCAGATTTTCTGTATTTGAATTATTAAACAGAAATATATTTGTATTTTCTAGAGTATCTATATTTGAATAAGATATTAAACATGCATATGTGATTAAATAAGTTTTCATAATTATTAAAATCAGATTTTTATCATTTGTAATTGTATTTGAATACAAAATATACATATTTATACATTTGTATATGATAAAATACATTTTATAAATTAGTAATTTAATAATGATAAAAATCAGATCTGCTCTATTTGTATTTTTATATATTTTAGTTATATTCTTATTTGGATTTGGAAAATAAAAATAATTATTAATTAAATACAAATTTTATAAAGAATTTAATAGTTATATCTAATATTTCAAAGTAAAAGTAATAGTTATCGAAAGTAACATATATTATTTGTATTCTTATTTTTAATTAAATCCATCAGTGAATCAAATTCACTGGATTATAGGTATTTAACTATTACTAACTAACTTTTAGTTCCATGACTCATGAATCGTAGTGGTAAATTTCTCATTCATCATCAATGAATTATTTAATATATATATATATATATATATATATATCATTTAATTTGCATTAAATATATTTCAGAACAAGACAGAACAATAAAGACGAGGCTATTGTATCTAGAGGATACGTTGCGTCAACTACGGAATTACTGGAGCTAGATGTATCTCTTCAGTCCGATGGGGAATATGCAAAATAGTGAGTTTTCACATATATCTATATAAATTAATATTATAAATGAAGATAACCTGTTTATATGAATAATATGATTTCACAATAAATCTATTGATATATATGTATATATATATTAAATAATAAATTATAATGAATAGTATTTTATAACTAGTAGTATTTGTGTGTTCAAATAGTAGTATAAAGATATTTAAAATATTAAAAATGTTTCTATGTTTGGAATATTAAATGATCCATATTATTATCCATAAGTTATTTGTTTTTAATGTAGTTCATTAAAATCATAATATTTCAGTTATTACTGATACTAGTGACTCACTAGTAGTGATATAACCCCCATGTTCTCATACATACACACACCAATATATATATATATATATATATATAAATTAAAAATAATATACAATTAAATAGACTATTTTATAGAGTAGATATATTATATACTTTGTTTAAACATTTTTTAGGTACAATTGATGATTTACGGAGTAAAGTATCAATTAGGATATCAGGAAAAGGTTATTAAAGGTTAGAAATAAATATATTACCTTTATTTAGCATATATATATATATATATATATATAACTGCCTGTGTGGCTCAGTGGCTAAGGCGTCGGACACACAAGCAGTAGGACACGGGTTCGGGCCTCGTCCGGACCATTAATTAATTTTATAAAATGGGTCTTAAAATATTATTTAGAAGTGATCTTATATAATTGTGTATAAATAAATGATCGGCTCTCGTTAAAACCATGGATGCCTTAACATGAGAGCGGCTTCGAAGGGACATTAGAGCCATATATGGTTATAAGTGAAAACTTCATCTAAGTTCCTGGATGGGATGAAAGGACTCCACCAAATAAAAATAACAATAACAATAACAAGATATATATAAATAAATGAATAATTAAAATTTGAGTATCCTATATACATTTATTTTTAATAACTAGTTACAATAATTATATAAAAGTGAATAATTCAACAGGAAAAATATATATCTATTAATATAATATATATATCATTTAATTTATATTCAATATATTCTCAGAACAAGGTAAAGAATAATACAGACGAGGCTATTATATCTAGTGTCTGTTGCAGTTGCGTCAACTGGGTATTTACTAGAGATAGAACACTCACTGCAATCTGAGGAGGAATATGGAACAATGGTGAGTTTTTATTTAATTGATATTATTATTTAAAATATATTTATTATATAAATTAATATTACAAATATAATAATTATTATGATTGACCTGTTTATATAAAACATGAGTTAACAATAAACACTATTAGTCATTAATAGTTGATATAATATTCAATATAATATATATATATATATATTTCACAGTGATTAGTATTATATTTTGTAAAAAAGGTTGTTCCCATGCGAACATTACTTTAATTTGTCAAAGAAATTTTAATTAGATATGTATTAAATATAGTTATTCATATGCATATATATATATATTACAATAATTTCATTGTCTATTTAAAAAAATTACATTGGCATTACTAAAGTCACAATATTAAATAGCTATATTGTAGACCCATTGATTAAAACACATGTATTCTTACAAGCAGAGTTAATTTATATATTTATTATTTTTTTATTTTAATACCTTAACTTATATATAAATATATATATAGTATAATGAATAATATTTAATAAATATATATTTTATAAACCAATTTTCTGATTCCTCATAATAATGCATATATATATATATACTGATTGTATGTAATATCAACATTTGTTCATATATAATTTCATATAATGAGTATTGATCATATAATGAATACAAATAGTATATTATTTATGAGTTGTAAATTAAAATATTAAAGAAATTATATTAACATGAGATATTATATAAATTTACAAATTTAAATTTGTATATTTATAATAAATATTTATTTATAAATATTGGATATTATACTTTATATTTATTATATTTTATAATATTAAATTTGAATAATGTTTAATAAATGTAAATTTTATAAAACTATGTTCTGGTTACTCTAAATAATGCATATATATATACTGATCATGTGTAAGATAAAAATGTGTTCATATATAATTTCATATAGTATTGATCTATCTGTATATTGTTTGTGAGATATAAATTAAAATATGAAATATATTATATTAACATGAGATATTATATTCTATTCTTATGTAAATTTACAAATTATATAAATTTCAATTTGATAAAAAATTCAATTTATTTAATTATAATAAATATTTGTGTATTAACTTATATATGATATTATACTATATACTTTATATATATTATCTGTTATATAACTTTACAAATTTCAATTTGATTAAAAATTCAATTTATATAATTATAATAAATATTTGATATTACTATATGAAATATATTATATTCTATTGTTATATAAATTTACAAATTATATAAATTTCAATTTGATTACAAATTCTATTTATTTATTTATAATAAATATGTTTGTATAACTTATATTGGATTATATGTATTATATTTTATAAATAATATGTTATATATAATAATATATAGTGATCATATATAATGCATAATGTTTAATGTATGTATATTTTATAAACCTATTTTCTGGTTCCTCATAATAATGCATATATATGTATAACATTTGTTTATATACAATTTCATACAGTATATATTGATCTATTTTATATTTTCATATATAATAGGTCACATCAACTCCGTTTTTAATTCTATGTGCGTAAATGCGGTTTCGTGCGTTTTTTCGTGCATGAAATATTCTCTTTTTCTACGTAAATTTCGAATAGTCATTCACACTGATTCCGTATATTTACATGCGTTTTTCAATGCAAACTAGTATTGCCCCTATATTAATATATAAATCTTTCAAACATTATTTTAACATTATTCGCCTACATTATACTTTACATTACAAAGTTTTATTGTGTCATAACTGAATTTATTCGTATATACTCTTGTATAATATTAATTAGTATAATATTAATCAGTATACTATTAATAGGATATTAGTAATTATTATAGTAATAATTATTATAATATTAATTAGTATAGTATTAATTAGTAAAATATTAATTAGTATAATATTAATTAGTATAGTATTAATTAGTATAATATTAATTAGTATAATATTAATTAGTATAGTATTAATTAGTATAATATTAATTAGTATAATATTAATTATTATAATATTAATTAGTATAGTATTAATTAGTAAAATATTAATTAGTATAATATTAATTAGTATAGTATTAATTAGTATAATATTAATTAGTATAATATTAATTAGTATAGTATTAATTAGTATAATATTAATTAGTATAATATTAATTATTATAATATTAATTAGTATAATATTAATTAGTATATCATTAATTATTATATGATTAATTAGTATAATATTAATTATTATAGTATTAATTAGTGTAATATTAATTAGTGTAGTATTAATTAGTATAGTATTACTAATATAATATTAAATATAATATTAATAAGATATTATTAATTAGTATAATATTAATGCAACAAGGGTCACTAGGAGGACAAAGGGTCTTGATGATATTAATATAGACAGTTTCATTTTTAGTTATTGTATAATACACATTCACTTCAATATTTATTAATTATTGTTTTTCCATAGGTACCTGAAAAGACGAATGTGGAGGACTTGGGGGACGAAATGATTTCTACAATAAATATAATTTAAAATTAATTATTTATTTATTAATACCTAATTACATAGTTCTCACTCGACCATATAATGTTATTATTTTCCATCTTATTCGGTCCGTCATCAGTGTTCGTAATTTATCTTCTTAACAGACCCAATGTTTCTTTATAATATATAAAGATGTTGTGGGTTGTCTCCCTGTTTCGTATACGTATGTTGTATGGAATGCCATTCTTTGGCTTCCATAACATTAATTGTGCACTAATTCATCGGTGTACCTTATGCAGTGTCCTATTAGTTGCAATCTTCTTTGTTTAATTACCTAATTGATCTTTGGCATTCCATATACTTTGTATGTTGGTAATCTTGTCTTTCTATGATGTGTTTGTGGTCATTCTAGGTAGGCTGGTAGCCAAGTAGTTTATAACGTAAATTTGCTTATTCATGGATTGTTCAAATTATATATATATATATATCAGTAATAAATCACAAACCTATAATCACGCATTCAATAGATCAGTAATAGGTCACTAACCTATAACCAACAAATATGCACTAACCTATAACCACCCATTCAATAGATCAGTAATAGGCCACTAACCTATAACCACAAAATGTGCACTAACCTATAACCACTCATTCAATAGATCAATAATAGGTCATGAACCTATAACCAAAAAATGTGCGCTAACCTATAACCACGCATTCAATAGATCAGTAATAGGTATCTAACCTATATTCAAAAAAATTACACTACCCTATTACCACTCTGTTAAACATATTGGAAATAGGCAGTAACCTATTTCCATTTTGGGACATTTTAAGATAGGTTATTCAGCGTTGTGGTTATAGGTCACGAACCTATAACCACAAAATATGACCTAACCTATAACCACTCATTCAATAGATCAGTAATAGGTCACGAACCTATAAGCAAAAAATGTGCACTAACCTATAATCACGCATTCAATAGATCAGTAATAGTTATCTAACCTATAACCAAAAAAAATACACTACCCTATTACCACTCTGTTAAACATATTAGAAATAGGCAGTAACCTATTTCCATTTTGGGACATTTTAAGATAGGTTATTCAGCGTTGTGGTTATAGGTTATTTTTTACAGTGTATATAGTACTATATTATATATATATTATTATTGTTATTTGGTCTGTTTGAATCTCGACATCCTATCCAGGTACTTAAATGATATTTTTACTGTTCACCAAATGTCTCTAATGTTCCTTCGAAGCGGCATACAAGTTTTAACAACATCCGATTATAATTCATACATAATTATATAATATCACTCGTAAATATTATTTGAAGATATTTTTAATGTGGCGGGCTGGGTTTTATACAAGTCTTATAATCTACTTCATACGTGTCTACTGCTTTATACTACTTACCAATCCTACTATAGTATGTATTATATAGTATATAGTATAGAGTATATATATAATAGATAGTATTAGAATATATAACATAATTAGTGTTCTCCGCTATTCTCCGTAAACGAAGTTCATATCTACAGTGTATATAGTGTATATATTGTTTTTGAATAACCTTGACGTATACATATACGACGTACATTGTATACCTTACAATGTACACCTTATATGTACAGTGTACAATTGCAATTCCAATATTTCCATGTACAATTTGTAAATTGTACACTATACATTGTACATTGTATACACTGTACAGTGAAAACGATGTATACGCGTGTGTGTGTGCATTACAATGGTGTGTTAACATGCGCGCGTTAAGAGTGATTTTAAACATGCTATTGGTTATCGATTCCTTACCGGCATTTGGAACATCAAAATATGAGTATAGAGAATACACAATTTTTTTTTTTTTTAATTTAGGTCAATATTGTACATGCGCCAGGCTGGTCAAATTTAACAACATTTAACATGGGAATAGATAGGAGAATACCAAAAAAACATAAATATGTATATTTTTCACAGTTATAATTAAGCTACAATCATGAAATTTTCAGAATATGTGTAATGTGTATAGTTCCTTTGAATATTATAAATTCATAACAAAATTAATTTTATTTCTAGGATTTTTTTTTAAATTATAGGATTTTCCAGAATTTTTTTTGACCTCTCATAATTGTGTACAGAATTGTTATATTTTATCAATTTATATTATATATAACAAAAAAAAACAATTAATTAATCACTATATATTATAATTTGGCCGAAAAAATAATAACTACCCTGGTATTTCTTTAATTTTGTTAAAAATCATCAAAAAATGACCATTTTTTCTATTGGTACCTTTACACATTTTAAGATTTTTTTTTTTTTTTTTTTCTACTTTATCTTAAGATGTTATATTTTAACGTACAAGTATTATAAATTTAAAAAAATAACTCTTTATAATTTTAATAAATAATCAAAGTGGCCTAATTTTTTAGAAAATTTGTATATATATAACATTTATTTTATTGTTTAAATTAATTATCTAATAACTAATATTGTAATTAGGGATACTATAGATAATATTTACTATATATTAATGTTATCTATTAGAAGAATATAGTATTTAAAAAAAGTACTCTTATTATATATATACCCATTACAATACAATACAAATAAAATGTACAGAATTCAAATAAATGTCCTCAAGTACATTTATTTATAAACATATACAATACAATTACATAGGAATAACGACATTTCGAGATTTTTTTTTTAAAATAATTTTGTTTTTTAAAACCTCCGGCGCACCACCAATAATGAACCAAAATGTATATGGTTTAATACAATAGTATCATGAGCATCATATCTATAGAATCTACTATGCCGGTTTAGGATCTTTAAAATTAAATCAGTCTTAGCGCGCGTGTTCCCTCTACTGCACACGTGAGTACACGAATACTCGGCGCCTTTCTTAGGTGCACATGCACCCGGGTTCGGTACACGTGCACCTAAGTGACCACACTGGTCATGCACTGAGCGCTCGCTAATTCTATTTGCCGCCGGGAAAGCTGTTCCTCCTCCTCCTACACCTCCTCCTCAACATTCTCCCCTTCCCCTCATGTCCAACTGTCCATCTGACCAACTGTCCAACTGTCCAACTGACCCATTGTCCATCTATCCAACTGTTCAACTGTCCATGTTACAAAAAGTATACCCTTAGTCGTAATATTAATGTTGATTATATTCATATAATATTAGTATAAAATACACACATTATTATACGATATAAATGAATTGGATATAATTAAATTAAGTGGATTTATATATATATATATATATATAATCATACACATACATACGAACATATAAATACCGTACGCAGCATGATAACACGTAGTAGGACGCATGTACTGCACGTATGTGTATGTTTAGCACGTGTATTTGACGGGTAACATTAAGAGGTGAATATACACAGAGGTGAATTGAAAGTGAAAGAGAGAGATAGAGAGAGCGACATAGATATATAGAGAGATATATAGTACTGTGACAGTATTGCTGTTATGTGATAGGGAGAGAGAACGAGATGCAAATATTGATAGATAAAGAGAGAGAACGAGATAGAGAGAGCCCGATAAAGAGTGAACAAGAGAGAAAGAGAGATAGAGGGAGAGAGAGAAATATAGAGAGAAAGAGAGAGAGAACGAAATAGAGAGAGATAATTAGTCATGTTATAGAAAAGCAGCAGGAGCAGCATAAGTGCTAAGCGATTTTAAGTTAGGCAATTATTTATTCATTAACATCTTCATAAACATGTATATATAGGCAACTATACATATGTATGTAGAGTATATATGTATTTATAAAGATATATATATATATATATATATATATATATATATATATATCATATATATTATCTGTAATATAAGAATAATATAAATAAGTATGTTGACCAATGCATCTCTACTACTATAGTAGAACACTTTATCACGTGGTTATGTAACCGATGACGTTGTGTTGCGTCATTAAATATGACGTAATACATCACATATGTACCGCCGAGACATGCATACATCTAGTGCAGTGAAAGTGTTGTCACACGCGAATCTATAGCTTCTACAATTACTATTTTAGACGATAGAGATAGCTTCTCGAAGGCTTTATCCGGCTGAGATAGTTTCTAGATATTACAGTTCTATATGCATCTTCCATGGAAGATACTGGAACAATACACGGACCCGTTATCTAATCGCTATACATACCCAGCACTTACCACACTGTGATAGATGTGAGGGACCTGCATTTTCAATTATATCATTTATAAGCCACGCCTATATATATTCCACGCCTCATATATATATATATATATATATATATATATATATATATACATCCCATGTTAAATCGCCTTGTAGAAATTCTCAGATTGACAACATCAGCCTGGCTGATATTTAACACGGGCTATATACGGTGGTGTTCATTACATACAGGCAATCGAAGAGATGCCAATACTGATCCCACCGTTACAGTATTTTAATATCCATAACAACGTTATCTCCAATCTACATTATCTTCTAAAATCATCTCACCAGTTCAGGATTTCCCTCTTATTTAAGGAAAACTAGAACATATTTAACTTAATTTCCTCTAATAATATCAATTGTGAACATTTGATGTAACTCGGTGACTATTGTTAGATAATGGTGACGTCATATTAGTATTAATATGTAGCTACGTATCTACCTCATTACGTAAGATATGCGCAATACAAAACGTATGTATACGCTAAGTTTATTACGTTATTGTAACATGTTTTGATCGACATTTAAACAATACTTTAACAATTAATGCTAACGTATTAATATTGCATAACATGCTGTGAGATAGACATTCAGCTCCACGCGTACAATCTTCATAGCGAAACGATGTGGATTTAGTTGTGTTTATTTTATTTCAGTGATCAGATCTCATGCGTTCTCTCCGAATCAGTGTGTCGAGGGAACCAATGGGTGCGCTATGATAAACATCTTACGGCGTTGATATGTTCTACAATTCTAGGAATTATGTTCAATAAACGCCTACACTGTACGCCGTACACTGTACGGCGTACAGGATACACACTAGACCCTACAGATTTATTATCTACACCTGTATGTTAAGTTATCGAGTTTTATAACAGCCACGTGACTGCTATACTATAGTACTATAATAATACTATAGCCTATAGATTAGAATAATAAAGTCTAGCCGCTTACGCCCTATTACGAAACGATTGTTTCCCTAATACGGCGCTCTCCGGGTGTGATTTTGATTGAGGAAATTGATCAGATGTACACTGTCCACTGTACTATAGTCCATAGTGGCCATAGTGTCCATTGCACTGGTGGGCAATCAGTTAATACATTTCAAAGATGAAACAGTATTATGTCAAAGTTTCTATGTCACAATAAGCGGCCTCTCTTCGATAACTGATTATAAGCCAGACCACGTAATACTTGTTCAGTGTTATGACGTAATATCATCATTGGTTCACGGAGAAGAGACTGTGGTCTACCCTTGTCTAGCATCTCCCGATAACTCGGACATGTAACTCTGACGTGTATACAGTCTCTTGATTGATGGATTGTCATCGTATGTACGTGTGTGTGTGATTGCGTCATCGTGTTGTTACTTCATCGCGGTTACATCGGCATTACGCAATCGTCTGATTACGTCAGTCCTACGTAATAGATAAATAATCGCTCGCGAATAATAGTTTATATTAATACCTTAACGATGCAGCCTGATGTTATAGAGCTAGCTAGACCTAACTAGGTATACTTATATATCGTAAATGTGTTAATATAATCGATTATATATATATGCGCAATAATATATATATATATATATATATATATATATATATATATGTATTTAAATATAAGTTAGTATTCCTTAGGGATCTGTAATAGTACCATTATTATTCATTATTTATGATTTATTGCTTTCTGAAGTTATTAAACAATTATCTAATTTCAACTATGTCATACTTGCATATGGTATAATACAATTATGTTGTAGAGTTTATAAGGTAGAATTACTGTACCTGATGAATTAACCTTAGTTGATCGAAGCGTGAGAAAGTGACTTATCATGGATAACCGTTTTCCTAATTCTTCTAAAACTAAAATACTTAATATAACTAGTAAACCTTTTATTTGTTATACTATTATCTTTCATTCTACTAATAGCAATAGGCGGAAAGAAGGAGGGACTAGAGATATATATATATACATAGGTAGCTATCGAGAGAAAGATAGATAGTGAGCGAAATATAGTGTAGGATGGAAAGTGAGTGAGAGAGAGCGAGAAAGAACGAGGGAGAGTGATGATTAGAGATAGAGAGAGATAGGTAGAGAGAGACAGAGAGAGAGAGTGGTAGAGAGAGATATAGAGAGAGAGAACGAGAAAGAACGAGGGAGAGTGATGTATAGAGAGAGAGAGATAGATATATATATATATATATATATAGAGAGACAGAGGTAGAGAGAGAGGTAGATAGAGCGATTAGTAGAGAGATATGGATAGAGATGAATATAGTAAAAAGAGATAGATATATAGAGTTGAAAGAGAGAGAGAGGTGGAGATATATGTATGTACATAGATAGGGTTATATAACAAGTCATATAATAATACTAGGATGACGTCAATCTTACGTAATACATGTATTACAAATCTCATATACACACATATATATATATATATATATATATATATATATACTTAATGAATGCATGATCTATGGGTGTACATTAGTTATCATTTATATTATTATTACTAGTTTTAAATATATACCTATATACATATAATTATATACACACCCACCTATATACATAACTATACAGATACCGATATATACCTTTACCTATACACCTATACCTAAGCCGGTGATAACATGAACAATCCTCAACTGACCAGCACATCAGCATTAATACGACGCCGACGACCAGTGGATCAACAGGAAGTCCGTGCTTCCAAAGTGACTAC
>OZ025239.1:78550548-78625548 GCA_964019155.1 Osedax fenrisi
AATACTACATTACTAAAAAAATGTGATTCCATTATAAATAGGTGCATTCGAATTATATTTAAAATTCCTTATACTGATTATTCTACAAGTATTTCTGAACTTCGTTCTAAAATCAATTGGCATAATACTAAGCAATCTATTATATATAAAATACTCACTATAACGCATAAAGCTATAGTATTTAAGAAACCTATGTATATATATAATATGCTACAGTTATCTATTAATAACTCGCAATTGCGATCTAATTCTACAATTAACCTTGAACTACCTAGAATTAATTCTTCAATATATGGCAAGCTATCTTATCGGTGGTATGCCCCTTACCTTTGGAACAAACTTCCATCCAACATTAAGAATATTATTAACCATTACACGTTCAAGAAACATTTACATCGTTATATATTAAATAACTATTGATTGTAATAATTGTATAATAATATTCTAAAGTTTATAACATATACGAAAGTATTGTATGTATCTGTATGTTTGTGTATATTTATTTATATACGTTTATATATTTATATACACATATATGTATGTATATATTTATCATGTTATGTTTTTAAATGCTAAAAACAATTAGTAATATTTGTTCTGTTTAATTTATTCGTTCACACTCTAAGAATGTTTATAAAACATTAATGCAGTGTATAATAAACTATTTACATTTATTTACATTTACTACTACTACTACTACTACTACTACTACTACTACTACTACTACTACTACTACTACTACTACTACTACTACTACTACTACTACTACTACTACTACTACTACTACTACTACTACTACTACTACTACTACTACTACTACTACTACTACTACTACTACTACTACTACTACTACTACTACTACTACTACTACTACTACTACTACTACTACTACTACTACTACTACTACTACTACTACTACTACTACTACTACTACTACTACTACTACTACTACTACTACTACTACTACTACTACTACTACTACTACTACTACTACTACTACTACTACTACTACTACTACTACTACTACTACTACTACTACTACTACTACTACTACTACTACTACTACTACTACTACTACTACTACTACTACTACTACTACTACTACTACTACTACTACTACTACTACTACTACTACTACTACTACTACTACTACTACTACTACTTGCCAATATTGATAAATGGATGTCAACTTGGCAATTTGAACTAGCAACGTCCAAATGTAAAGTTATGCGTATTGGTAATTGTATCAACAAATCAAATTATTATCTTAATGATAATTTATTAAAATATTGTACATATTATAAAGATCTTGGTATAATTTTCACAGATAATCTAAAATTTTATACTCATATATCTGAGATATGTTCTAAAGCTGAGATATGTTCTAAAGCATATAGAATATCGAATATGATATTTAGATCTTTCATAACTAACCAGTACTCTCCTTTAGTATGTGCATACTTAACATATATACGACCAATTCTAGAGTATGGTTCTTCTGTATGGAATCCTCATTCTAACTATATTGGGTATAATGACTTACTTGAAAAAGTGCAAAGAAATTTTACTAAAAAATTATTTTATCGTTGTAATTTATCATATTTAAATTATTCTGATCGATTAAAATTCTTAAATTTACATTCACTCTCCCAACGCAGAACTATTGCCGATCTTACTCTGGCTTATAAACTCATCAAAGGATTCGTTGATGTGCCGGTGTCGGACATTATGAGTACATACGTATCATCTAGCAGGGGCCCGTCAATAAAGATAAGGAGAATGAAATCAAGGACCAAACCACTATTCAACTACTTTGGTAATAGAATATCTTCAGATTGGAACAAACTACCCGATCTGATATTACAATGTGAAACTATTTCTTCTTTATAGCCTTAATGATTCGTAGTATAATTAGATGAACAGAATTCTCTAATTCACTGTATTGATTATGCTGGTTTTGATGTCAGGATATGTCAACACCACTACATTAAGGGAATGACCAACCCTTGGGGCCTGATCCACCTCATATGGGTTATCCAACCTCTAACCCGAGACCTCCGATCTTAATCGGTGTTATCTTTATGGTGGAGATGAGAGTTCTGATTTTCTTTTATGTTGTTTTCATTTTAATTCATATAATATGCTCATATTTGCATATAATATTCATATATCTTATGTTCGGCATGCATAAACCAAGGCGTTTTTTTATTAATTATAAACCTATTGTTAATTTTTGTACCATGTCGTTTTGGGTTTCAATTTTTATCTATTTTGTCTTCATTATTTTTGTTTATATATTTATTTTTTGTTTACCTAATAAACTATATATTATTATTACTACTACTACTACTACTACTACTACTACTACTACTACTACTACTACTACTACTACTACTACTACTACTACTACTACTACTACTACTACTACTACTACTACTACTACTACTACTACTACTACTACTACTACTACTACTACTACTACTACTACTACTACTACTACTACTACTACTACTACTACTACTACTACTACTACTACTACTACTACTACTACTACTACTACTACTACTACTACTACTACTACTACTACTACTACTACTACTACTACTACTACTACTACTACTACTACTACTACTACTACTACTACTACTACTACTACTACTACTACTACTACTACTACTACTACTACTACTACTACTACTACTACTACTACTACTACTACTACTACTACTACTACTACTACTACTACTACTACTACTACTACTACTACTACTACTACTACTACTACTACTACTACTACTACTACTACTACTACTACTACTACTACTACTACTACTACTACTACTACTACTACTACTACTACTACTACTACTACTACTACTACTACTACTACTACTACTACTACTACTACTACTACCACTACCACTACCACTACCACTACCACTACCACTACCACTACCACTACCACTACCACTACCACTACCACTACCACTACCACTACCACTACCACTACCACTACCACTACCACTACCACTACCACTACCACTACCACTACCACTACCACTACCACTACCACTACCACTACCACTACCACTACTACTACTACTACTACTACTACTACTACTACTACTACTACTACTACTACTACTACTACTACTACTACTACTACTACTACTACTACTACTACTACTACTACTACTACTACTACTACTACTACTACTACTACTACTACTACTACTACTACTACTACTACTACTACTACTACTACTACTACTACTACTACTACTACTACTACTACTACTTCTACTACTACTACTACTACTACTACTACTACTACTACTACTACTACTACTACTACTACTACTACTACTACTACTACTACTACTACTACTACTACTACTACTACTACTACTACTACTACTACTACTACTACTACTACTACTACTACTACTACTACTACTACTACTACTACTACTACTACTACTACTACTACTACTACTACTACTACTACTACTACTACTACTACTACTACTACTACTACTACTACTACTACTACTACTACTACTACTACTACTACTACTACTACTACTACTACTACTACTACTACTACTACTACTACTACTACTACTACTACTACTACTACTACTACTACTACTACTTCTACTACTACTACTACTACTACTACTACTACTACTACTACTACTACTACTACTACTACTACTACTACTACCGCTGCTTCCCTACACATGTTATTGCGTTAACACACTCACTAACACGCACACACTCACACACGCACACACGCACACACACACTCCAGCCTACTGACGTCACTGCCCATCACTCGTCCCCAGTCTCCGAAGCGTTATCTCTCCTAGAAGAGTTACGTAATGTTATCGAAGTTACACACACTTGTGCGGGATAGCGTGCACGAGTGTGCGGTTAGGGTCGTTCTTATACGTTCTTAACTCGGCTATAGCCGTGTATTTAGGGGCGTGGTCATTAAAGTTAAGTACATTTTAATCGATTAATATCTTGATGTGTATCTTGCCTTATTTCAAAAATTACCGAACCACTTAAATAGCCTATTTTTCCCATTACAAATAATATACGTGTTATTGATAATACGTATACATCAGCCGATCTTATATCATCGTGTACATTATCATCACGTACACTTTACGACATGTACGTCATACAGACTATCAGGAGAATGTGTTTGACCCATACATTAATCTGAAAATCTTAACACAGAAAAAAATTAGTATTTTTCCAAATAAAATAAATACAATAAATAATATTTATTCATCAAATTGTTTCACATGTTCTATAGCCAATGCAACATACTCTATTTGATTATTTAATGGGAATATCGAATCTGTTATTGGAATATATCACATAAAGTGTAATATAACATATCATATAATCCCAGTAAATAATCAAATATGTGATATCATATATATAGAACATATATATTGTACATCTATTATATACATTATATATTGTATATATTATATTGTATACATATTATATAGAATACTCATCACTAAATATATTAAAGCGTAACTTTTGATTATTATTGAATTGTTTCAACTTCATATCATGCCGATATTATGTAAAACGAA
Source organism: Osedax fenrisi (assembly GCA_964019155.1). Lineage (NCBI taxonomy): Eukaryota > Metazoa > Annelida > Polychaeta > Sabellida > Siboglinidae > Osedax > Osedax fenrisi. The sequence goes on from OZ025239.1 coordinate 78,555,168, forward strand.
ATTCTAAACGATTGTATAATAAGTTATTATTAATAACGTATTATATATTAAATTATAATTTATACTATATATAATTAATACTATATATAATTTATACTATTATAAACTATAGTTATAACTATGTATACATACTAATATTATGTAACATATATATATATATATATATATATATATATATATATATATATATATATTTAATTACACTAATTAAGTATCAGTATCTTGCTGAATCTATATATATATATATATATATATATATATATATATATATATATATATATATATATATATATATATATGTATATGTATAGGTAATTAATTATATCATAATACAAATAACATAACTCGAGAAGTAGTTGATTATGACCGCAATCATGAATGGTCAATATTTGCGCATTCGCTATAGACACATTCGCCTCACCACCAACTCTAACATCGGCCCCACTTCAGCCAGCATTATCACTACAACAGCAACGCCACTCGGACAGACGGACACTACTGGTCACGTGTTGTTTACGTGCTGTTACCATGGTAACGCGGTGATGTTTACGTGTTTACTATGTGGGTACATTGCGGGTACATTGTAGCCAGTTCCCGATATTAGTTACACTGTAGCAGGTACATTGTAACCAGTTCCCGATAGTAGTTACATTGTAGCCAGTTCCCGATATTAGTTACACTGTAGCAGGTACATTGTAACCAGTTCCCGATAGTAGTTACATTGTAGCCAGTTCCCGATAGTAGTTACATTTTACATATCGGGTACATTGCATATTTACTATACAAAGCAGATTCTCTATAGAGTATATCATTGATACACCGTAGATGGTGTATTATTATATTAGGTATATTGTACATTGTAATGAAGGACGGGACATCACCGTGACCAGCTGTTCTGAGAACATAACTTATCTACGAGTATCCTAGGTACATCCTAGGTACATCCTAGGTACATCCTAGGTACATCATAGGTACATCCTAGGAACATTCTAGATACATCCTAGATATATCCTAGGTACATCATAGGTACATCCTAGGAAAATCCTAAGTAGATAGTCCGTAATAGTATAATATTGCTCTAGGTTACTCCCAGGATGTACGTCGTACATTGTACATTGTACGTTTGTACGTTCTCATCAGGTCCCGGGGAAGCCTAACTGGCAGTACAACCGCTTTCCGACGTAACCATGTACGCCGTGTTGTATCTTATGTCGTACGTGTTGACTATACGATGTATAACTAGTAGTGTATATCCATTAGCGTATAGTATACACTATAGTATACGTTAGGGTATAGTATACGCTAGCGCTATCTAGGGGCCAACCTTTCCCGACGACTTGCTGATGGAAGTCTCCGTGTTGTAGCGGTTGGGCGATGTGAACTCGGCTTTCTCCGTTAGAGATTCTCGGCTGTTGTATTCCCTGAGAACTTTCAGCATCTGGAATCTATTTTTAGCCTGGAGCGAGAGGATGATATTACATGTAGTCGACATCACGTGATGTACACGCCGACACGTGATGTTACTAAGGTATACATAGTGTACCGTGGTATGCATGGTAGGTATACTATTACTAATTACATTTGCGGTCTCATACTTATATACACACATATATATATATTTATATATATATATAAATATAGTGATATAATTTATTTTAACTAAATTTTTACTATTTCATTTAAAATTAAATATGTTACGAATATCATTCTTATTCATCTGGCCGCGCGTAACATATTCTCAAGTATTACGCAACACCTCTATTACGCAACACCTCTATTACGTAACACTTATATTACGTAATATCGACCACGCATGCGCTAACGTGTTTCTGTGTACCTGTACGCGTGCGCAGGTCGTAATACCGCAGCGCCCTCTATACCGGAGTACGCGCACGAGAGAGAGAGAGCTAGATAGTGTACGCGTGCGTTCGATATGTCGGTCGGCGAACTTAACGCGCGCGTTTGTCTGCGTGCGTTTATAGTGATGAGATATGCCCGTGTGCGATGTTGTTCTAAGTATTTCTATTTATAACTTTGATTGTTGATATAAGAGTCACTATTATCTCAACCTTACCGAGAATAGGCCTTCCTATATATATACATATATATACATATATATATATATATATATATATATATATATATATATACATATATATATACAGGCGGTTTCTCGTGTGCGCGCGTATGTGTATGCGTATGTGAATGGGTATTCGTACACGTACTATAGTACGCTATAGCGTGAGATACTTCTGTCATCTTCGTACGTAAACGCGCGCGCACACACACACACACACACACACACACACACACACATACGTGCATAAATACGTACATACACATACACACACATAAACATGTACACATACACGCAATCATGCTCATACATATATACACATGATCACGAGCATACGCACGCACACACATCCGCACGCACGCACACACATACGCAAACACGCACACTTACACGTGCACACACACACACACACACACACACACACATACACCTAGTAGGGCTCTCGCTATGTGTAACTAATCTTTATTCTAGTGAATTATACCACCGCTGATGTAATAACCAGGTTCTTATTGCGTCATGCTATATAATATAGCGTATATTATATAGCATGGTTTTTGAAGAAATAATTCTATATATATACATATCTATACATACACATATATGTACATATATATATATATATATATATATATATATATATATATATATATATATATATAGTGTGAATAATAATGAGAGTGATGTTATGTAAATATCAATTATATAACAATATATTAATATATTGTTGGCATTCAAGTATATGATTTTAATGAGAATCATTGATGTAAAGAATAATAATAATATATATGCTTAAATAAAAAATTTATCAATATTATATATATATATTTAATTATGTATTATTATAAAGCTTCTTTCACATACACCAACATTATTTATTATGTATTCGTGTTAAAACATTTACTAGATATCGTGTAAATCAACGATTTAAGATTTCATCGGTAATTTATATGTACATCGCAATTGTCAGATGTTTATAATCATCGAATACAATCATCGACTATATAGTATATAGGAATCGGGACAATATCGGGCTTCGTTTGATGCTAATACTCTGGCTATAGGTTATAAAGATAATAAGCTGGCTCTACAGTGATAAGAAGCGATATCTACAATATAAGAAGCTAGCTCTACAAAGATAAGAAGCTAGCTCTATAAAGATAATAAGATTTATATTTATTTAAAGTTACGAACTAAGTTGCCGATTATTTTGATTTTCTCATTTACCAAACGATATATTGTATTTCTATTTTCAGATTAAGTTGATATGAGTATATATATATATATATATATATATATATATATACTACATGGGACGATATGAACCGTAAGATCTCATAACCACGAGGGCACAACTGCGCATGTCAACTAGCGTTACATGCTGCCAATCTCCGAGCAACGTGTCGAATGTTATGCGCAGACGCGGACACACATATATAGGTACACCTGTACTTATATACTGATGATATACCCATACCTCTATACCGATGCTATAGCATAGTATAAGCGTGTTATTCTTACATATCTCTCGATTGTTTACTGATTTACTTTTTAGATAATTCCCGCAAATATTTATATAATGTTACCATCAGATATTTAAATTTATATTTATATATATATATATATTATAGATTCTGGCAACATTCATCTCGTGTAAGTACATACTTATGTAACTTAATTTTTAATTCCCTATTTATTAACTCATCTAGATCAAATTATATTCGTATCATCGGCGTAAAGTACTGGTTTCAATGATTTCGATATATTTGTAAAATCATTTATGTATAAAATTAATAAAATTGGTCCTAAAACAAAACCTTGTGGAACACCAGAATTTACTTTTTATAAATCAGATAAAATACAACCAGACACAGTACATTGATATATATATATCAGATATATATATATATATATATATATACGATTTAAATAAATATAAATAATCTAAAGTAATGTATATATATATATATATTGTTATTATTATTGTTATTTTTATTTGGTGGAGTACTTTCATCCCATCCAGAAACTTAGATGAAGTTTTCACTTATAACCATATATGGCTAACATGTCCCTTCGAAGCCGCACTCATGTTAAGGTATCCATGGTTTTAACGAGAGCCGCTCATTTATTTATACACAATTATATAATATAACTTCTAAATAATATTTCAAGATCCATTTTATAAAATTAATTAATGGTCCGGATGAGGCTCGAACCCGTGTCCTACTGCTTGTGTGTTTGACGCCTTATTGAGCCAAACAGGCATTTGATCAAATATATATATATAAACAATGTAAGCTGTACATATATGCATTTATATATATTGTTAATTATTCTAAAATCATGTCTATAGAATTATACATGCATATAATTAATATATATATATATATATATATATATATATATATATATATATATATATATATTATTAGAACACGCAAATAATACATACACATTCACATAATATATGTGAATATATATATATATATATATATATATATATATGTGCATATGGATATGCGTGTACATTATTTCTCGGGGTCATAATTCTATTATTATAAAGCGATTACATAGAGGTCACATTATGTAATCATTATGCAATCATCGTACCCACACACACACACACACACACTGTAAGGCGTACCCACACACACATACACACACTGTAAGGCATACCCACACACACACACACACACACACACGTACACACAATGTCACAACGAATCTATCAACATAAAGATAGCCGGGCGGATCGCTTATTGGATGGGACAGGTTCAGACGGTTATTAATAATTCATTAATGTAATGAGTCATCGGCTAATCAGGGTCACGTGATATGGGGGGCGGGGTATGGCTTTTGACCAATCATAATCCATTGTTAACCTATTCATTATATATATTATCTATATAAAACTTCCGGTGTTTCTCAGTTGGTTAGGCGTCAGACACAGGGACGCGGGTCCAATCCTCGTACGGATCAATAAAATAGATATTACAATAATATTTAGAAGTGATCTTATATAATTGTGTATAGCAAATTATCGGCTCTCGTTAAAATCATGAATGACTTAATACGAGAGCGGCTTCGAAGGGAAATTAGAGCCATATATGGTTATAAGTGAAAAACTTCATCTAAGTTGCTGGATGTTAAGACAGTAATACACCTTATAAATAACAATAACAATACAATATAATAGTAGTATCTTAATACATGGTTAACGATATATTTGTTAGCTTATTATAAATCTATTTTTAATCTATGATTTATATGTTATTGTAAATAATGTATTGTAAAAGTTTTGATTATATTGAAATTGTTTCATTTTCATTTATAACCATATATGACTCTAATATCCCTTCGAATCCGCTATCGTATTAAAGCATCTATGATTTTAGTGAGAGCCGATCATTTATTTATAAACAATTATATAAGATCACTTCTAAATAATATTTTAAGACCCATTTTAATGGTCCAAATGAGGCTTAAAACCGCGCCCTACTGCTTGTGTGCCTGACGCCCTATAGAGCGTATAGCCAACTGAGCAACACAGTCATTTATATATAAAATATCGATCTCTTTATTTAATCTACACAAAATAAAAACTATTAGAAATGTTGTACGTGATAACATTTAAAAGCTTCTTATTGAATCTACAGTCCTATCTCGTATTGAGTAATGTACTTCTTAATATCACGGACTTCCTTTGTATTCCATAAATTGCATAAATATAGTTATACGGTCTGCAATACGCTTACTATTTCGCATACAATTATTTGATTACTCTTGCATTTCCGATAAATAATATTGCATAAAATGGTTATCTGCTAAACCGCAATCAATATATAAAATGTTATGATTGTTTATAATTGAATATACCTTAAATCACCTACATATTTAAAAGATTTGCTGAAATACCGAATTGAGTCGCGAACATATAGATCATCTAACAGCAACATAAATCGTTACCACAAGGTTGGCTAGATATAGCAAAAGATCTTTTCGACATTCGGCAGCTGAACTATGGAATGGTCTACCTCGAGAGCTAAGAATTGTGACATCCATAGAACGTTTCAGAAGTAAAGTAAAATATTTTATTATTGGTAATTTTTAATATTCGTATATTTTTATTTCATATTATTTTATTTTTTTCACATTTATTAATCTAATACTCCTATTTTGTTCTAATTATATATTATTTTATCGCTATTTTATTTATGTGTAATTATTTTTTCTAAAACACAAATGAGAACACTCTTTGTTATATGTGTGTATAAATAAATCATATAAATATATATATATATATATATATATATATTAATATATATATATATATATATTAATATATTGCTATAATATTATATAATACAGTTTACAACCAATCTAATAATAATTACATCATTTATTAAAATTTGGAATATTATATATATATACGTATATATAATATATTTATTATTTATAATAATTCTTTATATAACTAGTAGTTATTAACTACCATTATACAACTCTATGCTATATGTGCTATATGTCTGTATAAGAGGTATTAAAGACAGTGATGACTGACGGATTAACTAATAAATAACATTATTTATATTGACAAGCGACGATACAGATACTAAGTTACATTATTTTGAATCCAGGATAAAGTATATTAATAGTATAAATAAGAAAACGAAACAGAAAACACAAAATTATTTTAATTAATATTCATAATATTATTATATAATATTTATAAATATAATTAAAACACACACATGCGATATAAATATAGAAACACATTATTAAGAACATGATATATCACGGTATACCATGACTAATATGATATTAATATTGAACTCCTTATAATATATTTCGTATACATTGCTATAATGAAATAATAAATATACGGTTCAAAGGATATGTAATATAAATGCGTATGATATATACATCAAAACGGTCAAGATATACAAAGACATAGCATACGAGAACATGCAAACCACGAGGGACATGATATATGTGTGTATATTTATGAAATATATAAGAAATAATTGTAGATATATACATACACATATATATATATATATATATATATATATATATTGTGAATAATAATGAGAGTGATGTTATGAAAATATAAATTACATAACAATATATTAATATATTGTTGGCATTCAAGTATATGATTGTAATGATAATCATTGATGTAAAGATTAATAATAATAATATATTTTTTCTTAAATAAAAAATCAATCAATAATATATATATATATATATATATATTTATATATATATATATATATATATATATATGTATATATGTACTAAACCTAGATAATCGTCGTGTAAAATCCATGTGATTCGATGACGGCGAGAAAAGGCTAAATCTCCACGAATTTAAGTAACGCCCCCCGGCCGGGATCTTAAATACTACTAGTTCTCACACTGACCGCTAACACCTCTGCTTCACGCGCGCGCACACACACATTGCAGTACACGAGTGTCGGTAACATGCACGTCCGTCTTAAACACCTAGCCGATGTACACCGAGGAGGAGAGAGAGAGATCCAGAGAGAGATTGCGTAATACACGAGAGAGAGAGAGAGAGAGAGAGAGAGAGAGAGAGAGAGAGAGAGAGAGAGAGAGAGAGAGAGAGAGAGAGAGAGAGACGCTACGTACACGCTATACCGGCGCGAGATTTCTAGAGATTGTGTGAGATCGTACGCGCGCGAATCCACGAGATTTATCAGTCGACGATTAGTTAGCCCTTACGACCAATTACGTAATGCCGCGGTCGCACGCACCCTGATTCATTCAGTGACTCATTCGCTTGATAAGATGATTCGCACAATCAATAACACTAGAAATTGAAGCAGAACCGCGAAGGAGTGGTGTCTATCGAAAGTTGTTGTGGTTTATGAAATTGGAGTCGTGCAATAATGCACATCTGTATACGGACAACAGTAAGTCAACTACGTACGGTGTCCATTATCATGCCATATAACGCCAACGTGGAATGATTTAAAAGTTGTATTATGATTTATATACCTATATATATATTTTATTAAAATCAGAATAATAAACTATTATAGTAATAACTCGTGGAATAATATTATATTTGTAGAAATTGTGTAACGTAATAACGGAATGATTTTAAAAGTTGTAGTATGGTTGGTACACTTCATATACTAATACTATTGTAATACTAATAATTAGATTGGTTCATCGTAATAAACTAGAGTGTATCCAGATAGATATAGAAGTTCACTATACTTATCCTTAAGATATCTGTCAGTAAAAGGAAAGGGAAAACACAAACAGCTATAACAGTAATACTAGAGTCAAATAAAATTAGAGATATTTCAAAAATGACACTGCTATTTTAATATATTTTTAATAATAATAATGGGTTATATATTTGTAAATATTCTGACGTTCATCATAAGTAAATAATTACATATACGCAAACTCGAATGCATATTGTATACAACATGTGTATGTAAACATAGGTATATTATTATCACATCGGTATGCCAGACTATTCTAAAATTAGTGATTGTGTAAAATATATTAAAATGGAAATAAATGTATAATTTAGTACACATAGAAATGAAATAATAGCTTTGTATTTATGAATATATCCATAATTAAAAATTCATTAATAAATAATATTTTGAAAATAAAATAATATCCGGTTATCTTTAACGGAAATTATTAATTATGTAATCGAAGATGATACATTTAATTAATCAATTATATTTCATATGATTTGTAACTTAAGTGACCTCTTCGTGTATCATCAATACTTTATCTACATAATGTATTAATACTAAAAGTATTCCACAAGGATCTGTCCTTGGTCATATTATTATCTTAATATATATCATCTATTCCTTCTATTTTTAAACAATAGTATTATAATATATATATATATATATATATATATATATATATATTATTTACAAGTTGATGATTTACAATTACACACTATTTCCTACAATAGCACCGATCTCTCTAGTATTCAAGTTAACTGCTGACCAAGTGTGTTACTGGTTTGATGTATTGATTCTTTATATACAAACTCTCTAAAACTGATCATACCCTCTTACCACATTACACGTCATCACATTCTCCGCTGGCAATGACTTTCTTTCATCTCATCCTTGTTCAGATATAATTAATATATTCGGTATAACTATAAAATCTAATATATATAGGTAGATAGTTTTAGTTATAATGTGGTTTTGATCTAGATAATAATCAGCTGGTAATGTCTACCTTTATAATATTCATAAAGCGATGTCCACATTATTTGTTCAGTAACTAAATAACTTATTTACTTTCTAGTTTTAGGTATACTATATTACTACAACTCTTTTAATAACTGGATTAAATTCCCTACTAGATTACTAAATGGTAGAGACTTCGTCGATTCGATCAAACTAAAACATGCATTATTATATAAAAAATGTAGATCTAAACGAATTTTCCCTAATACGAATACCAAATGTTTAATGATGGGATGTAATTATAACTACGATTGCTTAAACCATATAATGCAAACGTGTAGTTATAATTACAATAATAGAATACATAGACACACTTATGTAAATAGTTTACTTATGTCAATACTAAATAAACATAAGTATATCACTATTCTAGAACCACACATCCAAACTCGAAATGGCCTACGTAAACCAGATTTAATAATTTATAAAAATGATACTGCATATATAATAGATACACAAATATCAATAGATACAAAAATACTAATATAAACTACACAAAAAAGACTAACTACTACAATACTACAGATATCATCGCTTATGCCAAGCAAATAACGGGTGCGAACAGAATATTATTCAGCGCATCGTGCTGGAATATGCGCGGTATTCCTTCGGCGCTAACCACAAAAGACCTACTAAACCTAGGTCTTAATAAATGTGATATTGAGCTACTTAGTATACGTGTGATTGCCGGTGGTCTCGATATTTATCGAAATTACTGCCGTAGTGGATTATTGTAATATCCACATGTTATTTTGGTCTCTTCCTTGCCAACATTCGTTTATAACATTATTATTTTCTTATTTTGTTTATAACGTCAATAAATGGGATAATTGTAATTGGTTGTCAAGCCAACCAATTTCCGAAAATAGATAGTTATATTTATAATGTGGTTTTGATCTAGATAATAATCAGCTGATAATGTCTATCTTTATAATATTCATAAAGCGATGTCCAAATTATTTTTTCATTAACTAAATAACTTATTTACTCTCTAGTTTTTAGTATACTATATTACTACAACTCTTTATTGATGTTCATTCCTGATAATATTATTAATATCATGTGTTCTGAACGTGTTTAGAGGAGAACCGTACGATGCTTTTTTTGTTATTTTATTATATTATTTTGTAATAAATATAATAATAATACACCTCGTTTATTAATTACTTATAAGTACTAATTACAGTTAATCACTATATATAGTATGCAGACTTTTGGCTGGCTGACATTTTGATAATTGTGCAAGGTAACATTATAACTCATTATACATAGTGCTATTATAACACGAGTGAACCGAACTATCACACTGCACTATTATCAATATCTACTAGCGTGTTATCGAGGCTTTCATGTAGTAGCCATGTCATGTGACTCGAGACTACCCTACTTGATGCGTACTCGATGTCTTGTAATTATACTTGTTTCGTTACCAAAGTTGTGTAATGTACTTCCGTTCTATTCGCGTACACCGTACAACCTCGTCGGTTACACGATAGTTTAAACTACATTAATAACATATTTACTTGAAATTATGCGTTTCAATAATAAGGTTTATTTCGATGTCTGTCATTATTTATACATTTATTTATTTTATTCTTTTTTTAAACATTTTTCTCGTTGACGTCGGTCTAATGATTTTTTACATTTATGAAGTTCTTAAATTAATAATTAATAATACCAATATTTTTGAAGAATTAAATAATTAAGTTTAATAATCCGATAAATCAATAAACCAATATTTAGAAAATAATCAACAGAAAGACCAGTTCATCAAAGTTTAAAATAATAAAATAATAAATAGATACTTTTTATTCTACAATACTGAACATTGTATACATTTTATACATACTACGTAGTATTAGTACTAATACTATTAATACTAACACTTCATTAATATATATATATGAATATTATATATATATATATATATATATATATATATATATCAATATAATTATTGAAATATTTCCTATATAAATATAATTATCTATATTAGTGCACATTCCATATTAAATATTAATTAGAATATATATATATATATATATATATATATTAATATGCATTACAAGACAATTTTATCTATGCTTACGTCGAATAAAATACGTTGATCAAACACACACACACTATAGAACTAGGTTATGTTATGTAAGTGCAATTATTATGAATATTATTAATTAAGTAATTAATGCTATACTTAACTAAACTATTAACTAATTAATCCTATTAACGCTATACACATGAACACATATTTGTAAAGATATCATACATATTCTATTTGTGATTTATGCTAATTAATAAACTGTTTTTACAAAATTCCCTGATGATCATAAACAATACTATTTTCCAACAACCCCTAACTCATGGAATATATCCAAATACATTCTCAGATAATATCATAAATACAAGTATAATTCAAATACACAATTTGTAGAGATCATCCACAGCATTATTCATATCAAATAAAATACTTTAACTAGATAAGCTAACATATTATACTATATTAATATATAGTATAATATGTTTTCCAAGTTTATTGGAAATTTCTTATAATATTATTAATGCATTTATATATTAATATAGTATTATATATATATATATATATATATATATATATATAATAAATATAATAAATAAACTCTAAGGAAAAATAAAACGTATTCCAATTTACACATCAACAAGAACCGTACAAATTTAAGGTTAAGGGTTATTAATATAACGAAAAGTCCAACAATGTGGATCTTACTAACAAATATGAAAAATATAACAATACAAATTGTTTAAGAAAAGAGTCAACAATATGTTACTTATTGATGAATTATATCATATAACTTTAATTTAAAAAAATAAATCTAACTAAAAGATTTATAAACAAATATATCAAATCAATTACTTACTTACTTACTTAATCTCGTGACCGATTGGTCGTAGGGGGGATTTGAATCGCGGCAATTACACATGTTTTTTTTCCATTGCTCACGGTCCAATGTATTTTCGAGAATATCACCGATATCACGTTTTGTCCATTCTATAATATTATACATCCATGGAATGATCTCGGTCGTCCTTGTCTTCTCTTTCCTTCTACAAAACATTGCATGATTAATTTAAGGAGATATTCATGTCGTATTGTGTGGCCAACATGAGCCAATTTCCTTCTTTTTATAGTTGAAAGGAGTGGTTCAACAGAGCCTATTGATTCAATCATTTTCTTGAAAACATAATTAATTGTTTTCATTTCTCGGTATGATATAGGATTCTTCTATATGATTTAGATTCGAATGCATTTATTCTTTTCTCTAGGGTTTCATGTAATGTCCATGTTTCACAACCATATAATAGAATAGAGAGTATCAAATATTTGTATGTGTATCTTGGTATCTAATGAGATGCTTCTGCTTTTCCATTTCGTACTTAGGTTTACCAGAGCCGAATTTGCTGTCGACAATATTATTTTTATCTCCTTTTCACTTTTTCTGTCTTTTGTTAATTTAGCTCCCAGATATTTAAATTTGTCGACTGTTTCTAGTGTTTCACTGTTCATAGTTATAACGTTTGAATAGCTATTTGAGAATTAATTTACCATAATCTTACTTTTTCCAGACTCACTTCCATACGGTATGCCGCTGAGCAATTATATAATTTGTCTGTGTGCTGTTGTAATTATGGAATTGATCATGCAATTAAATCTATGTCATCTGCAAACCTTAGGTTACAAATATTATATCCTCCTATATTATGGTTGAAGTGTGGTTGTTTAGAGTGTCTTGCATAATTTTTCCAAGAAAATATTGAATAGAGTTGCGACAGGAGGCAACCTTGTCGTACTCCTACCGATGTCCGAAAGAAATCTCTTATTGTATAGTTAAATATCACTGTACTACTCGCCTTTTTATATAGGTTTTCTATGATTGATATAAGGTGTTCGTCAATATTAAAATTTCTCATTATATTCCATAGTCCATTTTGACATACACGGTCAAACGCCTTTTGAATTCAATAAAATTGTGACAAAGATTCTTTCTATGTTCAATATGTTTTTCCGCCATAATTCTACAGTTTAAGATGTGTATGGTCGTGCTTGTTTTTTTCCTAAATCCAGCTTGTTCTTCTGCTAGAATATTTTTTTGATGTTGTATGTATTTATATATGAAAATGATAGTTAACTATTAAAAGTAATACACCAAGGTTCCTTCACTTATATTACTGTCCTTTAAAGATTTTTGGAAAATTAAGTTAAACATTGCAAATTAATCTTTAAAGATAAAAATATGAAGTTAAATTAGTTTAATAAATTATTTCTATTCTATTTCATTCTATAGTTGAAAAATAATATGATAATAAATATGTAATGATTAAATAGAGTAGGATTATATTACCTTTATTGTTAATAAATCTTTTAGTACTGGTATATTACATATAATTTTAAAGGATGCGGTATTTTTAACACTTCTAAAAAATATAATCTTGATATATATCAAGATATAATCTTGATATATTCTATATAGAAATATAATCAGAAATATAGGCTATTGTCACAATTACCTTTATAAGTATGATGGATTTTCATTGTCTAAGCCCTTAACTGAATACCTATTGTATTTAATATTATTGTTTTCAGTCAGAGTAGTTTCAGAAAATATCACAGTACATAAATGTCATTAATTTATCTGACTGATGATATGAAGGACGACATATCATGATAATAATAATATATAATTGTTACTTCTTGATTTGTCATCAGTATTCGATACAATCAGGCATGATTTACTTATTTATCGCTTAACAATTAATGGATTATCTGATAATGTTTCATTATTCATATCTTATCTTCAAAAAAGAAAGTTGTCTGATAAAATCAACAATTAATAATTATGAGAAAATTACTTAGACATAGTGTACTACAAGGTTCAATTTGTGGTCCTATATTATTTTCGATTTAGATGTTATCCTTAATTGAAAATGTCATCAGTTTCCTGATATTAATTATCATCTTTATACGGATGATTTACAAATTTATATAGAAATGCTTTTACAAGTTATTCCTTCGGAAAATTATTATCTGTTGAATTGTTTAAATTCATAATTAATTATATATTAAATTAGTTTTTACAAAATTATATAATGGTTAATATATCTAACATCTTTCTTATTAATTTATATCTTTTTTATATATATCTAATTTATACCATTCTTTCATTATTTGATGAACACATTATTTAAACAAACATTTTGTTGGAAATTTGGTTTTATTTATTTGTGATGATACGTTAAGTTTGATCAGATTTCAAATGAGTGTTATTAAAGTGAGTTATTCATTCTTCAATTTATATAAAATAATTCGAAATATTTTAATTGATAATATTTATAAGAACCTTATCGAATCTACAGTCCTATCTCTTATTGATTACTGTAATTACTTATATCACGGACTTTCTTTATCTTCTACCAATGTCATACATCTTAAGAGTTAAACCATCATCGACATACTATTTCATATACAATTATATATATATATATATATATATATATATATTGCTTAAAATATGTATCTACTAAATAGTGATCAATATATACAGTTATTATGACAGATTATAAAATTCTACATCTTCAATGCTCTATATTTTTAAAAGATTTGCTAGCATACGGATTGATTCGATATAATCAAAATCATGTTCTAGAAGAGTACGACATCACCATAATTGCATACTAGCTAGATATGACAGTATATGTTATCTACATTCTAGATCTGAACTATGGTCTATATTTATAGTTAAACATTATGCCATCTATATAACTATTCATAAGAAAACTCTACTATTTTTCAATTAGATATTTTCATTTTCATCACTATTTTTATTTTATATTTTATTTTTCATATTTAATAATCTAACATTCATATTATTTTATCGCTTATTTAATTATGTATTATTATTTGTATTAAATCACAAATGAGAACTTTCATTATTATATTTGTGTATACGTAGATCATCTGACATATGTACATATATGTATATATGTACATATATGTATATATATATATATATTTATATATATATATATATATATATATATATATATATTTGGTACATAGCGACAGTTCACGTAATAATAACGTATATGTTACGTAATGATCACGTGTTGATCACGTAATCGGCCATATAATTACATTATCGCCCAGCATTACAAACAAGCATAGATTATTAATTAAACATACACGTAATTATGAATATTAAGCCAGCTGACTGGTGTGTTGACCAGTGCGATGACCACTGGTACCGGTGTCCGAATTCGTCATCGCCCATAACAAATAAACAATAGGTATTATGTAACGTATACGTACTTCAAACAATGTGTAAATATAGATGCATATATGCATATATTTTTGCATATCTAAATGCAGTATTACCAGTAGTTCATTTCCAATAGTACATTATTTATATTTAAGTTAACGGTATATATATATATATATATATATATTTGAAATATGAACCTAAGATATTACCCTTCTTAAGAGTATATGATTCCTTAAATCGATTTAAACATATTTGAAATTTAATTTTATAAAATTCATATTATATACAATTATTTCAGTTAATTATATAACATATAATATATATACATATTTTATTCGTTTAATATATTTGTTTATAGAATTTGCTTCAAAAATATTACATTTATAAATCTATATTACACGTATAAATCTAACACCTATCCGATCTAAGCTATGCAGATGACATTGCATTAATATCGCAAGAAGTGGAACAAGATCAAATAAAGCTAAATTCTATCGAAAAAGAAGTCGCCGAAATCTGATTACACATTAACGCAAAGAAAACCGAAGTCATGTATTTTAACCAGAATACGCCACCCAACATAAAATCTTAAAATAGTGATCAACTGATCAATAATGTTACAAATTTTAAATTACTTGGGGCGTGGATGTTAAGCTCAGAAAAATACATCGAAAATAGAAAAGCGTTAGTATGGTCCGCTATACACAAAATGAAATCAATCTGTAATTCGAAAATTAATATAAGTCTAAAAATAAGAACCTTTAAAGCTACAGTCGAACCAATCCTACTTTAAGGAAGCGAAACCTGGGCAATAAATGTATCCCTACGTAATAAAATCGATGGCTGTTATAGGAGATTATTGAGGATGGCCTCCAACATATCATGGAAAAAAAATGAACCAATGATAAATTATATAGAGGAATGCCAAAGATCTCAGAAATTATAAAGCAAAGACATATGAGACTAGCAGGACACAGTGTAATACTTCCTGAAGAAGTTGCACATAATTTAATTCTATGGACTCCAAAAAAGGGCACACGAACAAGAGGGAGACAATCAAAATCATTTATCGAAACACTAAAATACGACTGCGAATGCGAAGAAGACGAACTACGAAAATTAATGATGGACAGAGAAATATGGAAATAACTTGCAAGATCTGGTCGTGCGAGAGCTCGACTAAAGTAAAGTAAGTATTAATAAAGTAAAAATATTATTCCTAATATGTCAGAATTCCATATAAAGTTTAAAGTAATAAGAAATATAATACAGTACATAGAAATTAATATAAATTAATGTATATATATAAAGGATTATATTAAATGCCAAATTATATTTCACGAGCAACATCTCATCCATTATAAACCTCCAATTGTATTATATTTCAAATAAATAAAAGATGTAAGTTAATTTCCAGAATACTTATGTATACATTAATTAATGATATAGTTATTTGTCGAGGAGACTATTGTTATTCTCTAATGAACCTACTTCCTGTTAACTATACTGATACAGAACTTCGTATTATCCGTTATTTAATACTTATTACCATGCCTAACTAAATAGCATGCCCCAATCTGTTATCATTGTTATACGAGTTTGCCCTTCTCACAAAGCTGCAAACTCCACGTACTATCTCTTTATCATCTATATAGTTATTGCCACTAACTGATCCTACATTATTTGCATTACCAAAATGTCTCGTCTTTATCTTTCGGAATGTTAGCGACATATTTCTGATGCTAGATATTTTAGAAATTCCATGTTTATACTTTGGAATTATACCCCCTTCTAATACCCGCTGTATTATATCCCATAAATGATTCTTAAACCGTAATTCTTATTTTAAAACTTGCTTAAATCTCTAATATCAACCTCATAATGTACATACTTTACTTCACAAACAAATCACTAACAGACAACTGAGACAAACATATAGACTTCACATACCGACTACACGACTACGAAAGTACGGTAACAAACGATTTAGCTGGAGAGGTACAACTCTCTGGAATAAACTTCCCCAATCCATACGCAAAGAAGATATGTCAATAACCACTTTCAAATATAAACTCAAGGAGCTATTTAAATGTTCCCCACTAAAATACCACTTATCTAACCCTCTTTGAAATGTAATCGTGTTATTATATTATTATTATATTATTATTATATTTAAGAATGTTATTTTATTATATTATTTTTACGGATGATCGTTAAATCATCCGGGAACCCACACCTGTAAACTGTTCGACAAACAGTAAAACACATTGTAGAATGTTATATTAATCTTTGTGTATAAATAAATACTATTACTACTACTACTAATTCTTCTAACCTATTTGAACTATATTAGTTTTTTTTATCTCGTTTTTATTTTAAATTATTAAATTTACTTAATTTTTCTCATCAATATATTGATATTTTTAATTTAATTATTATTTGTTCCCCTAAATATAATGAGTGTAATCCAACAATACGTTTAGTGCTAACAAACTCATCATCATCATTATCATTAAATAAGAAATAGTGTTTATTTATAAAAAGTATACTATTAATTGAATTGAATTATAGAGAAATAAATATTTTGATTTATAATATTTGTATTGTTACTAAATGTATACTTTTTACCAAATCTTGTGGTAATATTCTAGTATATTCTAAATCTATTTTTAGAGTAATAATTATTACTTACCATATAATATAATTAACATTATTATTTATCTAAGAGTAACCAAGTAGAGGAAACTACTAACGCATATTTTGCGAAACTTTTATTTTCCGCTTGAGTGATTTTATTGTATGATCAATGCATATATATTAGAAATAAATAGACTGCTATTGGATATAACGTTTTTTCACTAATTTGAATGACAATCCGCCATCGTGTCAACATTTGTTTACATTTTTTACATTAGAACATCTTCTTCTTTCATTTAAATAAAAATTCAATTCACTAACATTACTATAATGACTCGCAATTACTTTAATTAGTATGAATTATCTATTAAAATAAGCCAAATGATTAAAATTGTACAAATGAGTACAAATATAAAAAAAATTAAAATAAAATGGTACCAATCATATTAAAAAATGAAGTTATATAATATTTATCTTTAAATATTTTTAAATAATATTTTCATTCAATGACTAATCGTAAACTACAACGTAAAATACATCCTCTAAACCTGACTCTGATATTATTGCCTTTATAGTTTGTCAATAACTTTACAAGAATAAACTTCTCTCTATAAAATCATCATACTTTACGATATGTTCGTTAGTTATGACATATCTTCTAAGTAATCTTATAAATTATATTTCACCTTAGTAGGTAAAACTCAGACCAATAATCTTCCTGATCAACCTGGTTCAGTTTTTTGTTCACTCTTTGTCAATTTCTTCCAACAAAAATGTTTAGTATTATCAATGTACTTCCAAACATCACTCGGCACTACTCAATCTCAATTTAACATCCAATCAGATTCACTGTTACTGTTTTAGTCGCTCCCCACACGTTACATTGTCTCTATCTGATGAAATCCTTGATCATATTATACTCAATCTATTTCGTTCATTATCACCATATTTTATTGGACTTATCACTGAAATTACGCATAGATCCGTTATATCATCTATTGTTCCACAATATATGAATCATTCATACATTATTCTGATTTAAAAAAACTACTCTTGAAAAAATATGTTATCAAGTTATCGTCCAATATCTCAGTTATCATCAATATCTAAGACCTTAGAACGAGTTGTGTCCAATCAACTTATTAATTACATTACGTCCAATGCTATTGTTGATTAATATTAAATTTCGTATCTTCCTCATCGCAGTACCGAAACTGCCCTTACTTTGATAATTAAAGATATTCTCATATCTCTTGATAACAATTCCCCATATTATCTCGAATTACTATATTTATCTATTGCTTTTGATATTCTCAATCATAATATTCTTTCCATTAGACTTAATGAAATTGGTATACATGGTCAAGTCCATAGTTTGTTTATGTCTTTTGTTTCATCTAGAAAATCTTCTCTGGAGATTAACTTCTCGTTGTCTCATTCTTATGTTAACATAAATGTGTTCCCCGAGGTTCATATTATTTATATTCTCCATATAATATGAATTATCCACAAATATCCTAATATTCACTATCATCTTTATGCTGATGATATACAGATATATACGTCATTTACTAGTCCTAGTTATTCTGAGCTGATTCAAATGTATATGTTTAATTGTATTACTGATCACACTGAATGGTTCTCTCACATCTCTATTTCCTTAAAGATGACTAAAATTGGATTATCATATTCTATGAATCCAGTTCTTCTCTATCAATCACTAATTCTTTTCTACCACATCTTCCAACTTCTAAATCTATAACTACCCTTAGTTTGCTATAACCTCTCACATAGACTACTCTCCACATATTAATAACATGATACGAACTAGCAACTATTTTCAATATAATATTAGAAAATCTTAAAAGTTATGAGTTTACCTTTGCAACGACTAAATATTTAATTCACTCGCTAGTATTTAGTAGACTTATCTATTGCTGTTAATTATTATGTAATTTACCTGTTAACCTGCGATATAAACCCGAACGTATTCTACGTCGTGCTATACGTATATTATATAAACTAGAATATGCCTAAATAGTTTATATATCTTCTTAATGAGATCACTAGGCTGGCTCATGTTTAGATATATTTATAAACATAGGCTATTATATATTACGCATAAGGCTATACAACTTGGATTTCCTGAATATCTAGCTACATATATTATTATTCAGAGTTCTAACATATCTAGTCGGAAATACCACGTCATGAAATTGGTGCAACGCTCAACATCTTTGGTTTACTCTGAATCAGCTTTCTCGGTTATTACTCCGAAAAGCAGGAATTCACTGACGTATGATATTCGTTGTACAACATCACTTTAATTGTTTAAAATTAAACTGTATGTCCATTTTAAATCATTGTAATTCGTTCTATTTTGTTATTCTTTTTCTATTTATTTTTGGTTTAGTATCCAATGAGGCCTATAATCACCATGTGTTGTTTTGAAGTCATATATTACAATAGTAAACTATATTTAATATTATATTATATATAAAATATCAATTTATTAATAATTATCTTAAATTATGTAAAACGGAGATTACACAATTTTAGATATATATATATATATTTATTAAGTTATGATAGAATTATTATAATTATAAGACGATGAGAATGAAATCTATAAAACATTTTTTTTAAATACTTTTAAAATATAAAAATTTCCAGTAATTTCTAGTATCACATTTATACTTTTAGGTCTTACTTAATATACGTAGAGATATTTAATATGATTAAGTTCTAAAAGTATTATATACATTTATAAATAAGTTCAACAGTTATGGAGCTTTAAATATTCAAAATTTATTAAAAAAAATACCATTTATATGAGTTTAAAAAAATTTATAAATATGTTACTAATATTTTAATGAATATTTGTATACGATTGTATTTATGAAACTTATAATTACTTTTATGCATCAAATCATATATTTGTTGATGATAATATATTTACTGATTATTATATAATATAATTTTTAATAAAAAACATATTTATTTCAAATATCATATGTTTCACCGGCCTTTATGATATAATTACTATTATGAGTTGGCCGCAGTATACCTATAGATATACCATGGTACTAAATACTGCATTATTCTTACAGATGTTTCATTTACTGGAGTTTTTTCGATAATAAACGGGGAAGAATATTATCATCAATCATACTGATTATAAGATAGATTATTGGTAACATTATACTAAACGTACACATGATACTAAACGTAACACATATTATATTATTCATATTCACAATTCCTTTAGTAAGTACCAACGCAATGAAATTTAATATTACATAGGATTACATATACCTATCATGGACCTATTTGCTGGAATAATCTTCCAATACACTAACAATCATAGAACAGTCTTGTTACCCTTAACCAAATTAATAATCTAATATAGCAAGATATTACTTTCTATCATCGTCCAATTTACATATTCACGATTATAAACTAACTAGTAGATGATTATGTAATCTATATTGAAAATTTGTCGATTTTATAATATAATTATTATTATTTTATTTTTATTTTATAGGCACAAGTATTATTATTATAATTATGATGTACATTACTTATTAATATATTTATTAAAGTACATTTATATATATATATATATTCCATGTTAATATTATTATATAAAATCCTTATTATTATTTTGTTATTATTATTATATCAATATGATATTTTTACTAAGGATATTCTTAATATAAACTATGTATACGTTAGCTACTTTTAGATTCTGAATATCCTTCTGTATATTATATTCAATGGAACATAAATTTACGTATTATATACGTATTTATTCATTCATTCAGTCATTCATATTAAAGTTATACAAATTATATTTATTAATATCTAAGGATATTGTAAAATATACTATAATAAAATACCTATATAATAAATATGAATAAATATATTTATATAATATATTATAAGATGTATTTTTTACAATATAATAATATATATATATTACTAAACTACAAATTCTTCAATATTCTATAGCTATATGTATATTCAACATACCAAAATACTCCCACACTCATATATCTCCATTCCTAGTAAAACTCCACTGGCTACCTGTACGCCATAGAATCCTATATAAAACTCTACTAATGGCTCATAAAGCAATTCACCACGACTCTCCTGATTACCTAGCATCCCTACTCAAACTTAAATTACCAAATAGTACCATTACACGCTCCACCAATACGTTTCTACTTCAACTTCCTCCTAAACACAACTTACATTCAACCAACACTCGCGCATGGGCAATATCCGTCCCATACTCATGGAACACACTCCCCACATCCATCCGTACTACACCATCAACTCCCAACTTCAAGAAACTAATGAAAACCTACCTATTTAATATGAAATATTAACTTAAAATATATATGGACGGCCGATTGCTTTATAAGCACAGTTCGCAGTCCGAAAACCGAAAAATGTAAAAATGTAAATGTAATGTATATATATATATATATATAAATCTTTATCAAAAACAATATTGATCTATAAGATAAGGACATCTATAACATATTTATTATATAAAATATCAGGTATATTGACTTTCTTGCCAACTTCATTCCATGTATTGACTAATAAAGTAACTTTAAAATCTTATTAAATCTTATCGAATTAATAATATCTGTATATTTATTTTTTTATTCATATTTTACCTTTTCACAATATTTCATATATTTAGATATATATTTAATTTAATTTAAAATATATATTATTGTTAATTTATTCCTATTATCTTGTTAGTTTAATGTTGACCTATTCTAATCTTATTAAATATCATTACCCTAATTTATAATGTATATTTGTTATCTCTTAGTTAATATATATATTTAAACCATATATATTTGTCATATTAATTAATTAATATATATATATATATATATATATATATATATATATATATATATATATATATATATATATGTATACATATTTGTTAATATAATTAATATAATTACATTTTCTAAATATCTGTCTTATACTTTTTAAGATGATAACCCTTCTTAAAAATATCGTACATACAATACAGTAGTAGCACGATTCATTTACATACATTATATATATATATATATATATATATATATATATTTACGGAAATTCTGCAATTATTTGTAAGTTGAAAATATTAAAAATGAATACAATTAGTTCTATTTTATTTTAGAAATATTAAATCCATTGATTTAGATTTATTTTCTTCAGTTATATCCGAATATATATTAATTGATAATACATATATTAGTTAATATTGTAATATATATATATATATATATATATATATATGTAATATTAATATCATTCTTAGATTTATAACTGAAAATGACATTCATATTGCTGCATTTACAGAAAAATGGATAAATGATGATGATCACCATATATTATCTCTGTTAAATCAGTTCTCATGTTCTGGTCATTGCTATTATTATTTTTCATCAAATAGAATCTCATCTAGAATATATCAAATATATCAAATAGACTTTCTTCTTCTCATGGTGGTGGTGTTGGTTTGTTAATTCGTAAAACGTTTACATTGTCTTATTATAAATGCCTTCCTTTTTCTTTTCGTGATGGTTTGATTGTTTCCATACATAATGGTACTTATTTATTTTATTTAGTAATTATTTATCGTCCTCCTATTATTGACTATACTATTTTTTTTGATGATTTTTCTAACTTTCACATTGATCAATATATCAAATTCTATTATTTTAGGTGATTTTAATTTTAATTATTTTTCATCTTTATTTCCTCATACAGAATTCAAATCTCTTATATATACTCTCTCATTGAAGTAACATATTTACTTTCCTACTCATATTCATGCTAATTGTTTAGATGTAATTTTAATGCATGAAGACAATTCCATAATCAAATCTACTATTACCTCGGATCTCATTACGGATAATTTTGCAATTATTTGTAAGTTGAAAATATTCAAAGTGAATACAGTTAGTTATATTGT
The DNA here is from genome assembly GCA_964019155.1 of Osedax fenrisi. Classification (NCBI taxonomy): domain Eukaryota; kingdom Metazoa; phylum Annelida; class Polychaeta; order Sabellida; family Siboglinidae; genus Osedax; species Osedax fenrisi. The sequence continues at coordinate 78,579,426 of OZ025239.1, forward strand.
TTACTATAGAAATATTAAATAAATTAATTTAGATTTATTTTCTTCAGTTATATCCGAATTATATTAATTGATAATATAGATATTAGTTATTTTAATGATACATTATCAAAGGTTTTGGATACTTTTGCTCCTTTAAAAAAATCAAAATTTATCCTCACCCATCCAAAGATACTACGAAGTCCTTCGGACGATCTTTGACCCATCTTCTCCTTGGTATAATTCTAAATTATCTAATTTGAAAAGAAATTTAAGAAAACTGGAGAAAAGATATTTACATGAACCGAATTCTATAAATGTTCGTGAATTTAAGAATATACGATTGATTTATAAGAAATAACTGTTATCTGCTAAAAACAAGTTTCTTTCAGGATAACATATTAAATTTCGGAAACGATACTAAAAAAATGTTTTCATTTGTTAATTCTCTATGTAATAATGGGTCTCCTAAATCTTTACCAACGCATACTGATAAGGATAACTGCAATCTTTTCTCGGATTTTTATATCAATAAGTTATCTGATATCTGCTCCACCATGTCCAATACGTTATTAGTATTAGATACATCATATGCTCTATCTTCTGAGAATTATTCTTCCGATAACTATTTTCATTCTTTTTGTTCAGTTTTAAATGTTGACATATATAATTTAATCATCACGTTAAAATCTTCATCTCCTCTTGATCCTCTTCATATTTCCTTATTTCATAATCTGGCATCTTATCTAACACCTTTTATATCCATGGTTGTTAAGTTAGTTCTCTTAGCACAGGAAAAATACCTGATATTTTATAGCATGCAGTAGTTTTAACACTTCTAAAAAAGCATAATCTCGATAAAGAAATATTATCCAATTATATATCAATATCACAATTACCTTTTATTATTAAAATTATGGAAACAATTGTTACTAAGAAATTAAATAATTATTTATTACTTTTAATATTTTAGATCCCAAACAGAGTGGTTTTAGAAAATTTCTCAGAACATTAACTACTTTAATTTCTCTCACTGATGCTATTTTATATATATATATATAAAGTATAATTTAGACCATAACAATAATATACAATCACTGATTTATTTATGTATTATTATTTATTCTAAAATACAAATGAGTAATCTCATTATATTTGTGTCTAAATATATCATATATATATATATCTATCCATATATCTATGTATCTATCTATCTATAGCATTACTACTATTATCACTAGCTTACAACATAATGTGTTCATATTATTTGAAAACTCATTTTATCCTTATCGACATTAATTATAAATATATGTACATATAATATTGTGTGTAACATTTGTCAGCTATATTTGTAAATGTAAAACTTTACTCCTATTATTTTCATTGTTGTTATTTTTTTTTTTTCGAAATAAATTTTATATTTATTAATATATATATTAATACGATATTATACTATGCATAGTACATTAGTATTACATTTATGAATACTTTATATATGTATATAATTTATCACCTATATATTTTAATTATGATAATCTTTTAATATATATATATATATATATATATATATATATATATATATATTAAAATCAATACATTTATTCCTATTATATTTATAGTTTTTAATTTGTTCTTATGAATTTATGAATTTATGAATATGAAAACATATTTTTTGATAACAATTAATACATGTATTATATGATAACATTAATGTAATAATGGAAACAATTGTTTCCATAAATCACATATTTTATAAAACCCATATATAGAATAATTTCGCTTACAAAAAATATGATAACCAGATAACCAAATTACCAAATGATTCTCTATAAATATGTATTTGTAAATACAAAAATAGAAAGTAATTGGTTTTTTATATTAAAATCTGTAAAAACCTACTCAAGCATTGGTTTTATATTTTATTGTTATGAAAAAAACGCTATCCTATTCTGTTTTCTAAACATAATTGTAAAATAGATATAAATGTGTTTTTAATCACTATATATCGTGTATACATTACTGAGATGCTCTGAAAAGTATTCGATTTGCATGATTTTTCATAATTACATTACCTATGTATGTTTATATATATATATATATATATATGTGTATATTGGTATATAAAATATCTATTTACATTATAATAATAACTAAGAGAATAATAGAAGGTGAAATAAAGTTAAGTTAAAAAAAAATAGTAATAACTAAAACTAGTAACAAACTAATATTAGAAATTTCAACATAGGTTTAATAATAACTTGTTAACCGATAGTCTAGATAAATATGTATAAATAGGGTATAGTGATAATATAATAGATAATAATATAAGGCGATCAAGGCTGTGTTTTTTGTTAGACACTAGTGGCATATACTAGTGGGGCAGAAATGTAATTTATTATAATGACCTTTATTTATTAATATAAAAAATTAAATTTAAGTACATAATATTTATTACACACACCTTAATAAATCAGAATGTGTAGCGAACTACTGGGCAGAAAAAAATAAAGCTTATATAGTTCTACCCGGTTAATTATTCGAGAATGGAAAATAATAATACAAATATATAATAAAAATAATAGGCAATTTGATAACCTTATACAAAACTAAAAAAGAATTAAAAAGATGTAACCACATTTGAAAAATATAATTTAAATAAAAGAATGAGTGATTCAACAACATAACTATAATTTCATACCAATATATTATTTTCATATATATATATATATATATATATAAATATATATATATACACATACACATACATATACATACATATACACATATACACACGTACACATACACACCCATACACATTAATATATATATGTATACATATATATATATATATATATATATATATGTATATACATGCATAAACACATAAATATACACACATATGCATAGGAAATTAAATATATCACTATTATCACTATATAAGTTTTATGTAATTCATATAAATAAATAGATATTGATGAATATATATTAACACAAATAATTAAAAGTAATTAAATCAAATATAATATATTTTAAAGAAAGTAAATGCCAAATGGAATATTTCTATATAAATAGTAAAAGCTCAAGTATTTCAAAAGTGTACATTATAAAGAAAGTAATAAAATAAATAAAAAATAAAAATATTCCATTCCCGAGTAATTACTTCATCATGTTTAAAATAAATTAAAGCAAATAAAATATAATAAATATAATTGAGTTTAAAGTAACTTAAAATATTTAAAAAATATATATAGTTGGAAAATATATAAAAAATATATGTAAGATATAATATAAAATAAGGAAGAAATAAGTTATATTCAGTATTTAATACATCGAAATATAATTGTATTTTAATCTTCTAGTAAATGTATTTATTTAAATTTGTTTTCTAGAAAATTCCATAAAAGGGACCATTGTAAGTTGTGCAGAGTTTTTTTATATTTAGACGGAAAGAAGGAATAACAAATTAAAAAATGTTCCTTTGACTATATATATACATTGTTTAATAGAGAACATATTTTTAATAATTATTGGTGTAAAATTATTAATTATCCTAAACATAAATTTTAGAGTATTTAATTTTACAATATCATTACATTTCAAGATATTCAGTATTTTATAATATTTATCTGTATTACATATGTTTGAAATATTGAAAATAGCTCTGATGGCTTTATTTTTTATAATAATTACTCTATTTATATTATATATATGTAGTAGACCATACAGTATTACAATAATTTAGATGAGGTTGAACAAATGTATTATAAATTAGTTTTAATGATTTTATAGTAAGTTAATATTTTAATTTAGGTATAATTGATACAACTTTAGAAAGCTTAATCGCTATATTATCTATATGTTTTTTCAAATTTAATTTCTCATCTATAGTGATTCCTAAAAATGTATAATAATGTACTCTATTAATTATATTACCATTTATATGTAAAACAAAATTATTTATATATTTGTTATCATTAAACTTATCATGTATTAAAATTTGATGACTCAATATTTGTATTTAAAAATTATATTATATTAATATTATATGATTATAGATATTATTGTGATTTTAAAATTGTATTAAATCTTTTTAATCAATATATAACGAGGGTGTCCGTATTCGGTACCTATGTCTGAATACGGCACCTGTGTTATAATACGGACATCACATATACCAATAGATAAACTATATATTATTGATGAACCAATCAGATAAAGAATAATTATATTATTTATAATTAATTTTATGAATAATTTAATGTAATTTAATTAGTAATTAATTTATTAATTTTATTATTTTATTTATTGATAATACATGTTAAGTATCTAAATAATAACATTGTTAGATTTAGCTTTATTGGTGGTATTAATATTATAACGAATGCGATTTTTAAGAAAATCAGAATATTTCACACGCTGCGCACTGGTTATTGGTTATAGAGTGTCCGTATTAAGATATCTAGAGTGTCCGTATTAGGGATTCATAGACCTTAGATATATGCTTATAACTTAATTACTATTTAATAACAAATAGAGCAATTATATATATATATATATATATATATATATAATGTTTAGAATGCTTTAGATTTTAATAATATATTGTTATAGTTTATATCGATACATTTGTATATTCTAGAGAAGGTTTTAAGTTGAATTTTTTTTTCATAATATAAAAAAGTAATAAAAAAAATCATATATCAACACTAATTTTATTAATTAAAAAATAAAAAATACTTATTTAGACTATTTATATAATTATGAATATTTTATTCATTAACATTTTTTTGTAGGATTTATGCTTTCTGAGATACTGAGAGTGTCCGTATTAGGGCACTGTCCCTATTCAGTTACTTCCCCCTAATAGTAAAGTAAATTATAAAACAGTATATTACATTAATTAATAATTAAATATCGAGAATAGTGAATTATTAAATATATATATATCAATACTTTTATTACAAACATTTTTTTACTTTCAAAATGCATTATCCAAATCTTTATTTGTAGTGTCAAGTTGAGTATAATTGTAATTAACATTAATGTTATATATAAATAATATAAAACAATTATTTGATAATTAATTACATTATATAATATATAAAATGTTTTAAGTTGTTAATTTATAATTCAATTTAAAATATTATTTCATACTTGAGATTTAATATTTATAAACTATTTATTTATAATTATTTTAAGATAGTATAATATTTATATCTATAATTTAAAAAATTATATAATAGTTGTTTATTTTTTAATCATTAATTAATTGATATAATTAATAATATATGATACATTTTTAATTGTTAATATATACGTTATTTTTAATTTAATTTTATAATTATTATATTATGAAATTTTTTTCATATTAATAATTCATGAATAAATATTCACCTGCAAACTATACTAAAAACTGTATTGTTAAGTTCCATTATATCGTACTCTCACCTTCCATCACAAAGTAATGTAATGTTCCATCATATCGTACTTCCAGCAAACCGTACTGTCACGTTACATCATATCGTACTGTCAACTTCCAGAAAAACGTACTGTCACGTTACATCATATCGTATTATCACATTCCAGCACAATGTACTGCCACGTTACATCATATCGTATTGTCACATTCCAGCACAATATACTGTAATGTTACATCATATCGTACTGTCAACTTCCATGAAGATAAGCACTAGGTGGAAAGTGAATGAAGGCATAGGAAGATTTCTTGAGAATAGGGGTAATGATTGCATATTTGAAAAATGGGGGAGGCAGAGATAACAGACATAGGAATATATATGATATACATGATAAACATCATATTATTGTTTAATTTATATATGATATATCTATATAAATATATTTATATTTCAATTTTTATAAAATTTGTTTTTATTTAATATATCTATTATTTATGTTAAGTTTGTTGTACATTTGAGTAGAATTTGATACAATTTAGATATGCTGTTACAGGAATAAAGTCATCGATATAATTATATATCAGCTTTTAATAAACTTTATTATCATACATACATGAATTTGATAAATATATTTACTATTTTATAATAAATGATGATTTAAATTTATTATTTATTAAGGGGACGCGATACCATCGTTTGGTTTACATGTAAATGATACGAAAAAATGCTATTTTTAGAAATAAATATTAACTCAACAAATATTGACTTTTTTTTTTTTTTTTTTTTTAATCTATTAATAATATTCCATATTTTTATATTATATGTTGAATTTATAGATGTTTACACATCTTTATATTATACGTTTCTAAAAAAAATAATCGAAATATCTGATAACAAATGTTAATTTTCCAACTAAATTGCTAATTAAAATTTGTTATATATATATTTTTTAATTTTGACAAATAACTTTAATCTTACAGGTTTTATCTAGTCATATTGAAAAAAATTAAGAAAAAATATTCAATTGTACAAAAGTCAATACTAGTTATGTCAGCATGAATGGTCACAAATAATTATTCTGAGTAAATCAAGTTTCAAATATAATATATGAATATAAACAATATGATTATACATGTACAAATAATATAATATAAACAAAATGAATAATGTAATGAATATAATTTAAACACCATTTTAAAGATAATATTTGAAATATTATAATTTTACATTAAAAAAAAATTTTAAATTCAATTTTTTTTCGAAAAAATCAATGGTATCGCGTCCCCTTAAGTAAAGTTAATCTGTTAATTTGATATTGTTAATCTATTATATTATATATTATTAACAAGTATATATTCACAAAAATTACTATAATTAATGTGGTAATTAACATTTATTATAACTATCGATATAAACACACACATATCATATTATTAGTAATTAATATACAAATATTCTATTAACATTACAATTGTAACGAAGAGTCATTATTAGCCATTATTAGTCAAAATTACCATTATCTACATAACTGTCTAACTATTTGTATCCCATACTAACTATTTATAGCATTAGTTATAACCCTATATAAGTATAGTCGATTCTTAACTAATTACAACTATATACGGTGTACTGTAGGCGATTACAAACTAATGACCATACTATAGAAGTCCGGCTAATTCACAACAAACTACTAACACTCTTTTCAATATTAACTAATTTCCTTAACTTAATATATATTTCCTGATCTAATATTTATTATCTTATAATATTACAAATTATTTTTTACTTATAAATATTCCAAGAGTATTATAGTTTTATTATAGTATTATAGTATTATTCCTTATACATATCTACTTTTTACAAAATGTGGAATAACTTTAAGATAATTAATTTCTTCTTTGGAATAAGATTCCAGCTGATATTATAAAAATGAGGAATTTCCTCAATTTCCTCAGTGATGTGAAATATATTCTATCTTCTATAAATTAATTTAATTTTAAAATATATTAATATTTATAATTTTAAATTAGCTAACACTTAATTTCACACACATATGTATATATATATATATATATATATATATATATATATATATATATATATATATATATATATATATATATATATATATATATTTAATTATATCATGTATATATTTTGTATTTAATAATTAATAGGTAAATATTTTATTATATATATATATATATATATTAATATTCAAATTAATTATTATACTATATATTTATATTTAAATTAATTAAACACATATAAACTATTATAAACAATGTATACCCTTTATGAAAACCATAACAAAGGTTATTAACACTATTGTGTAAACTATAACATATGTAACCGTTCTAATATGTCATCGGAGGTGAACTGCAGAGTAAATGTTCGTTAATACATAAGATGTGGTTATACATATTATCTAGGCAGGTATTCGGTTCAGAAGATGCAGTATTTGCTTTAAATAGTATAGATTATTGTTTTATATTTTTATTGTTGATGATATTTGATTGTTTAGAGTTATCGAGTTTCATACTTTGGGTCGTTATACAAATTTTAATTTATATTTCAGTATTTATTATTTGTATATAAATTAAGGAGAATTAACATTATGCGTTTGTTATGGAAGATAATATATTATATGTTCAGCTTGTTACATTTCAAGTAGTTGTTGTTGAAATATAAATATAGTTCAGTAGTTTATATTTGTATATCGGTTATAGTTTCTGTAAGGTAAACAATAACGTTATTATATATAATACTTGTATTGGTCAGGACGTGGATTGAACCCGCATTCTATAGAATACTGCATGTGTATCTGACGCCTTAGCCAACTGAGCCTCACAGGCAGTGAATATATATATATATATATATATATATATATATATATAATGATATATATATATATATATATATATATATATCATTCTTATAGGAATCAGATATAATTTCTTATATTCTCTTAAAACATCTATTGATAATAATATAATAGTATATAAGCCTGAATATAATATGTATTTGAAAAAAGAAATAAAAAATCATTAATTAGGTCAACATCATATTATATATTATAATACATGATAATATTACTATACTCACTATTATATATTGAGTTAAATACCTTATTCACTAAATGGTATCGGACGCGATAACATGTACTAACTCTATTTACGAGTAACGATCTAGTACCTCCGAAGAGTAGGAGTTTAGGGCAACTGGGGACCGGAACTTGGGGTGGAGGAGGACGAGGGTATCCGCTGTTGGGCTCCATCGCCGGAGGGGAATTCATCTCGATATCTGGCGATGATAGGCGGTATTAGTAATTAAGTAGTTAATGATCAGTACTTCATTAGTAATTATCGGTATTTATATAATACAAAATTATGGTGAATACACTATATACTTGTAATGGTAGAATAGCGTAAAGTTTAAAATATATTATTTTAAAGTTAAAAATACTTATATGATAATTTCGCGCAATTTATTAATTATATTTTCATAAATTTACAAGTTTCACCAGTGAGGGTAATTGTTTTACCATATTGGTGTTCAAATGAACTATCCACTCCAATCTAATAAATATAATGTGTAAATTATGTAATAATACTTACTATAAAATTATTATTACACATTATTTTATCACATATTAATAATTAATAATTACAACCGATTGAATGGAAATACAACACATTCGTTAATTACAAATATTGTAGATATCTGAGTTATTTGATATTACGTAATAGTTAATAAATGATATATATCATTTGTATATATCATATATAACATATGTTATTATTTCACTATTTTATTAATGACTAACTATTATAATAGTTAATTATCTAAATATTGGTCAATTTAATATTATATTACAATTCTAAATGTAATATATATATATATATATATATATATATAATATATTACATAATAGTGAATATTTAATTTAAACTGAAAATTATGTTATACAAATTTAGTTAATATTTAACCCTGTAGGTTAATACATAATTAAACATATTACTAAATTCTAATTAAATAAATATTCAAGGAATCATTTTATTTAACTATCATTTATTCATTACATAATGTGCACATATTAAATACAATATTTATTTTACAAAATAACTTCCAAAAATAACTGTTATCACAAATATCTTTCTTTCCACTTCAATGTTTAACCATTTCGACAATATACCCATAGGCTACGTATTAGTTTACCAGCCATTTTCAATCGCAACTATATATAGTTACATATATACTATATACATGTATATATGTATTATACATGATGTATATATATATATATACGTGTATCATATATATATATATATATATATATATATATATATATATAAATATATATATATATATAAGTATCTAATATATAATCCGATCTATATATTTAATGAATGCATATAATATTAGAAATTCATACAGAACATAAATATATATGTATATAAAATAGAATAGAAAGTCGTTTATTAAGTGAATTAAGTTGTCTTTTTTTAATGTTATTCCTTATAGGCCACCATCAATTTTCTTTGTATAACTTTTAAAGGCTGCCAAACACGATATGCAAATAATATGATGCCCGTATAATTACATTATTTATCTAAAATGTTATTTCTTTATTAGTATATCCTACAAAATATTAATTTAATATTTGTTGGTCAAGTATGTAAATATATGTAGGGTAAATGTATAAAATATTTTAAAAACTAAATTATTATAGAAAATAAGTTCTCATAATATAATACATTGTGGATTTATACTAGATAATATACAAATTACATTTATAATTATAAATATATCTTTATTACAATATAACTATATTTCTAATTGTTATTTTTTTATAATCAGGTTTATTTAAGGGTTTATTTATTTTCAAATTAAATTAAAAAATTGTTTGAAATAATACATTTATTATGAATATTGAAATAAACGAATGTTAATATATTCACATTATAAGTATTTATATTAATTCAATAGAGTAAATAATATTACATGTGAATAATAAAATAGTAATAAATTAGTTAAATTCTGAATTCATAGTATATTAATAACCGAACAAATTTTAAACTAAATTTAGAAGTAAATAATAAATATTACTAATTATTATTATATATCATTCAATTTGCATTTTGTTTTGTCAAAATTATAAAATAAACTTAAAATGCTACTTGTATAATGATTATTTAATAATATATTATGTAAATACTTAATAAACAAGTAGCATTTTAGGAAAAATAACCAAAGATTTGAAGCAAAAATTTTACTTAGAAAAATCTTTGCAATAACTAAATTCATTTAAATAATGTTTCAAAGTTATTAATATACTATGAATTCAGAATTGAACTAATTTATTGTATTCGCATGTAATATTATTTACTATTATAATGACCTTTATTTATTATTATAAAAAATTAATTAATATAAATACTTATAATGTTAATACATTAACATTCGTTTATTTAAATATATTCATAATAAATGAATTATTTCAAATACATTTTTAATTTAAGGTGAAAATAAATAAATCTTTAAATAAACCCCAAATGAAATAAACATTATCACAAAAAAATAATTCGATTTAATCGTTTAACATACATTTTTCATTACCAACATGGTAATATTTATATAACTTGCTAATTATTTAATATCCAATATTATAATATGCCATTAACACTGTAATGTGATTTTAAAAACATGTGAGCCATAATATATAGGTCAAAGTTCATTTGGTATCAAATCTGAAGTTGGTATCATCTCAATTCGACACCGGTTTTTATCACAATAGGTTTCCATCATCAGATAATTATAGATAATTATGTATGACATTTATTTTATCAGTATCTTTAGGTCAGCTCTCAATCTGTGATGGGATAAATTCATTAAATTGAGAAAACACAATCTAGTATCATAACTTGATTTAAGAAAGTTACATTTAAAGTAAATTAGTTTAGTAAATTTATGTTCAACTTTTTCAATAAGTTTGTTTAGGCCAATAATGTCTTTGCCTGGATTCCAAATAGATGAACAATATTCAAGTAATGGACGTATATATATAAGTGGTATAAACTTTGACTAAATAGTACGAATTATTTGTAATGAAACATCTACAAATTATATTCGAGATCACATAGGCTTTTCTACATATGTTATTAATATAAATATTTAATTTAATATTATCATCAAAAACAATACCAAGATCTCGAATATTAGAGTATTTTGAATCAGGGTATTATTTAGCGATTAGAAATATATATCAGATTTGCCGATTGTTATAAAGGCACATTTTTCAAATGCTATTGCTATAGAAGGTTACATTTGACTATTGTCCATTCATAAAGATTATATAGTCCTGGTTCAAGGATATTTCGTTCAGTAGTATTCCTATAGGATAGAGACATTTTAGCATTATAGGCAAAAAGAGAGTATGCTAGCTGTGATGAAAATATCGAAGGGAGGTAATTTATATATATTAAACATAGAAGAGGTCCAATAACGGAACCTTGAGGAACACCTGAACTTGCATGAATATAACCAGAAAATGCATCATTTACCTTAGTTCTTTGAACTCTATTAGTAAGGTATGAGCTAAACCTCTTAAGTACATTACCACCAATCTCTAATTTAGACTTCTTTAATAGAAGTTTAGAATGACATAATTTATCAAAAGCTTTGGTTATATCGATATATATATATATAATATCAGTATTAAAATAATGGTTAGTGACTCTACTTATATTTCTATAAAATGTCTATAAGTTGTAGTTCAGTGGATAGTATACCGACTAAAATTCAATATTGTTCCGTACATAATAGTTTATTAGTTCTTAAATAATATAATAGATATTAAGATAATATTTTTTCAAAAATAATGAGAGTGGATGGCAATAAACTGATTGGACGATAATTTAATGATAGGACATTGACCTTCATCTAGAATACGTTGAAAAACAATAGATAATGGATAAGAAAATTAATAAGATAATAACTTAAGCATATCTTTGTGTAAACTATCAGGTAATGAATTAAATTTGGGTAATTTACAAAGAAATATCCTTACTATTTCCTGAGATATAGGAACATCATTAAACCTAGAATATTTTATTATTAAGGGACCATAAGAAATATGTGACTTGAGAAAAACAGATGAAAATTGTTCAGAAAGATACTCAACTTTATCAAAGTAGGTATTTAGTATAAATGATATTATGATCGATTCGATTTATGAGTGAAGGTATGAGATTTTTGTTATTTAATTTGTTGTTTATATAATTATAAAACGAAGATTTTTTAATTTATAAGAACATTTTCTGTTCTGCACCAATATTATATTGCTTTTTTTATCTTATAGTAAATATTGGTTATACCTCCAAACATTATGGGTATCCGTATACTATTTGTTTCAATGTAAGACTATGCACTTATTTAGTAGTTTATTAATTGATAAGGGATATATGTATATATATATAAATTATAGTTGAAAAAGTAGGAGTAGAACTCGATGATATTCCTAGTAATATTAAAAAAGGGTTGAATAGCTCATTACAGTCATTGCACGAGGATAGAATATTAGTCCAGTCGAGTAACAAAATATGAGTTTTAATACTAGCAATATCACTTTTATTATAGGTAAGTCGCAGGATTTAACATTTATTGTGAGATTCCCAGAAGTTAAATAATTATCTGGGATTACTAAATCAGAGTAAATAGCAAAATAGTCACTAACATGTGCATCAAATTCAAAAGCACTTGTAGGTGAAATACTAGATATAATTAATGTATTATTTGTAAACATTAAATCGAGAATATTTGAATTTCTAGTATTAAAATTAATTAGTTGATTTAAACCGTACGATAGAAACTTATTGTATACATATATTTCATATTTAGGATGTAGTATCAGCAAGCCAGTCAATTCCAGCCAGGTTGAAGCATCCATAGATTAGACAAGAGTCCGTAGATGAACATATGTTATTTAAAATATCACATAATAAAACAGTTTGGGACAATGACACATCTGGGGGCCTATAAATGGTGACAAGTCTGTAATTAAACAAATATATACATACATAATTCAATACCATTTGTAACAAATTCGGTCATGCATAACGAATTATAATTAATATTAACATAGACAATAATACCATCACCACGACCATTAGTCTATAAACACTATACACATTTAATGGATTGAGCATTGCAGTGGTAATACTATTATTCAGCCAGGTTTCAGTAATTATAATAATATCATAATGCCTATCATTAAGCATAGCTATGAGTGAAGGTAACTTATTAAATAGTGATCTTGCTTTAGCATAGTTTACTATTTGTATTTAGGTGTATACACCTTCGAAAAAGGAGAAAAATTACCATTTAGTCAATTCGAATTTGAAATGAATTTATTTATATTATCCGAGTACCTACTTTTATTAATGATTTTAGCTTATTTAGACCATATTAAGTAATCTGCATCTGAATATGATACATATGTTTTCCAATCAATGTATGCTATATCATCTTTCGTGACTATATATCTTAGTTCATATTGAGAGGTGCGATTATTAAATATACATCTTGTGTGTTTAATCATATTTGCAGGTCCAATTGTTAGTATAGGACTTTTTTCACGTTCATCAAAAGATGGATCAGGTTTCAAGAATACCTTAGGGTATTTATCAACAAGATTAGGAAGATTATATAATTCACTATATATATATAGGGAGTAATAACATAATCCATTGTAACTTTATAAGCTTCAACATGTTTAGTGTTTAGCTTAATTTTCCCTATAAAATGAGAAGACATGTTAAGATCATCTAATATTTCATTTAGAATATTTTCAGAACTAATGTTAAAAAAATAATGTTTCTGTTTTTATCAGAGTTGATTTTAATTTCATTGCTAATTGATTTTGCTAATAAAGTGGAATGTTGTTTGATTGATGTAGAATCGAAAAGGTCAGAATATGTACGTTTACTAGAGGCTAAATTAATACTTTTCTGCGCTTTGCTTAGTATTATAATATCATTCATAGAAGTAATTAACGATGCACATAGTGTATTTAAATCACTTAAGTTATCAGATTTGGATTTGATACCAGTATCTTTAAAAAAGCTTCTTTTAATAAATCATCTTTATCAAATAATCACACATACAATTAAACAAGTATTAACTTATTATGTAGTTATGTCTATAATCATATAGCGGTCTATATTGGTTGGTTACATTAGTTTTAATGAGTGGAATTATAATTTTTATAAATGTAATAATAAAACTATTTCAATTTGAAAAACTCATTTGTGTATTTACAAGCGAATGACGAGGATGTAAATAATACAACTTTCTATCTGGTATCTCGGATGTATTCGAACCTATGGTGTTACAATGGTGTTCATATTCGTAATTAATGCAAACTTACCTGAATCTTGATTGATGTTAACTTTCCGAAAGAGTCTACTATTCGTATACAGTTCGTATATATATATATGTGTATGTTACAATAATTGGCCATTGTAGCGAATTATAATATGCCTAGTTCTATAGTGTATATATAGCTCCTATAGGATCTTTATGATTCATATGAAGTTTGACTATTGTTAAATAAATATTAGGATAATATAATGTCACGATTCTATGAATATATGTTTTAATAAATAAAACTAATAAAAACTAATTTAATATTAAATTTAACTAAAATCCTCAATATATAATTTATAACAATTTATAAATTAATATGCAAGTTATCAGTTAGGTATGTAGACAACTTATGCATTTAAACTAAACATTTTGTAGTACTACTATAGTACTACTATAGTAAAACTGATGGCCATATATGGTTTGTCAACAAATAATCTATAGTATTTAGATAACAATTTTAATTTATGTTGAATTCATATTTTGACATATACTAAATAACGTATTAAAAACTAACTTATTTAATAATGTGATTTATATTTATTTAATGTTCGCATTATCACGATGAACGAATTCGTAAGTAGACCGCCATGTAAACTGTAGGCTATTATCGTCATACCGAGTGTTTTATACATTAGATACATTCGATATTACGTAATATTGCTGCGCGCTTACCGTTACGTCATAAATAGGAGCGCTGATTACGTCATTTAGAGTTGTGTAACTGATTTATCGACGGCCGCTGGGAGGCGCGCGCGCATGACTAGAATATCTGTACGAGAACGACGATCTAGGCCGCAGACCCTCATTCAATATTTATGCGCGAGACCGACAGATCGCTAGTCTATTAATAGAACGCGTACGAGATGATGCGAGATTATGTGAGACGATGCGACCTAACATGGCGCTCGACGAGCACAGCACATCACATGACAATACACGTAAACAATACCATGACTAGTGGTGTATACACGTCACGTGATGTTATTGTTGTTATTACGTGTCTAATATTGTGCGATATTCTACGTATAACTGCAACGTAGTAGATAATTTAAATCATTATCGGTAATCAATAAATATATAAATATATATATTTAATATTATAATATTTAAATTAAATTAATAATATTTAAATCAAACCAATTTTATATATTTATTTAAATAATATAACTATTTATAGACTACTATTTATATAACTCAGAAGGGTGAAAATATACAAAATACATGGTATATTATTAATGAATATCTCTATCTCTTCATAAATGTATTGTGCCAAATAAAATAAAATATAATAAACACAAACTCAAATACATTATAAATACAATATTAAAATTAAAATAATAATATAAACTAACTATACAATTCAACAATTAGATTTGTCGATAATATCATTTCATATGTACATGGTTAGTGAAAGTTTTTGATAAACCCAGTTTATGGATTTATTTTATCTTTACAAATATTTTTTATCCCATCAGCTGGACATACGTCTAATTATATCATTATAAATTTCAATTATCGTACTTAAAATAGTAGTATACTACAAAGAATATATTCTGCAGCGGAGAGATGATTGAAACATCGATGACGGTGATGTATACCTGCATTCCTTTTAGTTTCCAAAACATCCCCGGGTATTCGAATAGTACCTATAATCATAATTTCTATTTATAAAGACGAGGACGGGCCTACTGAATTCACTCTTATATGATATATCATATCACGTGACACAAGTAGGTCATTAACACGCCCACTCCAGCGTCTTATGTTCTCCACCAATGCTTTAACTTTACTTCACATGTGATTACTTCATTCATTGTGTAAACCCACATGTTAGCTAGCATTTTAAAAAGTATTAACACAACCCATATATATAAATGTAAATTAAACATAATTATTAAATTAATAAATTAATTTTTAATAAGGTATAGTTTATTTTTATTTTGGTATTATTTTTACACACATTTTATTATTTATAAAATGTTACTATATATACACTAATATATATATATACACTACTACAGACACACACATACACACACATATATATATATATACATATATAAGGTCATATATATACATAATTATCTGTAAAAGCATAATCCATATGAAGCATTTATAAGTATACAATATTAATAAATATAATATATAATTACATAAATTGGCTTTATTATATATCTATTTATATATATATATTATCAATGTTATATAATATTTATTAATAAATACATTGAATTTACATATTATTATTATAAATAGCTCTTACCTATAGAATTATGTTTATCTTTATATGTATACTATATATATATAGTATATACACTTATACGTGTATACAATGACTATGTAATACACATGTATACACACATATATGGACACAGGATATCTCATATGAACAGTGGTTAGAAAATACTGTTTACCCATGTTATGTAATAGTATCGAATACTATATTGAACATAGTTGCGTTATGATTGTGTGTGTGTGTGTGTTTCTAAAGCTAGCGATAATTTAATATTAATCTATATATATATATATTTATGAATTTTGTATACACAAAAACAATAACATGTTAATATGCATTACAAATAATAATGTTAAAAATAAAAATAATACTAATATTTCTTATAAATATATATATTTAATTTTAATTATTAATTATTAATTTTTGTTATTAATTATCGTATATTATTAGAAAATAATTAATCTATATATATATTTTCGATTATATGTCTGCTTAAATATAAAATAAATCTTTACTCGATATATAAATAAGGGGGGATATGGCATGTGACGGTAATATTGCGCATTTAAATGTCAATAGAAAGGAAATACATAGTAATTACTTGCCTTAAGGCACTGTTATACATGTATTAGTGCTACGATTTTTGGAATATAGATACAAAATATGACCTTCATAAACTAGACATATATAACTATAAAACAAAGGAGATACTTTTATAAAATACAATATTATTATATTAAATGTGTATTTTATTATTAATTTTATTGTTTTGCATACATGTATGCATACTCGTTTATATTTATATAACTATATTTCCATATTAGAAAACAAACTATAAGTTATATTATTTTTATATTAAAAATTATTAGTATATCTCATAAACTGTGATCTCTTATAAAAGTTGAAAACTATATATAGTATTACTATAGTAATTGTGAGAAAATAATTATTTTGCAGACAGAATCTCATGAGATAAATTAATTTCAAATAAATGCATTATTTCTAATGGTTGATATTATTTTCCTACTTATATTTATCAACTATACTACCGTGATTTCATTATAGTAGTAGTTTACACGTCTAACTCGGTTCACTTCATAACGTATATGTTGTATATGCATACTATATATGCTATCAATATTTACGCTACAGCTTAACGGAGAGACGCATACATACTATAGTATTTATGCGTCTCTGCGATATCTCTATATAATTATATTAACTCATTTACCAGGGATGTACCGCATATCGATGTCCATACGGTACTATGGTAAATACATTAGTTATTACATTTATCTATTAATATACATACATGTAAATAGATTCTTATATTTATAGACAATACCCATATATTACTATAGTAATAAATATATTTATTTACTATACTATTCATACGTATATTTATATAGTCAACTCTCGATATCGCGTGATCTCTATATCTCAGAAACCCTCATATCTCATACATGTTATTACGTTGTTATTTGAAATTACAAGTTTGTTCTATATCCAATTACACGTATATTTTAAGATTTATATATCTTAGAATAGCGACATATATGTCAGATATATGTATTCGGGTCATTGGATTCTGATATATTTAAAGTTGACGATATGAATATTATATATTATAAATTTATATTAAAAATTGGTAATTTCTTATCTATTAAAATTACTTATTTTAATATTACTTTTGATAATTGTATTAGTGTCATGTCCTAAGCATATTTATTTTGATTTTTAGAATACAAATTCATGAAACAAATCTAATTATTAATTAACAATGTCTTAATCTTTAGGTAATTATACAAAATATAATGTATATTCTATACTATAAAATCTATAGCAATCAATGAACGATATTTCAAATTATGATTTTAAAAGCATATTTAAATAAATGTATTGAAGTACGTCTCCAATGTCAGACGTTAGATTACAATTTAAAAAATTAAAAATTAAAAATTAATTTTTATATTGAAGTAAATTCTAATTACTTAAATTTTACTTTTAGAATAATTATTTTTTTATAAAAACTATGGTTTAAATGTTTCAAAAAATAAATGTTAAAATAAGGGAAAATAATTGATGTATTTGTGTGGAGAAATTAAAATGGACTCTTGTTATAGTTGATCAATTCACTTTGTTTAAGGGGCGGCGAAACATTGCGTTTTTTATTTTTATTTATTTTAGTTTTATTTTATAATATCAACATTTAGTTTATTATCTAAATAATGATATATAAAATGTTATTTAAAAGTAAATATAATATAATAAATTTGAATATTAAAAAATCAGTTCGCGAACAAAATGTACTTATTATTTGTATTATTACTCAAAATATACAACAATAACTTTAGGAATCTATATCTCATAACATGTTATTTAATTGTTTCACTTTTTCAAACTCCTCTCAATTTTGAACACATTGATGGATACTTATGATATTTTTGAGTATATATAATATTTTTTAAAATACATTAGATAATTAAAATATGCATACATTCTGTAGGTATACATATATTACAGTGTATCAAAGCAACATTAACTCTATTTGTTACATTTAAACTATTTATATTAGTAAACTCAATATATACTCGTTGTATTCATCTTACCATCATCTTACAATATATGCCTATAGTGCCTATATATATCACTTTTATATATATGAATATTATCTATATAATAAAAAAAAATAATAAAAAATATAATCTTAAGAGATGATGATACGATTATAGTATATCCATTTCCCCTTATATTTTACATTTAAAGTGAGTAAGGTTTCGCTGCCCCTTAAGGGTAACGAATTAAATAGTCTACCAGTAGAAATAGTATAATGCATATATGATATTTTTCATTTTATTCAAAGATATTTTTAATTTAAAAGACAAATATAAGAATAATTAAAAATTAGAATTAGGAATTGAAATATATTTTCAATACCGCATGTATTAGATGTATATTTAGATATTCTATAGTATACTATAGTATATATATATATATATATATATATATATATATATATATAAATCTGGAGACAAATCATTAGCTGAGAATTATAGACCAATATCCTTACTGCCACAAATTTCAAAAATATTTGAGAAACTAATTAAAAGCAGGATTTCAAATTTTTTAAATAAATTTAATATATTAAATGATAATCAATATGGTTTCAGAAAGAATTTATCTACAGCTGATGCATTGTCTGATGTATTAGAATCAGTTAATACAAATTTAGAAAATTTAGAGAACTGTGCTATTGTTTCAATAGATTTACGCAAAGCCTTTGATACACTGGATCATGATATTTTAATCAATAAGCTTTATATTTATGGTATAAGAGGTATAGCGCTAAAATTAATAAAATCGTATTTATCAGATCGTATTCAATTTGTTAGATATAATAATACTGACTCTTATTATAATTATATAAAATGTGGTGTACCACAGGGATCTGTACTCGGTCCGTTATTATTTATTTTATATATTAATGACCTTCCGAATATATCAGATACTTTTAAATCAGTTTTATTTGCAGATGATACAACTTTAATTTTTTCAAATACGTCTATTTTAGAATTAAAAAACAATATTCAATTTAATATTAACAAACTATATGATTGGTTGAATGTCAATAAATTGTCACTCAATATTAGTAAGACGAATGTATTATTATTTAATATAAGAAATAAAAATATTAATATTAATATGGATTTGAATATTAATAACATTAAAGTTAAACAAGTCAGTGAAATAAAGTTCTTAGGTGTTATTATAGATTGTAAATTGAATTGGAAATTGCAACTCAATTATGTTTCAAGTAAACTTTCTAGAACAATTGCAATTTTACACAAAGTTAAAAATAAATTAAATATGAAATCTTTAATTTTATTATATAATGCTTTATTTTTATCACATCTTAATTATTGTTCAAATATTTGGGGGGATACCTTCAAATCCAGTTTAAAAAATATTTTCATTTTACAAAAAAGAGCAATAAAATGTATTTTTAATACTCATTCTATGTATACAAATTTCTATACTATTTCTAATTCTCTTAAATTTGACGATATTGTAAAAATGAATAGTATAAAATTTATGTTTCGAGCTAGGAATAATATTTTACCTAAGAATTTACAATTATTATATAAAGCTAAATCTTATAATGGAAATCTGTTTCATAGAATAAAAGTACGAACTGACCGAAAAGCATTTTGTTTATCGAATACTGGTCCAATGCTGTGGAACAGATTACCACAAAAAATAAGAAATATTACGAAATTGAATAATTTTAAAACAATTTTTAAATCATTTATGATATCGTCTTATTAATTTTAATTTTATATTTTTATAATCTATTTTTAATTATTGTATTATGTGATATATTAATTTATTTGCTACCTTATATTATCAGTATTTATTTTATATATTTTATTTTTATAGTTTTATAGCTTTTATAGCTTTTAGTTATAGTTTTTTTTTAATATATTTTTATAATTTGTTATACAATTCTAATATTTGTGTTTTATTGGTTTATATTTTTGTAAGTACATATTATTCAATTATTTATTTTAAATACATGATGAGAATGATTGTGGGGTTTTTTGCAATTTTATTTTATTTTTATTTTTATTTTTGTATTAAGTTTTTAATTGTACATATTTGTTATTACTTATTTTTAATTACTTACATATTAAATTTTATTTAAATTTTATTTAACATTCAGTATTATTTTCTATTCAGGAAGTCAATTTTTTGTTTTAAATATTAAATATTAAATATAAGATATTCACGAGTACTTTGTATTGATTATTTATGTTGCCGGTAATGGTTCGTGTCGGGGATGAGGATGCAATTGTTGTGTGGGGGCAATTGTTGCCAGTGCTCTTACTCTTGGCGAAAGTGAGTTCCTTAAGGCATTGGATATAGAAACCCCAAATCCTCCAAGTTGATACACCTTTATCGACTTTCATTGGCAATCGATATAAAGTATTCTAGGTAGATTTTTTTATGACTATTTTTTTACTGATATCCTGGATAGAAATTTATATTATAATCTAATATTTTATTTAATATTATTTTAATTTTATACATAATTTTTCCCCCCACAATCACATTGGGTGAACGACTTGATAAGCTATGCTTTTTCGTTCATCCAGGCTAATGCCCAAACTCTGATTATTATATATATATATATATATATTATTCAATATTTTATAAAATATCGTTAGAACATATTTAATAACGTTATATATGTAACGTATTTATTTTAATAGATATATATCCCAATATATATTAAATAAGACTTATAAGATTAATATAAATGTATTACGAACTATTTAAGTGAGGAATTAGGTGAGTACTTTGACACAATTGTGTTAACAAGTATTAATGAATTTCTAAATATATTGGGCAGTTTTCAAAATATATCATTGCTATGTAATTAATAATATAATTAATTATAATCTGAGTTTAACTATAGACTACTACAATTAGAATAATTATTGATAATCTACTTATGTATATTACTTACTATAGCAAGTACTTCAGTAATACGTGTAGTATGTATCACCGAGGTGAGTCATTATTTAATATGTTCAAAAGTTTAATAATATGAGAAGATAACGAGTTGATGAATCATACATTTTGTTATCGAAGTTATCATAGTTTTATTTAATTATATTATTTATTATTGTTATAATCCGAGTTCTAATGAATTAACATTACAAGTTATTTTAATTTCTATAAATTTATATTTAATGATATATTTTAATTTATATTTAATTTCGCCTATGGGTTAAAACTATAGTTTAGACATCTATATTGTAAACAAATAACATAGTGTATAACATAGTGTATTATAATGATATAATGCGCAGGCGTTATTAGTAATGCATCAAAAGTCAATAAGTTATTTCTGTAACACATGGTAATTACATAACAATATTACATAACAATATATTGTATAAGAAATATATCAACTTGTATACTGCACGTACATTATATATATATATATAATACATATATGTTGTTAGTAATAAGGTTAGTATTATGATTGTAATCGACTATAGTCGATGTAATTAGTTGTTGTAGTTTTTAATCTTATTTATGACACATTAATGTTATGCAACGTTAGGTAATATTGGGTAATATTGATCAAAGTCATACACATCAGTGGCATATATTATTTTTACTATAATTTATATATATATATATCTATATAGTTATATATTTACTATTATATATTCGCAATATGTACGCATTACGAGAGTGATATTCAGAGAGATAGAAAGAGATAGAGAGAGAGCGAGATCTTGCTATGCTTATCAATACGAGGTCTGGTAGAAGCCACCATCAGTAGTAGTAGTCTTAGCAGTATTAGTAGTAGTAATGGTAGTGGTAGTAGTCGTAGTGGTAGTAGTAGTAATAATAACTGTGGTTTATTGTATGGATTTATTACCGTCCGGTGGCGCTGGTAGTCGTCTATCTTTATCACATTTAATTACGTAACTGGTGCATTGCGTAACGTTTCTGTGCGTAGTCGGTCATTGCGATGACCATTGTGTGTGTGTGTGTGGTTATAGATCGAGCGGTGTGTGTACGACGTACCATTGCATGCTACGCAGTGTGTATGCGTGTGTGTATATATGTGTGTGTATGTATAAACATAAATATAAACTTAAACACATATATATGTATACGTGTAGATATGTATATATGATTTAACTTTTATATTTTTCATTTTTAGTCTGAATTATGTATACAATGATTAAACTATCCAAACGATTAATAACGAGTACATCCGGGTTGAGCTTTCTAGAAGATATTCGAGTGTTCATTATTTAAATTATGTTAATGACAGTATTAATCTAATTATTACCCAGAAGCCCTTTCCGTAATAATGTATTGAACCTACTCATAAACGAATAGTTAACGTGTATGATAATTAGAGAGTAAGTTGATTAGACGGAGTCTATAATGAACATAGTATATAGGTACTTATATACATGTTCGGTGAAGGGTTAAGTATTGGTATTGATGTAGAGGTACGATGAAAGAGGAGTAGGGCATGGATGAGGGAAGATGTAAGTTCTCAGGAGACGGCTACCTTCATAAATTGCTCTTTAGAAAGTATGATACCTTTGTGACATATGGTCGCGGAATAATACTTCCTAATGATTTACCTTAGATGATTTACAATAATTCGTACTAGTTTTTAGAGAAGACTGATAGGGGAAATAAACCTAATACGGACACTTTAACAATAAATGGTTTTAACTTTTTATGACTCAATATTTTAATTCAAAAATTACAATATATTAATATTATATGAATATAGATATTATTGTGATTTTAAAATTTATTTTATTTTGTTATTCAATATATAACGGGGGTATCCGTATTCGGCACACATGTCCGATTACGGACACACTGTGTTATACTACTAGATAAACTTTATATTATTGATGAACTAATACGATTAATTACAATTACATTATTTAAAATTAATCTTATGAATAATTTAATATAATGTATTAGTAATTATTTTATTAATTTTTATTATTTTATTAATTAAAATTATATAATAAAGTTAAGTATCTAAATAATAACATTATTAGATTTAGCTTCATTGGTGGTATTAATATTAAAACTCACTCGATGTATATGAAAATCAGAATAGTTTACACGCTGCGCGCTGATTGGTTATATGGTGTCCGTATTAAGATATCTAGAGTGTCCGACGGACGCCGTCCGTATTAGGAATTTATATTACCTCTAGATATATGCTTATAACTTAATTAATATGTGATAACAAATATAGCAATTATATATAATATATAGAATGCTTTAGTTTTTAATAATATATTGTTATATTTAATAGTAATACATTTGTATATTCTTGAGAAGGTTTTAAGTTGAAATATTTGTTCATACATTTATAAACGTAATAAAAAATCAGTTTTTTGGATATATCAGCATTATTTTGAATAATAAAAAAATAAAAAATAATTATTTAGAGTATTTATATAATTATGATTATGTTATTCATTAAATATTTATTTATATGATTTATGGATTCTGAGATACCTATAGTGTCGGGAACTGTCCGTATTCGGTTAATTTCCCCTAGTAAAGGGTCGGGGTAACCTTGCCGAGTTGATATGTAAAAGATAGGGAAAATGAGGGTCACTAAAAAGACTACTACTTTTAAACAACATTTTATCAAATATTTTTCCAGGGCTATGTTTAAAAACTCGATTTGAAATACTTTGAAATACTTTTATTATAAACTTTATATACCATTTTAAAGATAAATCAGTATATTTTACAATTTTAACACAATATAAAGCTAAGGTTTCCCCGGCCCTTAAATATCAGATGGGAAGGGTGAGAAATTAATGAGGATCAGGGATTTAGTTTAAAAAATAGTGTTCTATGTATTGTGTAGGGAAGTTACGATTGATTATTAGTAATAATAAGTTACCTGAGTTAACTAATAAGTTAACCTTAAGTTACCGGCTTCGATAGACGTACATTAAGGTGAGCCGGTAGTCTCAGAATAGCATGTCTCACTTAATCAATGAAACTACATAGAATTTGAAACATAGTACAATTTTTTTTTTTTTGATTTGATTATGTTTAGGCATTTCCCTGGCCATTTGAAAAATGACCAAAAATTGACCAAAAAAAAAAAAATTCTACTATTACCTATATGAAACTCACGTTAGGTGTCGCTACTTTTTATACTATATTTTAAATTAATTAAATTAAATAATATTTAATTTAGATCTAAAATGCAACTTCGTGATACATCAACGTTCTCAACATTATTTAAATACGAACGTATGAAAATAAATAAGTTGCCCACGTATATTGATATTGATAAACATTATTTTTATATTACGTCATTCTCCCAAAAATCTGTAAATGATCGAATTTATTTAGTCGTCGACGAAATCATTTCAATTTGGGAATCGGCTTCAGTACCATATATTTCTCGTCATTCTATATATAATAAACTTAAGCGCCATATTCCGATATTACTTAAGTTTAAAAAAAATATAAATAAACAATCATTTAATGATTCTTTAAAGAAATACTATCTAAAATTTAATAAATTATTTGATATTTGTCCCTGCAGTTGCGATTTGCGATCTCATAGAATTAAGCGTGTATGTAATTGTATTAGAATTAATCGTATCCCAGAAGCTGAGATAACATTTATGATTGATATGAGATCAGATAGAAACATGACAATAGATATTAGTAGAAGATGCTCAACATCATATCAGAGCCGTCCCAGCAAACATTAACAGCTTCATAACAGACTCATAACAACATAACATCCTCATAACAGCCTTAAAACAGCATATTCTAAAATTACAGCCTCATATCTGCTTCATAACAGGATCTTATGAAAAAAAACAGCCTAATATCAGACTCATAACAGCATTATGGTAATATCCTCATAACAGCCTACATAAATTCTATAAAAACAGCCTCATAACAGCATTATGATAATATCCTCATAAATTATATATAAAACAGACTAATATCAGACTCATAACAGCATTATGGTAATATCCTCATAACAGCCTACATAAATTCTATAAAAACAGCCTCATAACAGACTCATAACAGCATTATGATAATATCCTCATAAATTATATATAAAACAGCCGCATAACAGACTCATAACAGTAATATGATAATATCCTCATAACAGTCTACATAAATTCTATAAAAACAGCTTCATAACAGACTCATAACAGAATTATGATAATATCCTCATAAATTATATAAAAACAGCCTGATATCAGACTCATAACAGCAATATGGTAATATCCTCATAATAGCCTACATTAATTCTATAAAAACAGCCTCATAACAGACTCATAACAGAATTATGATAATATCCTCATAAATTATATAAAAACAGCCTCATAACAGACTCACAATAGCATTATGGTAATATCCTCATAATAGCCTACATTAATTCTATAAAAGCAGCCTCATAACAGACTCATAACAGAATTATGGTAATATCCTCATAAATTATATAAAAACAGCTTCATAACAGACTCATAACAGCAATATGATAATATCCTTATAATAGCCTACATAAATTATATAAAAAACAGCCTCATAACAGAATCATAACAGCATTATGATAATATCCTCATAATAACCTACATACATTTCATAAAAACAGTCGGGTAAGGCTATATCACAGAACTAGAGAGAAATTTCAGAAATTTCTCTCTAGCTATATGGGCTATATACATATATTTTTAAACTATAAACTATAAATCTATGGATATATATATATATATATTTATATATATATATATATATATATATATATATATATGGATAGAATAAAGATGTGTTTCACCATAGATTTATAGTTTACAATGTAAAATACAGATCTATGCATTTAAATAATTAAAGTAAATATAAGTCCACAACATATCTTTAACATGATACAATGGATAAAAGAAATGAATTCTGATGAAATAAAAAATGTATGTTTCAGAACTATATCTCAAAATGCATATTCATTGCATACTGAGAATATTCTACTAGCTATGATATCAGATCCAAGACCATCGATACGTTGTGAGGGCATTAATCGGATTATTCATGCGAGGACGACTAATAATAATGTTGGAAATGGTATCAAAAAGTTTATAAAGCCGAACATAAATTTTGATGCCGAGGACTATTATCAACTCGTAGACTATAATAATTCATGGCTTGAATCAATTCTGACTGAAAAGTTGACCCTAAATCAATTATTACACGCGAAAGAAACCTTTGAAATATTAGAATTACCTAATTATCCTTCACATACACAAGCTGTGGAAAGGGTTATTAGGTTAATTTCTGAGACATCGACTATGTCGGCATGTAAAAATCAGAGAGATGCTAGAATACGTATTACACTTGAAACAAGAAAAATAATGCCGTGTTTTAATTCGAAACAAGATTTTAAATAATATCATTTATTCATATACTAATTAAATATTGTTCATATGCTGTACTTCTTTTTATATAATAAATATATATTTTATTATTACATTTTAGGTTCATATTGTTTACATATTTTTATACAAAAATATATATTTTGTTATTACATTTTTCAATGTAATGTTAAATTAATACATACTGAATTCATTAGAATACAAGTACTTACTTTTTATCAGACAGTAATCTTATAATATTTATTAGATATAAAAGTAATAGTTATTTGTCTTGATTAGGTAATAATTTAAAATAATCAAATACAAAATTATTTATATCTAAAATGTATTAATGTAATCAAGAAATTATATTTTTTTAATTATTAACAATTATCAATATTAAAAATCATTTAATTATGATAAAATATTTTTTTGAAAATAAATATATTTGTAAAATTTTAATTTTGAAAATAAAAAAATTTCTTTGGTAGCATTGGTGTAACATATATTAGGTATGAAGATTTTATAAAAATTTTGAAAAAAAATCATCGGCAAAAATTGTTATTGATGATTTAAAAATTAAAATTATTTCATCAATTATTTCATCAAAATTTTAATTTTGAAAATAAAAAATTTTCTTTGGTAGCATTGGTGTAACATATATTAGGTATGAAGATTTTATAAACATTTTGAAAAAAAATCATCGGCAAAAATTTTTATTGATGATTTAAAAATTAAAATTATTTCATCAAAATAATCAATAAAATCTGATTTTTATTGTTTCATTTGATTTTTAATTTAATAAAATAAATAAAATATGTGTATATATATATGTAAATATATACTTATACATAATATAATGAATTTTAAATAGAAGTTTGAAAATTTTGTACTTTTGAAAAAAAAATCTAAAAATAGATATTATTATCAGGAATTCTAGGGAAAATTTTTTTAAAATTTAAAAACATTTTTTTATAATAAGGTGATATATAAGTAATAACATGTTAAATTTTTTTTTTAATTAAATAAATATAACTACTATTAATATGGATTTATATAATTCTATTAATAGCCCATGTTAAATCTGTATCTCTGCAATGTTAAATTTAAATCTTCATGTGAAGCAACTAAAAATTAAAAAAAAAAAAAAAAAATGTTTAATTTAACTTTATTGAATATATAGGTAGATATATCTTTTGAGACAGCTTTCATTTCCAAAAAACATATCATAGCGGCCCACCTTAACGTACATTGTCATGAGAGGGAGATGAGGCAATCAGTTGTGTAATGGAACATGGTGAAATTGATAGGTCAAGAGGTTAAGGTTCCAAGATGGAGTGTAGATAATATATGTCGTTATCAGTATACTTTATATATATATATATATATAGAATATTAACAGTTACATAACTATGAATACTCGAATAGAAGTATACATTACAGGGTATAATTATAATGTATACTGTAGAGTAAGATGGTGCATATCAGCTTAAGATACCCGTGATATTGTTGTTATGGAATTATCTAAACTGGAAGTGTTGGTATACCCATGCCATATACCCATACCATATATCAATTCTGTATATAGTGTCAGTGATGATCTACGTTTCATTATTAATGAAGAGTTTCATTGCATTAATATGGTGTTATTTCACTCTTGTGTTGTGCATGACTCTATAGTGTATAATATAAAACACTGTATAGACACATTTTATATAACTGGCTGTGTGGATCAGTTGGCTAAGGCGTCAGATACAGCAGTAGGACACGGGTTCGAGCCTCGTACGTACCATTATCATAGGTCTAAAATAAAATGTAGAATTTATTTACTTATATATTTGTGTATAAATTAATGATCGGCTATCGATAACATCATGGATGCCTCAATATGAGATCGGCTTCGAAGGGACATTAGTGCCATTAGGTGATACGTTAAAACGGCATCTAAATTCCAGGATATCATGAAAGGAATCCACCAAAATACCGAATACTAAATAACATAATTATCTTTATATAGTGAACATGACACTATTGTAGGCGTCTATACGAAACACAGCTTTATAGGTTACCTACGGTAAAATACAAATCTATGATAGGAAGTGATCGCCAATGTAGGCCGACGTTTATATTTCGCCTGTTCTTATTACACATGCTTAGATGTAGTGTTAGTGCAACATGTCACGGGTATACGTGGTGTAGTGTCTCGCAGTCAGTATAAGGAGTTATACGGAGGTGACAGGCAAAGGAGAATATTATGTTATGAGATATTGATAAACGAGTAATAATGAGCATGTAATACTGTATACATAGGTTATATGGAGGTTATGCTAGAGAGTACAACATTATCCGACAATTCAAATATTTGTATATATTTATTAATATATTAAATAATATTAATAGTATTAATAGTATCTTATACATGCTTACACATGCACGAGTGTGCTCATCATAGATGAGGAAGTGTATAGTGAAAGGTTGATGTACATATAATGATAAGCATAGGTGTCCTATATTGTGGAGTGTAGGTGTAATATTAATATAATAATAGGTGTGATACTACATTATTAGGTTGTCATGACAACGTAAATAATACATGAATTTGTCGATGTTTACCGCAAAAATTAAATACTATACGTATTATGTAATATATATATTATAATCATTCATTAATACATTAACGTAAACTAAATATTTCAATCAGATTTTATAGTATAGACTCGATAAATTAGAAATTTATTTTTTATAAAAACCAAAACCTAATTAATACCACTGATCATAGCGTATCTTATTACGTCATCAGCGTATCTTATTACATCAACATAACCACGTGATATCGTCGCTGTATTCTACGTAATAATTGATTGTAATACGGTAGGTGCGAACGTACCTAATAGATCATATATCACAACACATCACGTCGTACGTGAACGCGTTATATACAATCTATATATACACACATATCAATGCACGGCGATACTGATAAATGACGTAACCTTACGACATTATATAACATCATTACGTAAGAAAACTAAATAACACCTACTACGAGGTAATGTTATCAATTCTATTGAAATAAAGTAATATATTATATTAGAAATACTGTAAGGTTATTATAATTATTAAGTACACGATATTAATAATAGTAAATACATTTTTTAATATCGTGCTACTAACTGTGCTATACAATTATTATTTATTTAAATTCAACATAATACTAAATGTATGTGTTATTGATACCCAATACTGTGTGTTATAGTGATTGCGTAATATACCACGTAACTATATCATTACATAACTATAATAATATATAGTAACTTATAGGTTTGTAAACAAAATATTCGACATAAATAAACAATTCGATAATAGAGAGAGAGAAATATAAAGGGATAGCTTTCTAGGTTAAACTTAAGAGATGGTATACATAGATGGAAGGGTATATAGATATTTTATATTTTAATATTGATACGCACATCATACTGTATATATACAAAATCTAACTGGAAAAGAGAATATTTAATGTTATGTCTACATTATAATGTATATATATATATATTTATATATATATCAAAGATGTTGCGAACTTCGGAAAATCTTTGTGTATACTATTACTAATGTATATGTTACTAATATCATATATAATGGATAATTCCCTACATTAATTTCATATCTACTTTATCACATTTAAGAATTAAAGCCAGTGTATACTAAATTAATTGTAAATATAATACTGGAAATTAATATACTCTATATAATGGATATATCAGAAATTATTGGGTATTATTAAATATATTAGGTATTATTAACTATGTTTTAAGATAATAATATTAAATATAAATATTAAATATTTGTAATAATATATTTGAATAAGTACCAATTACTATGTTTTAGTATTTATTCAATACATTATAAATACTTTATTCATCAAAAATGAGTAATATCACTGATATTACTATTAGTAATATCACAAATACTATATTAGTTATTATAATTACAGTAAGGACACACTTTACTCGCATATTGATTAACGGCAATATGTACAATATATATGTACATGAACAGCAACGTCACTATTACCATTAGGCTATACAACATCGCTATACTGGATGGTTATACTAGATGTATGCACCTAATGTTTACGAGTGTGAACGTTATAAGAACATCGGTGATGTATCATTATCAGTATATTCCTCGTAACCATATCGTTATCATTTTAATAGTACTATAGTTATGTTTAGTTATCGTTTATATATTAGTTTGTATGGTTGAATATATTATTGATTAGAACATTTAATTAATTAAATATTCTTCGGTAACATTATTTTATTTGATTATTGATATATCAAATATTAATAAATTAACAACATTATTCATATAAATTGGTCTACTAACTTTACTAATTATGGATTTAATATTTATAATTGTTTTTATATTTTATCATTTTTTTTAAATTAACAAATATTTCTTAATTTAATATATTGAAATAACTTAATATATATATATTATACACACACATATATATGTGTGGAGTTTACTAACCGTAACTTTAAGAAGAAATCCTGTACTATTTGTAATGTCGGGTAAATATATATTTAGAGTTATCTACGATACGATGCGACGTCTCTCTGAACAGCGCCACCTATCGTATACTACGCGTTCGGTCACGTGTTCAATAACGGAGGTTACGTAACAAACAGGCGCGTGTGTATGTGCGTAGGACTAATGCGTGCGCAGTGACTACTACTACTACTACTACTACTACTACTACTACTACTACTACTACTACTACTACTACTACTACTACTACTACTACTCTACTACTACTACTACTACTACTACTACTACTACTACTACTACTACTACTACTACTACTACTACTACTACTACTACTACTACTACTACTACTACTACTACTACTACTACTACTACTACTACTACTACTACTACTACTACTACTACTACTACTACTACTACTACTACTACTACTACTACTACTACTACTACTACTACTACTACTACTACTACTACTACTACTACTACTACTACTACTACTACTACTACTACTACTCTACTACTACTACTACTACTACTACTACTACTACTACTATTACTACTACTACTACTACTACTACTACTACTACTACTACTACTACTACTACTACTACTACTACTACTACTACTACTACTACTACTACTACTACTACTACTACTACTACTACTACTACTACTACTACTACTACTACTACTACTACTACTACTACTACTACTACTACTACTACTACTACTACTACTACTACTACTACTACTACTACTACTACTACTACTACTACTACTACTACTACTACTACTACTACTACTACTACTACTACTACTACTACTACTACTACTACTACTACTACTACTACTACTACTACTACTACCACTACTACTACTACTACTACTAATACTACTACTACTACTACTACTACTACTACTACTACTACTACTACTACTACTACTACTACTACTACTACTACTACTACTACTACTACTACTATCAATCAATCAATCAAAACGATTTATTTAAACACTGCAAATAACACACCAGGCGTTCTCAAGAGTGTAACAAAGCAAACAAACAAAAATAACATAATTGAATATAAACAAAATAATAATTAGTATTATTATAAACTGTACATTGCAAATGCAATATTGGTTATTGATATATAAAAAAAAACCATATGATATAATGTCATATGGAAAATAAAACATATCAATAACATACATAACATAAATAACGTAAAAATAATAAATTAAGACTTTTCAATATTGAATAAATAACGTTTTAAATTAAATTTAAAGGTATCGTGATTAGCAATCATTCTTATTTGCAAGGGAAGAGAATTCCATAGTGGCGGCGCATAGTATTGAAAGGCTCTCTTGGAAGTTACTGTTTTCACTGATTTCTTGACTTGTAAGCAGTATACATCATTAGATGATCGAAGTTCACGACAGATAGGCACTTTAACTGATAGGCAAGTTCTAATATATGAAGGACCTGCAGTGAGTGATTTGTGAATTATACATAGAATTCTATATTTGCTTCTATTAATATTGTTGAGAATATTAATATTATGTTGACGCAATGTAACACTCGAGTGATCAAATAAAGGTTGTTGATAGATTAATCGTACTGCCGAATGATCAATTCTAAAGATACATTTATTCAATTTTTTGGATAGACCTAAATATATAGAATTACAATAATTAGTCGACGAAAATACCATTGCTTTAATTAGCATCGTAGTGAGGTCTTTGCTAATGAACTTTCTTATATAGCGTATATTATATAAATGAAAATTTGCTTTCCTGCAAACAGTTGACATATGATCATCAAAATTCAATTTATTATCAATAGTAATACCAAGATATTTAATTTTTAGTGATGGAATAATTCTAATATTATCAATAAATACATCAGTGAAGTTATTAAAGTTATGCGGTAAGTTCAGTAATTCAGTTTTGGAAGTATTAAGTAGAAGTTTGTTCATAAGTAGCCATTTACTACTACTACTACTACTACTACTACTACTACTACTACTACTACTACTACTACTACTACTACTACTACTACTACTACTACTACTACTACTACTACTACTACTACTACTACTACTACTACTACTACTACTACTACTACTACTACTACTACTACTACTACTACTACTACTACTACTACTACTACTACTACTACTACTACTACTACTACTACTACTACTACTACTACTACTACTACTACTACTACTACTACTACTACTACTACTACTACTACTACTACTACTACTACTACTACTACTACTACTACTACTACTACTACTACTACTACTACTACTACTACTACTACTACTACTACTACTACTACTACTACTACTACTACTACTACTACTACTACTACTACTACTACTACTACTACTACTACTACTACTACTACTACTACTACTACTACTACTACTACTACTACTACTACTACTACTACTACTACTACTACTACTACTACTACTACTACTACTACTACTACTACTACTACTACTACTACTACTACTACTACTACTACTACTACTACTACTACTACTACTACTACTACTACTACTACTACTACTACTACTACTACTACTACTACTACTACTACTACTACTACTACTACTACTACTACTACTACTACTACTACTACTACTACTACTACTACTACTACTACTACTACTACTACTACTACTACTACTACTACTACTACTACTACTACTACTACTACTACTACTACTACTACTACTACTACTACTACTACTACTACTACTACTACTACTACTACTACTACTACTACTACTACTACTACTACTACTACTACTACTACTACTACTACTACTACTACTACTACTACTACTACTACTACTACTACTACTACTACTACTACTACTACTACTACTACTACTACTACTACTACTACTACTACTACTACTACTACTACTACTACTACTACTACTACTACTACTACTACTACTACTACTACTACTACTACTACTACTACTACTACTACTACTACTACTACTACTACTACTACTACTACTACTACTACTACTACTACTACTACTACTACTACTACTACTACTACTACTACTACTACTACTACTACTACTACTACTACTACTACTACTACTACTACTACTACTACTACTACTACTACTACTACTACTACTACTACTACTACTACTACTACTACTACTACTACTACTACTACTACTACTACTACTACTACTACTACTACTACTACTACTACTACTACTACTACTACTACTACTACTACTACTACTACTACTACTACTACTACTACTACTACTACTACTACTACTACTACTACTACTACTACTACTACTACTACTACTACTACTACTACTACTACTACTACTACTACTACTACTACTACTACTACTACTACTACTATTACTACTACTACTACTACTACTACTACTACTACTACTACTACTACTACTACTACTACTACTACTACTACTACTACTACTACTACTACTACTACTACTACTACTACTACTACTACTACTACTACTACTACTACTACTACTACTACTACTACTACTACTACTACTACTACTACTACTACTACTACTACTACTACTACTACTACTACTACTAATACTACTACTACTACTACTACTACTACTACTACTACTACTACTATTACTTCATCTGACCAGTATTGATGGACGTCATGACGTCATAGTAGACCCAATACTGCTAGTGAGTCATCTGACCACAGCTAACATTTCTTGATAGACCTGATTCAGATATACTCCCATAGGAGACCGTTAGAGCCCCTCCACGATAAACCCTATTGCGTAACCCTTAACAAACATATAATCGTAGTATACGCATATGACGTAATATATTAATATTAATTATAGGAATATGAATGTGTATTATTTCTATAAAAGAAAATAATGACGTAACTAATATAGGTGAGAGTCACGTGAATTACTGAATTACGATATTGTTCGCTAATCCCTCGAATCTAATGGCCACTAGTATATCATGTATTGTTTATATTATCATTAATGAATGTATGCATGAATGTATACATGACTCTATTATCTGTGTTGATTAACTGTCTTACTTCTATCGCATAATATCTATTACATATATTGCATAACTCTCTTCCCTGTATGATATAACTCCAGATTACGAAACAAGTATTACTATAGTTTTAAAAATGAAACTCATCTAAATTACTTACATGTACTTGTATGTATATGCATGCATGTGTGTCTTTATATATGTATGATTGTGTGTGTATTGTGTGATCGATAACATTGCTATAATCGACTTATTAAAAAATAATGAATTATTATTTTCGTATACAGGAACTATTTGAAGTTAATTAAGATTATGTAAATACATTTTTTTAATTTGATGATATATGACTTCGTCACAGTTGTTCGTTAATTTACATAAATATTGAATAACATCAATGATATTTTATTAAATTATTTTGTTAAATACATGTATCGCATATAACTATAATTAGTTAACACATTTATTATATTTTATTGCTAGAATATGATATTATTGAAAAAAACGCAGGTGACCTTCAAACTCCGAATTCAAAGAAATAAAAAATCCTAGAATATTAAAAAAAATAAGCTAATGATATAATTACTTTAAACT
This sequence comes from Osedax fenrisi, assembly GCA_964019155.1. Lineage (NCBI taxonomy): Eukaryota > Metazoa > Annelida > Polychaeta > Sabellida > Siboglinidae > Osedax > Osedax fenrisi. The sequence continues at coordinate 78,616,649 of OZ025239.1, forward strand.
ACATATATTACAACCGTTCAGCAAATATAATGCTTGTATCTTAATAATTGCAATGGAAAATACTCATTTATGTAATTTAATACTATTTTCCCTTCTTTTTCCATGACAATTTGATAGAGAGGTAGGGTTATATAAACGGCCAATAAACCTCCAAATTAAAAAAGTATACTTTTATAAAAGTATATTTTTTATATTCTATAGAATGATATAAATACCCATAGGTACCCGAATATAATGTTTAAACCATATCCATAATGCACACTGTGCGTCGCACAGTGTATATATACCTATATATACCTATAGGTATACTCATATTTAGCATACTTGCATGCACCCAGTTATATATATATAATTATATATATATATATATAATATATATATTATATATGTATATATATATAACTATAGGTTGGTGTAGATATCCTTAGACGGTAAACAAGGTTCGTAATGAAACGAAACATGAATATAGATGTATATATACATATATATATATATATAATAATTAATAAATACATCGTTACATTGTTTACACAGCAGTGAGATATCTAGTTAACAAGTAGACAACTAGTTGAGATGATTATATATGGGAGCTACCATTTAGATGATACTATATTAATACATTAATACATTATTATACCATTTATTGGTGTATCAATTATATTAATATTAAAATGAAATTTTTAAAATAATAAAGTCAGAATATTTAAGAAATATGGTTTTAAAAGATAATACGACCTTTCGTAAAATATATATTTATAAATTATAGATTATAATCTTATAAACAATTCTATTTATATTGAAGCAGTTCTATTTAATTACTGTTAAATTTAATGTGTTGTGTATAACATATATATATATATATATATATAAATATAAATATTATAAATATAATATACGTACAGTACACGAATATGAGAGTACACATGTTGGTGCAACCAGTGTATAAAATACAATAACGTCTGTCTCGGTTCTAACGCAGTTATCTCAAGGTAATGCAATGTACCCATCGCACTAGTAGAACTGGTCGCCGGTCGTTCGCTTCATTAGATTTCAATCATACGATACCGGGTCATTTCGCCCGGAGTGAATTCGTCGCGGCTAATACTCTACATTTCGCCTCCTCGAAATAGGGAAGCGGTAATTTTATAAAAAGCAGCACCATTACCAGTAAATCGATGCAGCCTCGGCTCTACAAATACTGCATTAGCAGTTACTCGGATCGTAAAATACGCATGAATCTCTATTCGGTAATAAAACGACGATTTGTGGTGCATATATTAGTGGTCGTCTTCGTAGTATCGATGTGTCGCTATATAACAACACAATAATAGCATTTAGAATAAATAGTCCAACATTGATCATTATATAATAATGTTATGTATATAATAGATAATCGAGTACCTATTTGTATATGTTATCCTATGTTTACAATAAATATTATATATATATAATAATAATAGTATTTATTAGAAGAATATTGTGTTTCTGCTTCGTGTTCTTGTTTTTATTAATATGCTTTTCCTCTCATTTTCCTCCTCTTTATAAAGAGCTTCACAATGGTCTTCACAATTGTCTCCATTAATGGGATATCACTTATTTCCTACTGTGGTCGCCCATAGAATAGTTATATATTTTTTATATTTTTACTTTTATATCCATATTATATTTTCAATTTAGTTACTATTTACTTTAAAGTTTTTCTTTATCATAATACACTAATTATTTTATTATTTATTCATTTCTTTATATATCTTTATTCTTTTTATTTTAAAAAGGGTATATAATAATAAAACAAACCATAATATAATATACTAATATATATATATATATATATATATATATATATATATATATATATATATATATATTATACGTCATAATAATATAGTGTTATAATATTTAATATTTAATATTTTTTTTAATTTTAAACATTATATAATGTATATTCAATTATTAATTCGGGTAAATATATGTTACTACATATATATATATATATATATATATATATATATTTTTTCGGACAATAGTTGGTTAACAAACAGAGCCAATTATTATCCCATTTATTAACGTAAAACATATTAATAAAAATATGACGAAGTAGGCAGGGAGAGGCCAGATAATTAGGGATTTTACAATAATCAATTGCTTCAGTAGTGTTTACCTAAATACGATACATATTTAGACTGCCTGTCATAACACGAATACTGAGTAGCGTAATATTATGCTTCCTCGGGCTTAACGAATATAGGTCTTTAGACGTCGGGGAGGAGGGTATGCCACGCCATTTCCAACAAGATCTTGTCTCGAGGCACTTAATTTAGCCTGCTTTGCACCAGTAAGTTTTTTTTAGCGTAGGAGCGTATTTCAGGTTTGTTATAGTTATGTCAGTTTTGTGTCGGTATTTGGTATCAGTATCTATTGTATCGGTCGAAATCTACGTATCTATATTATAAACAATATAATTTCTGTATGCCAGTAAGTCGGGTTTGCGTAAGACAAGTTGTTTTCGTATGTGTAGTTCCAGTATAGTTTTAAATGTGTACTAATTCAGTAGAGTGATAAATAGATCGTTAACGTAATGATGCCTGTGAATAATGTTATTATAATTAAATCTACAGGTTTGAATAATGTGATTTAGGCAGTCATATCTATAATTTCATAAGCAGTGTATATACTTGGAAACATATGTCTACATTTGTAATGTATATACAGTATACGGTATACCGTGCTTAAGCTTTACAATATCTACAAAAGCACGCCCAGAAAAAATCTATATAGGAGAAGTTATCCATCTATTGATAAAAGACTATGCGTGCCTAATACTAATCCCTTACCATCGACAGAATTAAAAAATATATTGAATGATATTTATTTATGGACGTGTTATCAACAAACGTGTATTCATCATATGATCTAGGTGTAGACCTTTTTAGAATAACGCTATCAGAAAGAGTTTAAATATTAGTGTCATCATTCCTTCTAATGGATGAATTCCTTTTTAGCCGTAGCACAGGTATTGCCAGAAAAAGACGAGTGATAGATATCCCACCGACACTACTAGGTGCGTAGAATACACCGAGTGAAGTATCAGAAGGTAGTCGAAGCCAACGTCTGACGAACCACCGAATACTTCTGTCCATCGTTTTTAATGAATTTAAATATTCATTAGAGAAAGTTAAGGTATGAATCATACTTGGATTTAGATGATTTTTAAGCATAAACAATTTGTGTTGAGGTTTTAGAGTAGACTTAGAGATTGCCACAAGTTTCGATGTGAGATCATCATTAATTGAATTATTTGTATTATCCAAAGCGTCTATGTTGATGCCAAGATAACTATAAGTGTATTCTATATTTAATGCTTTAATTGTAGAATTATCAATAGATATAAAACTATATGGGTTACATATCCATTGTTTTTTCTTTGGGTTAATAATTGTATTCAATATAGCGCATTTTGACTTTTAACGTTTAACCGAAATTGAGTTAGTTTAAATAAAACATGATCAACTTGATTTTGCATCATCCTACATCATCTTTCGCAAATAAAACCAGATCATCTGCAAATGCCATATGGCTTATTGTACTATTTCTTTGTAAATTAATATTATCTGGCATATTAACAGTTACATAATCTATAATGGTGTTAAAAAGAGCCGGAGATATTGGGTCACCTTATTTTACTCTACGATTGACTGGTTTACTAGGTGATACTCAATTTTTAAATTTTAATTGATTTGAACAATCAGAATAAGTATGCATGATATAATTGGCATACATTTTAGGAGTCCCTAATCTTTCTGCTAATGCAACAATTGAGTTGTGAGATACTGTATCAAAAGCTTTAGAAACATCCAACAAAAACATATTTAATGGGCGTAATGCATTTTTTTGCTGATATATAATTTTTTTAAGTAAAAAGATATTCTCAGCAATACCATCACGTCGAACAAAAGCTTTTTTCCGTGGATTAAAACTAATTGGGTTTTCAATTATTAGTGCCAACACTCAATGGAATAGTCTACAGAATATCGATGACATAGTTATTTGACGATACTTGAACGGCTCTATATTGTGCTTAGTTTTAGGGATTAAAGTAGTTAGGCCTAGTTTAAATGCGGAAGGTGAAGTAGACGATATGTGATAAATATTAAAGCAGGCTGTTATATTATTTAGACCAATTTTAGTTAAATCGCATTTTTTTAGACCATCAATTCAAGGGGCGCCGTCATGTAATATGCTGTAACATGACTTTACTTCGTTTATCGTAATTGGATGTATATATGTATTACTATTATTAACAAATAAGTCGTTAAATGGAATAGATGGCTTACTTATTAACTCGAGTTAATCACTCCAATAATTAAATGGTAAATCGATTGGCATTTAATTGATTTCTTTTGTAATATCTTCACCGTCGAAAATAGATTTAGCAAACCTGGATCTATTTTTAGTATACATTTGGCAAATAATAAACACCTTTGTTTACGCTTAACATTTCTATTTGATTGCACGCCTATATTATCAATACGTTGTGTATTATTAGAAGTAATATTGTTACTTAATTACCCTATTTTTGGTTTTTTTTAGATTGAACTATAGATGAATTAATTAATTGTTCATAATCTAGGTCGATTAGATTTTGAATATTGTCGAAATTAAAATGCTGTATATTTAATTGCAAACTAGGTAATATACTTGCTAGGGTGTAAATATAAGATATATTGCAAAATATTTGTTTTATTAGTTAAATTAATATTGTTTTGTGATCTAGGACTTGTAAATAAATCATAACAATATCTATTCGAGACATTCGAATTAATTGTCTCGCATGGTTGCGTGTCGTTAATAGTGTTTATATGAATGTTGTTATTATGTAAAATGTTAGTTTGTATATATATATAAATATTTATTATTAAGCTCGAGTTATATATTAATATTTAAAGTTCGTATACGCATTTAATATACTTATACGCAGTTATTCTGGTCTGTATTGTTATGCATTCTTTAATTGTCCTTTACTTATCAGAAGTAAGATAATTTTGTGAATATTCGCTCGAAAACACAGAATTTACGAATAATCGCAAACATCTAACACGTTTGATATAAAAACCGCGATTATTATTCGCGAATATTCGACCCCTGTTTGCAGCTTTATGTGTACGGGTTTAGTAGATATCGAATATATTATAACGTTGATAACAACATCGGATATAGCGACTTTTACATAAATGCGATTTATCAAAACTACGAGTAAGATGCTGGTTGATGATAATGATGATGATACGATATATCGTGATGAATCATTACATATGATGTCATACATTATTATGTTGTTATTTATCATTATTATGTGTGACTCAGCCAGCTCGAGTTTAATATACACAAAACCCCGCCTCTAACTCCACCCCTAACTCCGCCCATGATTACAAATAGTGAATCGTATAAATCGTAATTACCAAACATGTAATAACTAAAAGCATAACGACATATAACAATGAAAACATTATATTCGGTGAAAGCTAATAAAACACAATATATACAACGTCTTTCTAGCTCTGTATGATATTCTTCACTCAGATTACTTTCGATTATATATATATATATGAATGAATCTATAGATTAATAATTATAATTATATATATTTTCAATTTCATTGATTTATAAATCTCAAAACTATCCTTATTTACAATATAAGTTAGAATACTTACTTATCTTCAAATAATCCTAATTATTATTATTATTTGTGCAAATTATATATATATATATATATATATATATAATTTGCACAAATAATATATTTATATTAAATAGATAATAAATAAACACGTATTAAAGTAATACATACATTAAAGTTAGAAAAACTAAAGCACTGAGGATTTAATCTTCACTAATACGAATAATTCGAATATGAAGATGAAAGTGATGGAATCTGTCACTTGAGACAACACGACTGATCCGTATACATTCAAACTAAATATATAAATATCTTAAAATATGCAGCCTCTACTATCAAAAGAGGAAGAGGGGTAGCTATTTTCACCACATAATAAACAACTGCTGTCAATAGATATAATATAATATCATATATATTATAAATATAATATTATATATATGTAGCACACTAAAGTCTTATATATTTATAATGTAGTTGTTTTAAAGTTTATATTATATATTTTTAATTAGTTATTTTGTTGTTGTGTAATATGTAATAATTATAAATGTTGATTTCGTATATAGTATTTTTGTGTTTTTTTAGTTAATGTTAATTAGTTAGTATATTTTTGTTTTGTTTTATGGAAAAATATAAAAGTAGAAATGTTGATTTTGTGTATATTGATTTTTGTGTTTTTTATTTAGTGTTATTTAGTTTATTTAAATATAATTGGTTGGACTAATGAACCGTCGCGTAGAATTATTATAATCTGAATTATATTAGATTTAATAATATTATTTTCTTTTTGATTATGCCTTGACATGTGGAGGTTTGTAAAACATTATATTGTACTATTCTATATTGTAATGTTGTATACACGTTTAATATCATTAAGGTATAGTTTTTGGTTTTAATTGTTAATAAAGAGTAATTTAAATACAACGGTCTATCATTTTGAATGGTGTTATATTACCAACACCTATTTCGACCACTCATTATTACATATATAATATCATATAATATCTAATATAATTGGACCATGAATATGCAAATATCTCCATTTGTAAGACTATACATGAATGAAAAGTAACCTAATACACGCATTTTAACATTAAACGGTCTTAACATTTTATGAATCAATATTTTTATTCAAAAATTACAATATATTAATATTATATGATTATAGATATTATCGTGATTTTAAAATTGTATTTAATCTATGTATTCAATAGATAACGGGGGTGTCCGTATTTTGTACCAATGTTTGAATACGGATACTCTGTGTTATAATACGGACACCCTAGATAAACTATATCAACTATATATTATGTATGAACCAATCAGATAAATTACAATTACATTATTTATAATTAATTTTATGAATAATTTAATATAATTTAATTAATAATTAATTTATTTATTTGTATTAAGTATCTAAATAGTAACATTTTTAGATTTAGCTTCATTGGTGGTATTAATATTATGAAGCATGTGATTTTAATGAGAATAAGAATAGTTCACATGCTGCCCGATGATTGGTTATAGGGTGTCCGTATTAAGATATTTAGAGTGTCCGTATTAGGGATTTATATGACCTCTAGATATATTCCTCTAGATATATTCCTCTAGATATATACCTCTAGTTATAACTTAAATAATATTTAATAATAAATAGAGAAATTATATAAATAATGCTTAGAATGCTTTTATTTGCCGATATATGCATATTATTTTTTTTTTATAAATTTAAAAACGTAATTAAAAAAACAGTTAATTGGATATATCAGAACTATTTTGAATAATTAAAAAATATAAATATTTAATTAGTCTATTTATATAATTATGAATATTTTATTCATTAACATTTTTTTATAGGATTTATGGTTTCTGATATACCGATAGTGTCCGTATCGGGCACTTTCCGTATTCGGTTACTTTCCCCCAGTAAACTGTTAATATAATATACTGAACATATGTAATTGTTAACACATGTTGAACATATTCATTTGGCTACATTTTGTATTGTTGTTGAACATGTTGCATTTTGATTATGTTGAGCATATTTAAATTGTATAGAGTTGAATATGTTGCATTTTGATTATGTTGAGCATATGTAAATTGTATAGCGTTGAGCAGATGTCATATGTATATATTAAATTAAATCATTTATTAAATTAAAATTGTATTACTTATCATTTTCTTGCATCTCCTTCTTTTTTCTTTTACAATTTGTAAGTTGAGAGTGGATACATTTGTCTATATCTTTTATTACTGCATGTTTATGAATTCTTAATGTAGCCTCTATGATATATATATAATTATTAATATAAATATTAATTAATATATAATTAATATATAAAATAGGGTATACATTTAAACTTTAATAAAAATAAATATGAATATTTAACGTATATTTAACTTATAATACATGTATTTATAATAAATTAATGTTAACATAATATAAACTAACCAGTTATACATTTGTATAATTTTGTTTGGGCAAAATAAATTTATCCTCGTTGACAGCACTGAGAATATTATCACCACACTTGTTAAGATGCGATATATTTAAATATAGAAACAATTGTTTCCCCAATGTTGCATTCACATAATCTTGATAAAGCTTCAACCTAAATATAGGAATATTAAAACATAGTATATATGTATATATATAAAGCATATATATATATATATAATATATATATATTATATATATATAACAAAGTGAAGTTCGTTATATAACTTTATTTCAGCAAATACCTGTATAATAACATACATAATAATATTAATAATTATTAATAATAATAATATAGTAATAATAATAATAACGAAAATGACAATATGTATACAACCCTGGTATACCAACCCTATGACCGAATTGAATTTAGTTTAATTCGACATACATGTATATTACATTAATCGATATATCTGCAGACTTCCCTTTATAACATATATATATATAGGGGCTATATGAACATATACATATATGTAAATATATACATATGTAAATCAGGAATATATATATATATATATTAGTATTTTGTATTCAATAAGTAATGATTTGATATGTCCATTAGTTTTATCATTTCATCGAAGTAATGAAACTATATTAATTCAAAGATTAAATATTTTCGTTTGAAAATGCGTCTAGATAAAGTTACAATAAGAAATTATATTTCACTATATTTAAATATAATAAGAACATTATTTAAAACTATTTATCATAACTATAGTTGATTATAAT
>OZ025239.1:78630548-78893048 GCA_964019155.1 Osedax fenrisi
AGTTTCTGAGATATTGAGAATGTGAGACATCGAGAGTTGTCTATTTGTTATTGTTTCTATTAATATAAATATCGATATTACAGCTATTGTTTTAACGATGAACCGGAAATGCCTAGTGACCGGCTCATTTGTATTTGACCTAGATCGGTATTGATGTATCTAGTTAATGTAAAATTCTTCAACATGCAAGGAGACTCTATGTATGTGTCCTAAGATTGCTGACCAGCACATGACACTTATATTTAATAACAAATAATCAAACAAATAATATTTATTTTTATATAAATTAAATTTGTTTTCTATATACGCTTATAAAGTACGTTTCGATTATATCAAAATACACATTTATATTAATTTATACCATATTTTATATACTGCAATATAATTTCAACATTTAATTAAATTAAATAATATTTTATATGTGATGGTCGGTATCTTAAGACACATGTATTGAGTCTCCAGGCATGTTGAATACAAATCACGTGTCTACCAATCTAGGTAAACTATATATATATATGGGTTATCCAATCAGAGTCCAATACAGAAACGATCGCTATGGATACATGTGAGACGCACATGATATCGTGTGATGTTTACGTATATACGTATATAAGAAATTAACTCACATTTACATTTTAGCGTACAAATAAATTAAAAAACATAGGAATTGAAGACCTATACAAATAAAAAGAAATATATTCATTTCTAAACGTCATTTATTTTCTAATTTCATATACTTTTTAAAATATAAACATCATCAATATTCGAGTAATTAAGAATTTGTTTCGCTAATTATATTACATCATTATATCGACTATTTTGATATGTTATATAATATGTTGCTATAATAGGAGTAACACCCCGGAATAGCGCACAAAGTGCCGCACACCGCGCACCACACACGTAACGATTACGTCATATATAACTTAGTATCTTTGTATTTTAATTACGGGCGATAAAACAGAAATATTCTACATTGTTTTGAAACCCTTTAGGAGGAAAAAGCATATTGATATTCTAAACTAGAAAACGAAGCGGAAAACGAAACAAATTATTCTACTAAATAGTATCGTCATCATTATTATCATACAAGGTCATACACGTACCTTGGTCTTCATATCGTAGAAGAAGGTGCTGGTTAATGCGTCCTCGTTTATTATATATGTCTTCATCTCGTCCAAGGGCACCACAAGGTCATTTCCTACCTGAGCTACCAACAGAGTAGCTTCCGTCATTGTGATAGGGAAGCCCGTTATGCTCTTCTCTTCAGCTATTCTGTATTGTAATGTGCATGGTTAGCTAAGCTGTAATGCTATGTATACATCAGTGTATACATTATACACTATATGTATACACTATATGTATACATTATATACAATAGTGCTTGCCTATGCTGTAATATTAGTATAGTTCATATCTTGCTAGAATTTGCACAGCTGAAATCAGTGAATATTAACATAGAAGGCTGAATATAGTGCCATGAAAAGCTGAAAAACCCACATATATTAATACCATTAACTCGTGCAGTTTAAATTTCACACCTATATTTAACGCTTTGGAATTAATTACTTTACATAACAGTAAAATTAGTTAGAGAAATAAATACCATAACTCAAAATAAAGTACATAATATTGAATTGTGGCAAGTAAAATCTAGATAGATATTCACTTGAACATGTGTTCTAATATACCCTAGTCGATATAGCCTGATATTATAAACTGTGAAATCTATTCAAACTACTTATAACAACATATTTCTGTATTTAGGATATGATAGAATAACTTTTGTATTGGTGTAATTAGAAGACAACAAATATGTATATTTGAAATGTTTAAGCGTAGAGAAATCAGGTAAATTCAATAAAGTGCTTAAGGTTCATAAAGTAAGGTGCGAGAAGTAAGGTGCGAGAAATGAGGTGCGAGCGATGACGTCACGATAACAAAACCACGACAGCATTACGTAATAATAACTTGAAGTGGTAGGTATCCACTGCTAGCTTGTTATCGTCCGCTCCCTGATATCCGGAGTGTACGTTAGTGGCATTCTGGCACAGGAAACAACGGTCTCGCATTGTGGCACCAGCCTTAGCCTTATACACGCATTTTCCAGCGATAGATACGTATGTGTAGCCGTTGTAGTCAACCAGTACTACGTGGGTGGTAAAGAGGAGGTTATTAGGGTGTGGGGTTATGACCAACTTACCCCTTAATATTATGTTTACCCCTCCAACACTTTTAAATTTTACCCACACAGATTTATTCATAATCAATCATATCATAGCCCCATTTATTTAGTATAAACCAATAGGAGATGTATTTTATTAGATATTTTTCATATACAATTTTGTAACATACTTATTTTTGGAATTGTCCCCCTCTTCCACTTCCATATCCTTACAAAAGGTAAGTTTTGTAGTAGGAAAGTTTGTCAAATGGACCGTCAGATAGTCCGGTGAGGTATTGGGTTGATGCAATGGTATACCTATACCAAACTATAGACTGCCAATACAGTGGTCAGTGTCTATATGTCCAACTTGCTACTACAAACATACCCTTAATTATCACTAATACATTTATATCATATATGAATATACTTCATTATATATTTTCGCTGAAATAGAGCGAATATTTGTATCTTCGAATATCATGAACAGAAAGATTAATTTAAAGGGACATCGCTCATTTGCGTCCTTTATATGTACATAGATGGACGATACTTTCTACCACTATAATTTACATTTTTAGAAATATAATAGAAATAATTATAATATTTTCAATAATTCAGCAATATAAACTAGTCATCATTTTATATTTGGTCATAGAGTTAATAAGTATAAATATAATAAAGTTAATAAAATTCAATATTATTATTTGAAATTGGATATTTATTTTTTCTACAACATTATAAAATTAATTTGTCCAATCTATTTATGATTACATACATCCTATGTAAATATGTATTAATGTTTTTTGAGAGATACATATATATTCTTTATATATCAAATACAATTATTAGAATATATCATAAACTACTCTCTAAATTGTATTATTAATACTAGTAAATATGAGAAAATAATCATTTCAAGATAAATGCATTCAACATTATTTCAATAAAAAGATAAATAGAATGGTTCATACATTTTTAAATTTAAAATATACTAGTTAGAAATATAGTTAAATATACTACATATACAATCATACTACAATATATATATATTCATAACATAATTGATATTTTGTTATACTTTATAATTTGAATAATAGAAAATTATAATTGAAAATTACATATAATATATATTATATATAATTATAGCTGAATTAGTCAAATAAATCAAATAAATCACATAATAACAAATCGCTATTTATAAGACCTACGTAGTACGTACCCACATGTTAATAACATTATAAGATATTTAATTATATTTAAGTAAATAAAGTTGCGTTAACATTTTTTAAATAAATAACAATAATAATGTTAGCAATAGATATGCATAATTTAATTTATATATCTTTCTGGTTAATATATAATACATTTACCAAAGGAGGGTACTTGTAAATAAATTTAAAAATTGAATTAATTGAATTAATTATATATTAAACAATTTATAATTATATAAATTTATTATCTGAAAAGAATCAAAACTGAAATATAATAATATATTAAATATATACATATATATATATATATATATATATATATATATATATATATATATATATTGAATAAATATAGTTACAAATAAATAGTAAGAAGATAACATAGATGAGCTAATATAAACATATGTTAATATTTGTAGTATACAATATAATCCGTATGTAATCATAATATAATTATTAATAACTATTTAGCTTTAAAGCTACGCATTTGTCTTGATAAAGCTTTTTATGATATCAAACTATAAGCGATATAACATGTAGATAATATATTACAGAGATGATGATATTAAGTATATCGAGGTATCATACACTTAAATGTTGTTGAAATAAAACAATTGTTTTCTTTAAAGAATAGGAATATTTACGTAACTCGGATTAACTCGGAATAACTCGGATTAACTCGGAATAAGTCGTTAAACTAACGTTTATGATAGATGTGTAAACGCTGAATCACGTATACATTAACCTTACATTTTAAATATGATAGCAAATGTGTAATTGTTACTATCAATTATCAGGAGATATCTATTATCGAAGAAGACATACTGATAAGAAATCAATGTATTCAAGATATTCCATTTGATTGAACTAGTATTTGTATTTTACATATTATAATAGATAATTTAAAAAATCTGATATTGTAATATTAATTATAATATTTCAATTTTAATAAATAAATAAAAATGTATATGTAAATATACACATACATACACATATATGCATACACTATAGGTATATATATATATATATATATATATATATATATATATTGACTAACCATGAATGAATCCATGTGCACTATTCTGACGAATTGAAGTTAAACCTCTATAATAATCCACCGAGACATTCTTCATTAAGATATCAACATTTTTAGGATAATAATCTAAAAATTCAAATATCAAATTTATAAAAAAGAAACTTGATTAAATAATTATAAATATAAAATTACTATTATAAAAGTAATAGTAGAATTAAATATAATTAAATATTTATAATATAATATATATATATATATATATATATATATATCATTTATGTTTATCACGTGATTATATACGTTTTATATACGTACGTATATATATATAAAAGTGATATATCAAGAGCTTGAATAATACATAGATTACACACAAACCTATACCCATGGATTGTGTGATTAGGGAGCCCTGCATAGCATAGGGCATGCAGCATGCTTTAGCCGGAGACGGTGCGGCTCGACTGACCACTACCACTAACGCCAGTGTGGTCAATGTTGCGTGTATCGATACCATGATTTCGGTCGTATGTGTGTACGTATGTGTATAAATAGGTGTGCGGGTGTGTATGTGTGTGTGTTTGTGTGTGTATATATGTTCGTAGGGCGTACGTACGTATTTTTCTACTTGTATATGTGTATATGTATGTATGTGTATGTATATGTATATGTATATATATTTGTATATGTATGTGTGTGTATATATGTGTACGGATTCAGTTATAATGTGTACCTGCAATTTAGAACGGTTTATATAGAGTCGGCAGCCAATAAATCATCTTAAGTTACGCAATTGCTTGTTTACGAAACAATTGAAAATTTTATCGCTTGATCCTAAAAACGTAAATGTCAGGGGGTTTTTTATGTGACGTCGTAAAAACTCTAAAACTGCAATATTGTACTTATAATAAATCAATTGTTATTTATGTACACCAAAGATTTTCCGAAGGAAAGATATAACACTTACGCGAAATCGTGAAATTCGAATTTGTATACAAAATACCCTGGTGCCACCTATAGCGGGTTACTTTTAGGAACAATGCGTTGTTTATAATGTAAATTCGTATTTAACTATACACTTTTAAAATGTTAAATAATATGCTTTAAATTAATATTTATATGATTAAAACTAAGTGTTCATTACTAATATATAACAAACAAATATGATATTTATGTTTTAAATGCTATAAGTATATAGTTAGTGAGTAAAAGTTAATTTATATTGCATGTAATTTAATAGAGCAATGAAAACATTGTTGTATGCAAACAGAGCCGAACCTAAATCTATTTCAGTGATTTCGATACTACTGCTAGCAGCGGTTGGGAATATTGCTAAATTACGGTGCATGCATAGGGAGTGTTATATCTTTGCTTCGCAAAATCTTTGTGTACACTATGTCTACTATTACCAGTGAGCTGATAACATCGTATGGATAACAGTTACGTGGTAACATTGTATAGATAAGGGTATTTAAATATGTTAAATGATATATATATATATATATATATATATATATATATATATATATATATATATATATACATATATATATATATATATATATATATATATATATATATATATATATATATAGTTATCTTCGATAGTACATTATCTTTTGATGCTCACATTAGTTCTATCTCAAAATCTGCTAACTATCATCTACGTAGACTGGTCATATTAGAAATTATTGCTTTAAGCGTATTACTAAACTACTTATTAATGCTCTAGTATTATTCAGAATTGATTATTGCGAATCATTATTTAGTGACTTGATGAATATAGAGTTCAAAAAGATTGATAGAATTATTCGTGCTTCTGTACGCCTTATTCATAATATCAATCATCGTGAAAATTTGAAAACAGATGAACACTAACATCATCTTAGATGGCTATTATTTAGAAAGCAATGCAAACATCGTTTACTCTGTTTAGCTCATCAATCTATATTCCTAGGTAAGCCTGACTATCTACACAATCAATGAAACGTCGTTGCATATATGTATATACTAAAGCAAATTCGAACATCGGATGCAATTCTTTTGGAGAGCAATATATTGCAGCAAAGTATACTTTATTTAACGGATTTAGTAATCGCGCATTTTCTTCCGTTGTTCCTCGCATATGGAACGACCTACCGCATGACTTACGGAAGGTCCAATCCTTATATTGTTTCAGAAAGAAACTAAAACATTATTTAAATACTCCTTAATTTATTTTTATATACGCTTTATTTAATCTTTATATATAAGTTAATTTAATTTTAATTTTAGTTATTTTGTATTTTCTATTCGTTTTTTTTATTATTTTTCGTTATTGTTATACACCAGAGGGCACCCGATATATCGGTGTTTAAATAAACAATGTAATTCAATTCAATATATATATATGTGTGTGTATGTGTATATATCTACACAATATTGAAATCCTTACATAATATATTAATTGACTAGGTACATAGGACTATTGGAATATAGGGTATATCGGAATTTATCTGTCGAATTATAATTTCTCATTATATATTGGTCCAATATCATTGGATGAATATTATCTCTATGTTAGTGTATTCTTATAATATTTCTTAGTTATTGATATATCAATATATGGACTTATTGAGTACTTACAGAGTACATTATCAATCGGTAATAAACTACACATGTATTCCGATAATATTAATATTCACATAAACTTATGGTAACGCACGACACGAATATGTGTAATATGTATAGTTCCTATGAATTATATAAAATTTATAAAAAAAATAATTTTATTTCTAGGTTTTTTTTTTCAAATTATAGGATTTCCAGAATTTTTTTTGACCTCTCATAATTTTTTCAGAATCGTTATATTTGATAACTTTATATTATATATAATACAAAAAAACAATCCAGTAATCACTATACATAACAATTTGACTGAAAAAATAATAACTACCATGGCATTTCTTTAATTTTGTTAAAAATCATCAATACATTATCATTTTTTCTGTGGATTGGTATTGAACCTTTACAAATTTTAAGATTTTGTTTCTACCTCATCTCAATATATTATATTTTAACATACAAGTATTATACATTTTTTTAAATAGCTCTTTATAATTTTAATAAATAGTCAAAGTGGCCTATTTTTTAGAAAATTTGTATATATGTAAATTTATTTTATAATTTAAATTGATTATAATCTAATAACTAATATTGTAATTAGGGATATTATAGATAATATTTACTATATATTAATATTATCTATTAGAGGAATATAGTATTTAAGAAAAGTACTCATTATTATATATATACCTATTATAATAAAATACAAATAAAATTTATAAAATTCAAATAAATGTCATTAAGGACAATTGTTTATAAACATATATGTTTATATACCATACAATTACATAGGAGTAACTAAATTTCGAGATTTTTTTTAAAAGTATTGTTTTTTAAAACCTCCATCGCATCACCAATATTGAACCAAAATGTATATGTTTTAATAAAATAGTATCATGAACATCATATCTATAGAAACTAGTATGAAGCAGTATGATCTGTAAAATAAAATCACTCTTAACGTACGATGTGTGACGTCGTGCGTTAATTCAATTCAATTCAATTTATTTTAAAGACTCTTTGTGCCATAGCAATCAATCGTCTGAAGCGTCTGTTAATAATGATTTTATTTTACAGATCATACTGCGTCGCACTTGTCGTATAGTATGTTAAGGTAGGAATAATAGTTACCAGTATGCCTGATTATAATCGATAATTATCGATACAGCTGATTGTTATAATCATCATTGACTTAGTATAAGCTACGGTAATACAGCTACAGCTATACTCTTAAGGAACCGTATATACATAGGATAATACATTTGTATGTATATTATACACACAAATAATGAGTAACTATATCACCATAGTGAACATAGTGAACATAGTGACCATAGTAAATATAATAATCCTAGTAACCATAGTAACCATAATAACCATGGTAACCATAATAACCATGGTAACCATAATAACCAAATAAACTACAATAAGTAATATTATTTTACAAGTAAGTAAAATAGGGAAGGTTATTTATTATCACTAATATGTTAAGCCGCCAAATACATAATTTGATTAATGAATTAAAATACTATCAGTAAGGCTTAAGAAAATATTACCTTATATTAGCTTTTTTAGTAACTATTATATACATATGTTTATTATAGTTATATAACTATATTTCTAAAGTAAGAATTACAATATACAAAATGTATAATCTATCGCTAAATTCTTTAAATGTATTTGAAATCTCCATCCATGCCAAAGAGCTACGTGCACATACGTGCACCTTCCGTTCTCGTATTATCTGGAATAGACGTTCTACTGGTTAAAGTTAAAAACATTCATATTAAGTGTAATCATCTCGATAAGCTTTCTACAATAACCTGGTTTAAGACTAAATCTAATAAAAATAATAAAGTTTACACTTGTCAAAAACACATATTTATATTTTAAGTAAGTACTTATCTAAATATACATATATATATATACACTCACACATATATATTTATATATATATATATATATATATATATATATATGAATATCGATATCGACTATCGTCTATCGATTTTAAAGTATTGGAGCATAATAACTAATTTCTCATCATATAACAATGTTCAATATACTATATACAATATACTTAGAGAAGCAATATGTTAACAAATAACCTGAATAGGTAGCCACAACACACATAACTACGAATACAGACATTCTCTTCTTACGCTATACTTATGTGTATCGTTACAAGTAAATACATTTAGATTAACAAATGTATATGACAACATTTTATTTATGCGGTTGCAGGTATTATATGGTAAATATATAATGTATGAATTAAATAATACACATACAGCTGACTATGTAATAGTATTTATATGATACAATATTATATTTTAAATATGCATTATATTTTACAAATAAATATTTATTTATATATAATATATATATATATATATATAAAATGAAAAAATAGTTAATTTTATTGAAGTAATTTATTTCATATATATTACTTACTTACTTACTGGGTCGAGCGGGTTGCTCGAGCATTCATTACAATAATTTGCCAAGCATCCCTTTTTTATTGCATATTTTATATCGCCAATATCCAGATCCACATCATCTTTCAGCTGATTTAAAAAGGTTTTGTGAGGGCACCCTACCTTCGTTTTACCATGATTTGGATTCCATAGTATGATTCTGCTAATAATTGTTATATTACTTCCATAGCAGTGATCTGCATACCGAATTTTTCTTTTTCATATAAGATGTGATATTGGGGGGATATTACCATATAATTCAGCATTTGTCGGGTGATTTATATTTATCCATATTACGCCAAGACTTGATTAAAATGGCTCTAAACATTCTGGTATAAGAGCCGTCTAATTTCTTTTCAAAAATGTTTTGTTAAGGTCCATTTTACTGATCCGTATAACAATACAGTCTCAATAGTAACTCGAAAATAATTAATTTTCAGCCATAGATTTGCAGTATATTTCCAAATTGTAGATCATTTATTCAATGTAATCTAAGTTTTACAGATTCTCGGTGACACATTTTTTGCGGTCGATGAAATTTCACTACCTAAGTATCTGAAGTTTTCCACCTGTTTAAGAGTGTTGTCGTTAAGAGATTTTACAATACCTTTATGTTTAAGAAGCATGCATTCAGTCTTTTTATTGTTAATACCTAGTCCGATTTCTATAGCCGCTATTTCTAGTACTTGAACTAGAAATTCTGCATCTGCACATGTATCAGTAAAGAGAGCAAGATCATCTGCATAGCCTGCATCAGTAATTGTTACGGCAGGGTGTCATCTACTTCTGGATTTATGTAGAATAAAGCCTTTTTCAGAATTAAGATCAATTGATGTTCGTAGAACGTAGTCTAAACAAATAATAGTAGTGGGGCTAGCGTGTCACCCTGTAATACTCTTTCCCGATATCAAAAAAGTCTGTGTCTCCATCGGGAAAACGTTCTCTCATATATATATAATCAAACACATGAAAAGGTTATATATAAATAAATAATAAATATTATAATTAAGTTATATATATATTATTATATATATATATATATAAACAAAAGTCGTTTATGAGTAATATATATCAAAATGACGTCATTAGTAAAGTTATATAAAGCATGAGTCGTTATTCATAAACAACGATATACAAAATTGTTTGTTATCAGTTGATAGATTGTGGACGTGCATCGCGTGCCACGTGTGTTACGAACATAGGTAACGTATTATATGGTGCATGGGAGTTTATGTTGCTACTGGTAGAGATGATTTATACTTTTTAGGTAACTATAGTTATAATTATATAATTATATATTTATAATTATATACGCTGTTACTTAAATACGGCGCTATACTGTGTAAATTAACGATCACGAAATATAATCTTATATAGTATATGTATTTAATGAATTATATGAAGCAAGAGATATTTTATAAATTTAAATAATAAAATAAATAAATTATTTAAAAAAATAATATTAGGTAATACCTACATTTGGTAATATTAAAATGTTTTACAAATCCTATAATTAATATATATATATATATATATCTCTATATATACAGATTACACTGGTCTGCATCTGAATTTTTGTTTTTTTAAATTAATATACAATATATTTCTGCATATTTAGTAATTACATGTTAATTAACTTATAAGGGAATACCCCTAATCAACTCCCATACCATTGATACATTATTTAAATATTACTAACACATTTATATAATAAAATAACTAAATATATAGGTATAAACGGATTAAAATACTGTATAATTTATATGAAATCCTATATTTTCCTTAGGAAATTTCTGATATTTCCAAAAAATAAAAATTTGAGTTAAAAAAAACTAGAGCTGGTTGAGCAAAATGGTTTTCAGATTTGAATTTAGTGTCAAAAAGTAGATTATATTCAGTTAAGAAACATTTGATAACAAAAATGATGCAGATCAGTGTTATTGATGTCAAATAATAATAGCAATATTCCAATATGTTTAAGCAGGTACTGTTGATATGTGATTACTTTGTCACACACTGAACTGACGAATACGGTATCACTTTAATGTTAATTTGTTTATTAATAAAGACAATTATTATTAATAATGATACATATAATTAAAAAGTATACATTAATTTAGGATAAATTATTGTTGAATAGATACTATAGTATACTATATAAGTACTATAGAAGTGAATAGGTACTATAGAAGTATACTTCTTAAGGGGATATTTATAGTTACAAATTTAGTATAGGAGAGATAGGAAATATTTAGATATGTTTAAGTTTTTATAATTCACAAACTACTTGGACAAATGCTAAGATTATTTTTTTCTACATAATATATATATATATATGTAAATTTTGTAGGTTCAACATTTTTAAATATAATATTATTGTGTTATGTAATTTTATTATATAAATTATCATTTTTTGTTTGTATTTTTCTAATGAAAATTGATATATATATATACTTGGCAGACATATTTATATAATATATATTCAAAACATAAAACTATCAAAATTTAGTATTTATAAATTACGTATTCAATTACAATAAATTGGAAAGATATGTTAAATATTGAAAGAGGAGTACAACTTTGTATACATGTACTAGTATGAATACTATTATTCAGAGAAAATTCAATCTAAAGTTTATCAATATAATGTAATATTTCATTTACAAATACAAGTACAATATTGCAGTTTTAGAGTTTTGACGACGTCACATAACAATCCCTTTGACATTTACGTTTTTAGAAGCACACGTCGTGTATTGCGAAATTGCACAATGCATTTCGAAATTGAACATTTTCAATTGTTTCGTAATATTACGTAATATATTTCGTAATAATACTTAATATCAAGTTATTGCGTAACGTGATGATTTATTATAATCAAGATGATTTATTGGCTGCCGACTCTATATAACCCGTTCTAAATTGCAGGTACACATTATAACTGAATCCATACACACGTATACACACATACATATACAAATACATATACATACATACATATACCCATATTAAAGTAGAAAAATACATACGTACGACGTACGCCCTACGAACATATATACAAACACAAACACACATTCACACACGTACACCCGCACACCTATTTATACACATACGTACACACATACGATCGAAATCATGGTATCGATACACGCAACATTGACCGCACTGGCGTTAGTGGTAGTGGTCAGTCAAGCCGCACCGTCTCCGGCTAAAGCATGCTGCATGCCCCATGCTATGCAGGGCTCTCTACTGGTGAACACATTCGGAGTAGGTTTGTGTTTAATAGATGTATTATTCTAGATCTCGATACATCACTTTTGGTTTACTATATGTATATATATATATATATATATATATATAACGTATATAAAACGAATATAATCAAGTGATAAACATAAATTATATATATATATATATATATTTTATTATAAATATTTAATTATATTTAATTCTACTATAAATTTTATAATAGTAATTTTAAATTAATAATTATGTTATCAAGTTTCAGTTTATAAATTTGATATTTGAATTTGTAGAATACGCTATGAATACTAATATCTCGATGAAGAATGTCTCGGTGGATTATGATAGAGGCTTAGTATCAATTCGTCAGCAAATTCCAGATGGAATTTATCATAGTTAGTCAATATATATATATATATACCTATAGTGTATGCATATATGTGTATGTATGTGTATATTTACATATACATTTTTATTGATTTATTAAAATTGAAATATTATAATTGATATTACAATATCAGCATTTTTAAATTATCTATTATGATATATCCAATACAAATACTAATTCAATCATATAGAATATCTTGAATACATTGATTTCTTATCAGTATGTCTTCTTCGATAATAGATATCTCCTGATAATTGATAGTACCAATTACACATTTGCTATCATATTTAAAATTTAAGGTTAATGTATACGTGATTCAGCGTTTACACATCTATCATAAACGTTAGTTTAACGACTTGTTCCGAGTTATTCCGAGTTATTCCGAGTTAATCCGAGTTACGTAAATATTCCTATTCTTTGTTTTATTTCAACAACATTTAAGTGTATGATACATACCTCGATATACTTAATATCATCATCTCTGTAATATAGTATCTACATGTTATATCGCTTATAGTTTGATATCATAAAAAGCTTTATCAAGACAAATACGTAGCTTTAAAGCTGACTAAATATTAATAATTATATTATAATTATATACGAATTATATTGTATACTACTAATATAAACATATATTTATATTATCTCATCTATGTTACCTTCTTACTAATTTATTTGTTACTATATTTATTCAATATATATATATATATACATATGTATATATTTAATATATTAATATAATAATTATTATATTTCATTTTTGATTCTTTTCAGATAATAAATTTAAATAATTGTAAATTGTTTATTATATAATTAAATCAATTAATTCAATTTTTTTAATTTATTTACAAGTACCCTCCTTAGGTAGATGTATTATATATTACCAGACAAATATATAAATTAAATTAGACCATGATTGATTATACACTTCTATTTCTAACATTATTATTGTTATTTATTTTAAAAATGTTAACGCAACTTTATTTACTTAAATATAATTAAATATCTTATAATGTTATTAACATGTGGGTACGTACTACGTAGGTATTATAAATAGCGATTTGTTATTATGTGATTTATTTGATTTATTTGACTAATTCAGCTATAATTATATATAATATATATTATATGTAATTTTCAATTATAATTTTCTATTATTCAAATTATAAAGTATAACAAAATATCGATTATTTTATGAATATATATATATATATATATTGTAGTATAATTGTATATGTAGTATATTTAACTATATTTCTAACTAGTATATTTTAGATTTAAAAAATTTATAAACCATTCTATTTTTTTTTAAAATAATGTTGATGCATTTATCTTGAAATGATTATTTTCTACATAGTATTAATAATACAATTTAGAGAGTAGTTTATATTATATTAATATTAGAATTCTAATAATTTTATTTGATATATAAAGAATATATATGTATCTCTCAAAAAACATTAATACATATTTACATAGGATATGTGTAGTCATAAATAGATTGGACAAATTAAGTTTATAATTTTGTAGAAAAAATAAATATCCAATTTCAAATATTTCAATTTCATATACTAATATTGAATTTTATTAACAATTCTCTATGACCAAATATACAATTATGATAAGTTTATATTGATAAGAAAATATTATAAATATTTGTATTATATTTCTAAAAATGGAAATTATAGTGGTAGCATCTATTTACATATAAAGGACGCAAATGAGCGATGTCCCTTAAAAATTAATCTCTCTGTTCATGATATTCGAAGATACAAATAGTCGCTATATTTCAGCGAAAATATATAATGAAGTATATTCATATATGATTTAAATGTATTAGTGATAATTAAGGGTATGTTTGTAGTAGCAAGTTGGAAATATAGACACTGACCACTGTATTGGCAGAAATTATAGTGGTAGCATATATTTACATATAAAGGACGCAAATGAGCAATGTCCCTTAAAAATTAATCTCTCTGTTCATGATATTCGAAGATACAAATAGTCGCTATATTTCAGTGAAAATATATAATGAAGTATATTCATATATGATATAAATGTATTAGTGATAATTAAGGGTATGTTTGTAGTAGCAAGTTGGACATATAGACACTGACCACTGTATTGGCAGACTATTGTTTGCTATAGGTTTACCATTGCATTAAGTGCACCATTATGTGTGGGTAACATTTAAAAGTGTTGGAGGGGTAAACATAATATTAAGGGGTAAGTTGGTCATAACTTAACACCCTAATAACCTCCTCTTTACCACCCACGTAGTACTGTTTGACAACAACGGCTATACATACATATCTATGGCTGGAAAATGCTCGACAAAGGCTAAGATTGGTGCCACAATGCGAGACCGTTGTTTCCTGTGCCAGAATGCCACTAACGTACACTCCGGATATCAGGGAGCGGACGATAACAAGCTAGCAGTGGATACCTACCACTTCAAGTTATTATTACGTAATGCTATCGAGGTTTTGTTATCGTGACATAATCGCTCGCACCTCACTTCTCGCACCTTACTTCTCGCACCTTGCGCACTTTATTTATTTTACCTGATTTCTCTACGCTTAAACATTTCAAATATACATACTTATATACATATTTGTTGTCTTCTAATTACACCAATACAAAAGTTATTTTATGATATCCTAAATACAGAAATATGTTGTTATTAGTCGTTTGAATAGATTTCACAGTTTATAATATCTGGCTATATCGACTAGGGTATATTAGAACACATGTTCAAGTGAATATCTATCTAGATTTTACTTGCCACTATTCAATATTATGTACTTTATTTTGAGTTATGGTAGTTATTTCTCTAACTAATATTTACTGTTATGTAACGTAATTAATTCCAAAGCGTTAAATATAGGTGTGAAATTTAAACTGCACGAGTTAATGGTATTAATATATGTAGGTTTTTCAGCTTTTCATGGCACTATATTCAGCCTTCTATGTTAATATTCACTGATTTCAGCTGTGCAAATTCTAGCAAGGAATGAACTCTACTAATATTACAGCATGGCTAAGCACTATTGTATATAATGTATACATATAGTGTATACATATAGTGTATAATGTATACACTGATGTATACATAGCATTACAGCTTAGCTAACCATGCACATTACAATACAGAATAGCTGAAGAGACGAGCCACTACGGTCTACCGATCCTTCGGACGGACGCCACTCTGATGGTAGCTCAGGTAGGACATGACCTTGTGGTGCCCGTGGGCGAGATGAAGAGCTTTGAGATATTCTATGACGCGTTCAGCAGCACCTTCTTCCACGATATGACGACCAAGGTACGTGTATGACCTTGTATGATAATAATAATGACGATACTATTTAGTAGAATAATTTGTTTCGTTTTCCGCTTCGTTTTCTTGTTTAGAATATTAATATACTTTTTACTCCTAAAGGGTTTCAAAATAATGTAGAATATTTTCTGTTGTTGTCACCTGTAATTGAAATACAAAGATACTAAGTTATATATGACGTAATCGTTACGTGTGTGGTGCGCGGTGTGCGGCACTTTGTGCGCTAATCCTGGGTGTTACTCCTATTATAGCAACATATTTTATTACATATCAAAATAGTCGATATAATGATGTATATGAAATATAATTAGCGAAACAAATTCTTAATTACTCGAATATTGATGATCCCAAGCAACCAGATACTAGTTGCCGCAACGTAACATTATAGGTCAAATAATATGTTCCAGTAGGTGGTCGAATCATAGGTAGTTTGTGAGCATATAAACGATTTCCTTTTACATATAAAAAATCAATAGTGGAACGTATTATTTTACCCATAAATAAACATCTAGTGGAACGTATATTTTTACCCATAAATAACACTTATTGGAACGTATATTTTTACCCATAAATAAACACCTAGTGGAACGTATATTTGTACCCTTAATAAACACCTAGTGGAACGTATATTTTTACCCATAAATAAACACCTAGTGGAACGTATATTTTTACCCTTAATAAACACCTAGTGGAACGTATATTTTTACCCATAAATAAACACCTAGTGGAACGTATATTTTTACCCATACACAGTAAAAAAGAAACGTAAAACAATTCATTCATTTATTACAGGAACAACACACAAAATACGGATATGATATAATACGTGAATAATATATATAATAATAAACTGGGAATGCAAGGGTATATTTATAATGATAATAATACAAGTATGTATACATATATGATCATATATATGATTATAATATACATATATAGTATATAGTATGCGAATATAGAGGTTTCTGTTCATTAAATATCACAGTGTATACATCCAGATTTATATATATATATATATATATATATACGAAACTCACGAAGATGATACCGGATCCTGGAGATGATCTTTAACATATTCATGGAGATATTCACCATAGCCAAGCAGGAAGATCATTTTGTTTATTCTGAAATTATAAATTGTATAATAATATAAATCTATTATGATGACACAATCATATGTATATGTGTATACTTTAACTAGTTGTGTATAATGAATAATAGACTAGCTGTACCATACAAGTGCAAACAGGTGCAAGGTATCGCGTGGTACATTTATCCCTTAGCCAATCAGGGAGGGCTGATAGGCACACACGTGTTCCCTAGGCACACACGCAGTGCGTGCGTCAACCTGATTCCTAAAGCAGTAAACATGTTACATAATGGGACGTCCGATATCTAGTTCGTTAGCTAGATATGGAACGTTCCATTATGCTAAGCTGTACGGACTGGTCCGATAGCAACATGATATATATATATATATATATATATATATGTATATATGGCTATACATGACGGGAGCCGTCGTGCGGTGTCATATAATACTTCGTCCCCATCCCAAAAATCGTCCCCGATTGTCACGTGACAACAAAATCTATGATATTTCACTAAATACACATACGAATCGCTTCAAATGTAAACCACATATAACTAGTATGTATATACACACATGTGGAAAAAAATCAACGTCTAATTATGCTTTAAAATAAAGTAATACTCAAATATATAAAGTAGAATGGAGATGACTTTAAAATACCAGATTAAACGATAATAAATTAATATTTTAAAATTCTGAATCAACAGAAGTTATTATTTTTCAATTTTAAGTATAATACCAAATATTTTGCGAAGCAAAGATATAACACTCCCTATGCATGCAACGTAATTTAGTAATAGCCCCAACCGCTGCTAGCAGTAGTATCGAAATCACTGACATAGATTTAGGTTCGGCTCTGTTTGCATACAACAATGTTTTCATTGCTATATTAAATTACATGCAATATAAATTAACTTTTACTCACTAACTATATACTTATAGCATTTAAAACATAAATTTCATATTTGTTTGTTATATATTAGTAATGAACAATTAGTTTTAATCATATAAATATTAATTTAAAGCATATTATTTAACATTTTAAAAGTGTATAGTTAAATACGAATTTACATTATAAACAACGCATAGTTCCTAAAAGTAACCCGCTATAGGTGGCACCAGGGTATTTTGTATACAAATTGGGTGTCGCTCGCTCAACACCCGCATTAAATTCAAATTACAACTATTTCAATAATTAACTGAAAATGCGTATAATGTTTTTTACTTAAAATGGTATATAGAGACAATTTTATAATACGATCTTATAGTATTATACTTACAATTGAAAAATAATAACTTCTGTCGATTCAGAATTTTAAAATATTAATTTATTATCGTTTAATCTGGTATTTTTAAAGTCATCTCCATTCTACTTTATATATTTGAGTATTACTTTATTTTAAAGCATAATTAGACGTTGATTTTTCCCACATGTGTGTATATATATACTAGTTATATGTGGTTTACATTTGAAGCGATTCGTATGTGTATTTAGTGAAATATCATAGATTTTGTTGTCACGTGACAATCGGGGACGATTTTTGGGATGAGGACGAAGTATTATATGACAGCGGCATACTTTATAAATGAACATCGTGTGTAGGAGGTAATTTACAACTGAATATAGGTGTATGTTGAACCAATGGTGGTTTTAGGTAGAGGTATGACTCATCACTGGTGACGCATCATTGGTAATGACAAGGTCGTCATTTTATACTATAACTTACATATATGCGAATATATATACACTTAGGTATATCATGTACAGTGTACATTGTACACCCTATTAATAAATATTTATGAATGTAATTATATAAACATAACAATATTTAACATGTGTACTATATTGCATCATAGTGTATATTAATCTAGGTCATCAAGGGATTAAAATTAGACAAATGCCGGTACTAGTTTATATATAGAGTTTACATAATTACACACACATACATGCACGTATGCATTGCACGTACTATGTATAGTTATATAAGTATATATATATACGTATATAATAAGTTATAGATATATAGGTGTACAGTGGATATATATATATATATATATATATATATATATATATATATATATATATGTATGGAGATACATTAAATACTAACTTCTGTATCTTGACAATTCTATTTGTCGGACTAGAAGCTGACCAACAAGTTTAGATACATGGCATTCACGAAGACGATACCGGATGCGATCCCGGATAGCATACGGAGGACGTCTAGATAACCGGAGGCCTCCCGGATAACATAAATGATATATAATATATAATTAATAATTAATAATATACAATTAATTGTTATTAATTAATAATAAGTATTGATAAATAATTATTAATTAGTAAATTATAATTGAATAATTATTAGAATAACATATAAATAATAATTAATAATATACAATTAATTATTATTACTTAATAATTATAATTGAATAATAGTATACATAGTATAATATTTATTTGTATATTATATACTTAATATACAATATATGGTTACACGCATATATGTGAATATAAATGCATAGTAATCAAGCAAGCATTGTATAATTATAATCCCTTGCTGACCTAGATAACTGTGTGCATAGTAAATTATCTTATGATCATTATTCATGTTTCATGAGTCATAGTTAAATATAGAATATTCACCTAACTTAGCGCGTAATAATTATTAGAATAATATATAAATAATAATTAATAATATACAATTAATTATTATTATTTTAATAATTATTATTGATAAATAATTATTAAAATAATATATAATTAATAATTATTAATATATAATTAAGTGTTATTAATTAATAATAAGTATCGATAAATAATAATTAATTAGTACATTATAATTGAATAATTATTAGAATAATAATTAATAATATACTATTAATTATTATTACTTAATAATTATAATTGAATAAAATATACATAGTATAATATTTATTTGTATATTATATACTTAATATACAATATATGGTTACAAGCATATCTGTGTACTTACGACGTACAGTGTACGACGTACACTGTACGTCGTACACTGTACGTCGTAATAATTAATAATATACAATTAATTAGTATTACTTAATAATAAGTATTGATAAATAATTATTAATTATTAATATATAATTTATTTTTATTAGTTAATAATAAGTATTGATAAATAATTATTAATTAGTAAATTAAAATTGAATAATTATTAAAATAATATATAATTAATAATAAGTATTGATAAATAATTTTTAATTAGTAAATTAGAATTGAATAATTAATAATTATTAAAATACTATATAATTAATAATTAATAATTTTATAGTACTAATGTATATATATATATATATATATACATATAATATATATATATATATATATATAATCATATTATTAATATTTGTATGTTATCTATAGATATTATAATTATAACTTATATACATATGTATTCCCATATAATAATATTTATATTATATATGTATACATATTATAATATTTATTTGTATATAATATACCTGATTTAATATTTGTATACTATATATATATATATAATATATATTATATATTATAATAAATAATTGATATTAAATGATCAAAATAATAAAGTATTTATTGTAAAATTCTAGGTATTAAAGATTGTTATTAAGTTTTGTTTGCCTTGTTGTAAACCAGTTGTAATTTTATAACAATGCATAATACATATTTACACATATATATATAAATGCAAATATATAATTAAGTGTTATTAGTTAATAATAAGTATTGATAAATAATTATTAATTAATAAATTATAATTGAATAATTATTAAAATAATATATAATTAATGTTATAATTAATAATAAGTATTGATAACTAATTATTAATTAGTAAATTATAATTGAATAATTAATAATTATTAAAATAATATATAATTAATAATTATTAATATATAATTAATTGTTAATTAATAATAAGTATTGATATATAATTATTAAAATAATATATAATTAATAATAAGTATTAATAAATAATTATTAATTAGTAAATTAGAATTGAATAATTATTAAAATACTATATAATTAATAATTAATAATTGTACAGCTCTAATGTATATATATATATATATATACATATATACATTAATATATATATATATATATATATATATAATATTATTAATAGTTATATGTTATCTATAGATATTATAATTATAACTTATATATATTCCCATATAATGTTTATATTATATATGTATACATATTATAATATGTATTTGTATATAATATACTTAATTTAATATTTGTATACTATATATATATATAATATATATTATATATTATAATAAATAAGTGATATTAAATGATCAAAATAATAATGTATTTATTGTAAAATTCTAGGTTTTAAAGATTGTTATTAATTTTTATTTGCCTATACAACTATAGTTGTAAACCAGTTGTAATTTTATAATAATGCATAATACATATTTACACATGTTAAACATAATTTGATACTTTGATATTATATATAATATATAGTATAATATGGTATAATATAGTATAATATTAATATGATTATTTCATAAATTTCTAAAAAAATGACCTATGTTAAAATATTATTTTTTAATATATTTTTGTAAATAGTTTTACAAAATTGAGTAAAAATACCTTATAATAAAATATTAAGTTTAATTACTAATTATATATACGACTTGAATGCCGATTTATAATATACATGTAGTAATAATGGTATATGTATATTATAACAGGATATATTACTACTTATTAAATTAGTACTGTAGTAAAAACATTACTTTTGAATGTATTTAAATTACTACTGGTATATGTATGCAAGGTTATGCATTGTTATACAATTAAAACTGAGCAACAAAATATTAATAAAAATCTTTAAAACCTAAATTTGTACTATAAATAAATTAATATTTTGAATATTTAATATTAATTATTGATTATAATATATAAATTATAAAATATAATATATATTATATATATATAATATATAGTATAGTATAGTATAGTATATATATATATATATATATATATATATATATATATATATATATATATATATATATATATATATATATATATAGTATCAAACTATAAAATTAAGTATATTATATACAAATAAATATTATAAAATTACAACAGAATTACAACAGAATTACAACTGCGTTTAGTACATCACAAAATATTATTATATATAATTCTGGATAAAGGACATAGAGCTAGAGAGCTCTATGATAAAGGATAACACTTAACAATTATATAACAAAAAAGACAATATATTTAACAATATGATTATTATATTACCTTATTAAATCAACTCGTAGTATATATGATATATAATCTAAATATTTGTACGTTGTCTTTAAAGGAAGTAGAATAAAAGGAAGTGTACATATAAGGAAATAAATAAACAATACCGTTAATTTACATTTTCGCGTCATACACAATAACCTGCGCATTGGATGATGCAATGGGTGATGAAATGGGCGACGCCCTTTGGGCGTGTCTTGTCGTAACGCTTCATTTCACATATTATCACGACATGTATGCTATAATACAATCGTGTTATGCTATGTACATCTATTTATAGATATGTGGTAGAACAACTATATAATATCTATGTATATCTATAATATATGTGTGTGTTTGTGTGTGTATCTATGCTTGTGAATATTCATATATATATATATATATATATATATACTATACTATACTATAGTATCAAAGTATAAAATTAAGTATATTATATACAAATAAATATTATAAAATTACAACTGGATTACAACTGCGTTGTAGTACATCCCATATTATTAATATATAATTATGCATAAAGGATATAGAGCTAGAGAGCTTTTCTCTAGCTCTATGATAAAGAATAACACCTATCAATTATATATGTTATATTTTTATATTTAACAATACTATTTTATATTACCTTATTAAATCAACTTGTAATAAACAATCTAAATATTGATAAATTGTCAATATAGGAAGTTTAATACATAGGAAGAATTAGCAAATAATGAAGTAATTAATCAATACCGTTAATATCAATTTTCGCACTAAACACAATTTCCACAATAACACACTCATCGATATAAAGAAAGTCACTTTCTTTATATCGATGAAGACACTTATCTGAGCACTGGGTATGGTGGGTGACGTAATTAGCGTGACTTTTCGTAACGCTTTATTTCATACAGTATTTACGACATGTATGATATAATACATTCGTGGAATGCTATGAACCTCCATTTATAGATATGTAGTAGAAAAACTAGAAAATATCTAATATCTATTGGGTATTAATCATATTATTTATAGTTATTTTACATAATTATATCTTATATACATATTCCATTATAATAATGTATATTTACAAACTAATGAACTAATTAGTTGATTAGTGCATTAGTACTTTAATGTGGGATGTGAAATAAATCACAGAAATATTAAACAGAAATAAGTGTATAAATTAACACTAATATTTGGTATATATATATATTTGTGTTTGTATGTGTTTGTATGTGTGTGCGTATGTATATATTATACAATTATATTGATATAATTCTATTAACAATAATTCTTATTGATAAGAGATATATATTATAAAATATAATATTTCACAATAGATATCGCTATTGTAATATCCAATGTATTCATTTGACTTATACAATTGTATATATTAATATACAAATTTGAATATATATTGAATACATAAATTAATGATATCCAAAGTGTTTATTTGACCTATAAAATATACAAAATTGGAACATACATTGAATACATAAAATAATCATATTCAAAGTGTTTATTTGACCTATAAAATATACAAAATTGGAACATATATTGCATAAATAAAATAATTATATCCAAAGTGTTTATTTGACACATAATATATACACTAGTGGAACGTTGTTATATATTTTACGTTGACGCGCAACGCGTTTGGTCGCTTGGGATGTTTATATTTTAAAAAGTATATGAAATTAGAAAATAAATGACGTTTAGAAATGAATATATTTCTTTTTATTTGTATAGGTCTTCAATTCCTATGTTTTTTAATTTATTTGTACGCTAAAATGTAAATGTGAGTTAATTTCTTATATACGTATATACGTAAACATCACACGATATCACGTGCGTCTCACATGTATCCATAGCGATCGTTTCTGTATTGGACTCTGGTTGGATAACCCATAGATATATAGTTTACATAGATTGGTAGACATGTGATTTGTATTCAAGATGCCTGGATACTCAATACATGTGTCTTAAGATACCGACCATCACATATAAAGTATTATTTAATTTAATTAAATGTTGAAATTATATTGCAGTATATAAAATATAATATAAATTAATATAAATGTTTATTTTGATATAATCGAAACGTACTTTATAAGCGTATATAGAAAACAAATCACATTTATATAAAAATAAATATTATTTGTTTGATTATTTGTTATTAAATATAAGTGTCATGTGCTGGTCGGCAATCTTAGGACACATAAATAGAGTTTCCAGGCATGTTGAAGAATTTTACATTAACTAGATACATCAATACCGATCTAGGTCAAATAGAAATGAGCCGGTCACTAGGCATTTCCGGTTCATCGTTAAAACAATAACTGCAATATCTATATTTATATTAATAGAAACATTAACAAATAGACAACTCTCGATGTCTCACATTCTCAATATCTCAGAAACTACGCTATCTCATATTTGCGCTTTTTAATTGCTCGTATGTTGTTATACCTATGTAAATACCTATATTAATAATTATCCGATATCTCGGAAACTATATATCTCAGATAAATGACATATATCCCTTTAATAGTGAGTTATCGTAGTAGTTTAATATTCATACCATCTAACACAGATCGCCGACCCAGCTACAGCATTCGCCATACCTGAAGGTTGTGATAACTACACGACTCCAGATGACGGTGGTAATTTATTGTCCAGTGTAACTGAGGACATTAAACAAGCGATGCGTTTGTTTCATGTTTAGTTAAATTTACAATAAAAATGTTTTATAAACTAGCGTTAATTTCTTGTAGTTATTAGTATAAATATAATATATATATTTAGTTTACACATTTTTGTAAGCGTATATTAATCTACATAAGGATATGATACAATTATAAAATTAAAAAGATAAGAAAACACATAACATAAAGTAATAAAATAAAGAATAACTTAATAGTATATACATAATAATAATTATAATTATAATACCGTTTATTTATACGCTTTATTTAAATAATAGTTGCAATAATTCTCTAAAGTGTAATCAAATAATGTTAACAACAAAAAACGAACAAATTATAATAAAATATGTTTCTTCAGTCTTTTGCGGAATATTTAGATAGACGGATTACTTCTTATCGCCAGAGGTAGCTTGTACCACACCGAAGTAGCAGAAATCCTGAAGGAAACATTTGTGATTTGTAATCGACATCGAGCCACTTCAAATTGCATAGCGCCTCGAGTATCCAGTTCTTTTCTCTCATAATAGCTTTGATAAATAGGAAGATACTCCAGAAATAATTTGTTAACACCTAACCATTTTAATTTATGTAAATAATAACTAGTCAAAAACCTTTTAGAATAAGGGATATTAAATGTAATGTGTATAAATCTATGAATAACTCGTTTAATATTTTTAATATATGTATCCTAGCTCCAATTAAGAAAATATTCCCATAATCTAATCTCGATAGAACCAAACTTTCAATAAGTCGAATAGTTGATTTTATTAATAACTATTTACGAATGACATTTATATTATGTAAATGATAATTAGCTGATTTACATATATATGATACATGATCTGATTACGATAAATTACATGAAATAAATATTCCAAGGAATTTAATTTTAGATGAAGTTGTAATTAAAATATTATCAAATATAATATCAGGAAAAACAAAATTAGAAAGAGAAATATTTAAGAGCATAGTTTTACTATTATTTATAAGTATATTATTATTTAAAAGCCATTTACGAATATTATTCGCACATAACATTAATTTATCATGATGACAAGATACTCACACACACATATATATATAATATAGGAGAGTACCTTTATAATTATATATTACGAGATACTCTATGATACTATCCTTTAAGCAAAACTTATATTTGTTAAATTGAAAGTTATTTCTGAACCCAATAAACTATATTCTATCCAGTCCTATCCTATATATATATATATATATATATATATATATATATATATTATAATCATATTTAATTTTAACAATCAGATACATATAAAACCAGAGCTTATCGAGACAATTACACTTTATCATTCTGATAAGTCCCAAAAAGTACAATTATAATTGGAATAATAGATTCGTAAAAAAAATAATAAACTACAATGTACAAAATTAGGGTATAAGAATAGTACAAATTATGGTACAAATCATGTCCGCATAGTCGTACCCTAATTAGGGTCCATCATGCTAAATATGAATATTTGTACCCTAAAAAGAATTAGATATACCCTAGCAAATTTAAGTCTTCTGTACCCTAATTTACTATTGATGTTGTATCATAAATTATTCTTGTTTCTGTACCTTAATTTATTAACATTGATGTACCCTCAATTATTAATAATGCTGTACCCCAATTAACTATTGTTGCTGTACCCTAATTTACGATTGATGCTGGACCTAATTAACTATTGGTGCTGCACCCTAAATTATTCTTGTTTCTGTACCTTAATGTATTAACATTGATGTACCCTACATTATTAATAATGCTGTACCCCAATGTACTATTGCTGTTGTACCTTAAATAACTAATGATGTTGTACCCTAATTTATTATTGATGTTGTACCCTAATTTACTATTGATGCTGTACCCTTAATTATTATTATTACTGTACCCTAAATTATTATTGTTGCTGTACCCTACTTTATTAACGATGATGTCCCTAAATTATTCTTGTTGCTGAACCCTACTTTACTTTTATGCTGGACCCTAATTTACTATTGCTGTTGTACCCTAATTTATTATTGATGATGTACCCTAATTTATTATTGATGCTGTATATAGAATAATAAAAATATATAGGTAAATTATAATTAGAAGTGTTTTATTTAAATACTAAATATAATAACAAAGTAATCAAAAGAGGTATTAAATATTAATAAAATAAAAGAAATATAAATTATAAATGATACATTTGAAACTAATGAATGTGTTATATATTATTTAAATATCTTTTTTGATAAGATTTTCATTTTTTTACCTTTTAGGGGATCCCGCATATTTAAAGTGTTGCTAATTTATTTATTGTTATATTTTTTTGTATTCCATAATAATACCTATCGTAGTGTTTTTTATTATCTGTACCAAAATGATACATGAATTCAGTCTAGAAATTACATAAAATGTATTCTGCCATTAAGATAATGCTATTATATACTATTCAATATTACATGTGTATGCTGTCAAACTTCAAACGCTGTTTTCAGACTAATTATTTCGCACTATAGTTACCTATAGGTATGTGCATTCAAATATATAGAACGAAAAAACTATTATAATTATAATATTAATTCTTTTTGCTTTATATAGAATTTAATTATGTGAATATTAAATAGAGAGATAATTAATAAAATGCATAGTAGTCATACAAATTAAATGATAATTTCTATAGAAATACTATAATTATATTATTGCTCATTTTTAATTTAGATATATATAATATAATAAATAATAATATTATAAATAAATTTGTATTTTCCTATGCATATATGTTATGAATACAATACAAAAAAAAAGTAGTTCAATTAAATAAATAGAATATAAGTTCTATTTTTTTAGTAGACCTATGTTTTTCCTATCTATTTATACACAACATTAGCTAGTTGCGTGTTATGTACGGGGTCCCTTTAATGGTATATTAAAATTGAATATATATGTAAAAGTAAAATTCATCGTATTATTTATATATAAAGGAAATTTTAAATAAAAAATAAAAAAACAATATATTTATGCATAAAACACGTTGAAAATAATGAATGTAAGTGGTGTTATTACATCTCCTTATATCACTATTAAATAAACTCCAATATTATTATAGCATATACACATTTGTATAGGTTTAACATAGTATATCTATATATATATATATACTTACATTACGCTCACCGCGGTGCTTTCCTCAGTGTTTATTAATATAAATAATTATCTTCCGTATTCTCCAATGCTGTGCTAAACCTATTATTAGATCAAAAAACATATTAATAAAATACTTTTTGAATGACATATACTTATGCAATATCTAAAAATATATTATGTGGAAAATAATTAAAAAATATTATTTTAATATAGAATGTAAAGATAATACAATAATAATTATCAAATATAATCGTTGAATCAAAACTTTATAGAACTATATATATATGTATATATATATTATATATATATATATATATATATATAATATATAGGGGAAAGTCCCCGATTACCGACCCCTAAATGATTAGTTGTAATAACTTATTCAATATTAAATATATTTATTTGAAATTTTGTAAATAGGGTAATATTATGGTAATGAATAATGTGGATATTTTAAAATTTTGATATAATTATATTTACAAGAATAAACAGGGGGGTCGGTAATCGAATACAAGTGCCTAATACCGACCCCCTTCTCCTATTACCGACCCCCTAAATACTCGTGGTAGAAATAATTTTAATATAATAATATCCAATCAAAATAGTAGACATAGATAGATCATCGATATAAAGAAAGTTTCTTTATATCGATGAGATAGATGTATTGAATTAAAAAACGCACGCAATTATGTATTAGTGAATTTAAATATTGAAATTCATTTGAATTTATATTCAAACTATATTTGTATATTAAAACTTAAAGTAACTATGAAGAGAACTACATATACAAAAGAAGCAATGGATAATGCCTTAGACGTGATTAAAAATGGCATGTCTAAGCATAAAGCGTCACTAATATTTAATATACCACGATCAACTTTAATTGATAATTCAAAACCATATGTTATAAACTTATAAATTTATAAACTTATATAACTTATAATACATATATATATATATATATATATATATATTAAAACGTACATATTTATATTTAAATATAAAGTATACATAACATATGTTAACCTATATATTATTAATTATATATATATATATATATATACTTATATAGCTAATTATAATATATTATTTTAGGGGGAAAAGTGTTATTAATATGGGAAGATATACTACACTAACTGCTGACATAGAACACGATTTAGTATGTTATATTTTGGAGTCTGAAAAACGGCTATTCGGAATTACACTAGAAGATGCGAGATGTATGGCGTACCAGTTGGCTACTAGAAATAACATCAAACATTGTTTTGATAATACTACTACTAAAAGAGCAGGGAAAAGGTGGATTGATCTCTTTAGGAAACGCCATCCAGAGATCACTTTAAGGACACCGGAGGCAACATCAGGTATATTATTAAAATGTATATGTATATATATATATATATATAACTGTAGGTAATACTATTATATAGGTGCAAGAGCTAGAGGGTTCTCCAGGTGTGCGGTTAATCAATTCCATACTGCCTATACGGACTTACTTAAACTACATAACTACGATGTTAACAATATATATAATATGGATGAAACAAGCATCTCTACAGTAGAAACGAGGCAGAGAAAAGTCCTCGCTTGTAAAGGAAAGAGACAAGTTAGTCAAATGTAATATATATATATATATATATATATATATAAATATAAATATATAATATATTATATAAATATATTATATATTATGAATATAATATTTGTAATGTAAAATTGTTGTTTTGTTGAATATTTGTTCATTTATTTAAATATTATTTGTCAAATCCTTGAGTTTTTTTTAATTTTATAAATTGTTATCAAATTGCCTATTATTTTGTTCATATATCAGTAATTTTTCCATGATAGTATAATTAATACAATAATTGTATTTATATATATTTATGCTTAAAAGCGAAACTTCTAAATATAACGAGTAGTGTAATATATATTTATATGCACTAAGTATTATATAACATAAATTGATATATTTACATAAAAACTTAAAATAAATTTATAAACTAAATGGCATAAAGCAAAACAAGTAAATATATCGATAAATGTAATATACATGTATATGAAATTTAGTTTATAAATTTATCTTGAGATTTTAAATCTATAGATATATCAATTTATGTTACATAATACATAGTGCATATACATGTATATTACATTAATCGTTATATGTAATATTTTCACTTTTAAGCATATATATAATTATTATATTAATTATACTATCATGGACAAATTACTGATATATGAACATAATAATAGGCAATTGGATAATATTTTATTATATATATATATATATATATATATATATATATATATATATATATATATATATGTGTGTGTATGTGTGTGGATTAATTAGTATATATTTATATATATATATATATATATATATATATATATATATATTAAACACTATCGTATCTTTAACTATCAAAATAAAATGTATTTATATACATATATGTGTATACCCATATATAGGTATACTAATGTTAGATATGTAATACACCTATATACATAAATATATACATACACGCATACACAAATATACATACAAACACATATATGAGAAATTTACATTTAGTCAATAAATCTTTATATTATTATGTAGTTTACGCATATCTATAGACACACGTATATATTACACATTACATTATTTAGAATTTAAAGTTGAAATATTAACTTCTCCTTTACAGGTTGGTTCAAGAACGAGTGCTGAGCGAGGAGAAAGAATTACTGCAGCAATTTGTATGAATCCGCAGGGGGAATACATATATACCCCCTATGTTGATATTTCCTAGAGTTCGAGAAAACGATAGATTAACACATGGAGCACCAATCGGGACGTTATCTGCGTTTAATAAAAAGGGCTATATGACAAAAGTAGAATTTATTTCATGGTTAAATCATTTTATTATCTATTCTAAACCTTCTCAACAAAATAGAGTTCTTTTAATAGTGGATGGACACTCAACCCATATTAAAAATATAGAGGCTATCGAAATTGCTATACATAATAATATTGATATTTTATGTTTACCAGCGCACACTAGTTACCGTTTACAACCATTAGATGTTGCTTTTATGGGCCCTTTCAAAACATATTGCAATAAAGAAATAAATATTATTGTAAAAAAAAATACAACATGTTGGACTATATGATCTGGCAGATATATTTAATAAAGGATATTCGAAGGCAGCTACTAAACAGAACTCAGAAAAAGGGTTCTTAAATACTGGAATTTATCCACAGAATGTAGATGTGTTTAAAGATGATGATTATGCACCTTCCTTAACTAGAGAAATGATATCTACACCAGAAGGTAAAGTTTGATTACTATTAATATATTAGGATACATCTTATTATTTATTTTGTAATGATATTATGAATTTATTTTTCAATATTTATTTGGTTACAGAATTTAACGAACATGATGATGAGCCACATTCATCGGGGATTATGAATATACATTCTCAGTCCGAATATAATAATCAGTCAAGTCCTCAACCCGTAAAAATGCAAATAAACCCACAACCCACAATAAATAATATACATTCAATAACTCTATCCCAAAGTACTTCTATTGTAATAAATTCTAATGATGGAACTCCTATTTATAAATTAGTATTGTCACCAATTGAAAATGACAAAACTGTATCAGCTAATATATTGGCTAGTGAAATATCACCTATAGGCCACTACCAATATTTAATATGTCAAATAAGACAAGTAGAAACACATATCCAGGAATAATAACAAATTCCCCATATAAAAGGAAGTTAATTCAAGTCCCTGCTAATACTCCTATAGCAAAGAAAAGACTAACTACAGATAACACAGATATAATATGTCATTGTGTTATATGTGCATCTCAAATTTACGATGGATTCGAAGGCGAGAAATCTATACAGTGCACTAAATGTAATGAATGGTGTCATGAACAATGTATTGATAATCCCGAGTCATTTAAATATTGCGATTTTTGTATTTAATTATTATTGATAATTGATTACGTTTTTTATGTTTATATAATTTATACTTTTAATATTTTTGTTTTTAAACCTTTTTATTCGCCAATAATAATTTAATAAATCATAATATAAATTATATTCTACTTAAATTTAATTTAAATTAAAAGATGTTTCTATATATTAAAAACAATCATATATTCATTATTTTTATTTTTATAATATTTTCACATTTATATTTTATAGCACAATTTAATTTTATTATTACATATACTATACATTCATTAAATATTCTTTATTAATGAGTAGGATTAATTAATAGGAAATATAGTGAATCATATATTATAAATTAAATAATACAAAATAATATAATTGATTTAATTTAATTTAATTCCTAAAATGATATATTATTTTAATATGGTAAAATAAACTGGTGATATAATTATTCATAGGAATATTCATATATGGAATGATAAAATAAGTATTAATAAATAGTATATACTATATACATAATTTATTTTAATTCTAAAAATAACCTTCTTACATTCCTATAAATTTAATATATAGAATCGTATATTATAAAATAAATAATACAAAATAATATAATTGATTTAATTTAATTTAATTCCTCAAATCATTTAATTTAATTTAATTTAATTTAATTCCTTAAATGAAATATTATTTTAATATGGTAAAATGAACTGGTGATATAATTATTCATAGGAATATTACTATATGGAATTATAAAATGTAATTAAAATAAGAAATGATAAAATAAGTATTAATAAATAGTATATACCTAATTGATTTTAATTCCTAAAATAATCAAATAAAATAAGTAATAACAAATACTATATATCCAATTGATTTTAATTCGAAAAATGACATTCCGATTAATATAATATGTTAAAATATCAAAACATTCAATTATGATATGATTATATTTAATAGTTATATATTAACTAGTTTATTGAATTAAATTATATTTATATATAAATAAATAAATAAATCAGATTTTAATATGTAGATATAATTATATTATCAGAATAAAATAAATTATATTTATATAGGGGACTATACGGGACCTATA
The DNA here is from genome assembly GCA_964019155.1 of Osedax fenrisi. Lineage (NCBI taxonomy): Eukaryota > Metazoa > Annelida > Polychaeta > Sabellida > Siboglinidae > Osedax > Osedax fenrisi. Next base: position 78,664,280 of record OZ025239.1, read on the forward strand.
CATTGTATAGTATAAAATGTATACAATATAAATTTAATTAAATTAAAATAATATAATTTATTATATTCATATGTGAAATATTAGTTAAATTAATATAATAAATCTAATGATGATATAGGTATATATGATATATAAACATAATTATGTATAAATATATTTTAATTCAATATACTATTTAGTAATTATAAATTTCATAAAAATGAAGCTCTTATAAACTAATTGGTAAAATGCATAGGAAATAAAGAATAAAATGCCTATATATAAAGTATAATTTAAATAATTATAATATTTCTTAGTAACACATTTAACAATTATTCAATACAGTTATGTTAATCTATGGAATTATGTATATATTTCAAATATATAGTAGTTGTTCTATGTGTTATTCAGTAATATACATATACATTATTTAGTTATTAAATAGATTAGTTAATTATAAATAGTTATTAAATATTATACAACTACATATAGCTAGGTGTCTTAATTATATACTATATGTACACTTAATATTATTTATTAGTATTACAATATGTATATATATATATATCTGTAGGGGAATTCCTTCCTTAAGGAAGGGTAATTTGGCCGATGCGGGTAATTTGGCCGACTCTAATATCTCAGAAACTATTAATGATACCAAAAAAAATTCTATAAACAATTTATAGTATTTCATAATATCTGTAAGAATAGTTAAAATTTATTTTAATAAATAATCAATAATTATTAGTATTTATTGATTTTTATTAAAATACGGAATTTAAACAAAATAGGTGTTTGTTAATCTGTTTGTCATTTCATAAATACATGTTGGATTGTGATATTTTTTAAACCCAAATAAAATATAATATGTTCTTGATTCTATATGTAAATATCTACATATTATATCAATATGATACAAAGCTATTGATGAAATAACAACGTACGTCAAATCGGGTAATTTGGCCGATAAAAGTCGGGTAATTTGGCCGATCATTAACCAATCAGATATCAGATAGTAAAATGATAGAATGTATATACAAATTGAGGGTGTATCATTGAATTGTATATAATTGTAATATATAATTTATAATATAGATGGCCATACCTCATATTTTAATATATATTTATATATTTGTATAAGGATTTATATATATATATATATATATATATATATATATATATATATATAGATACCTACATATATTAAAATCCATGTTATAATATTTGTTATATATATATATATATATATATAATATCATTAATATTAATAATTAATAATGTCTAACATATTAATTACATTTATTGTTTAATTTATTTATCAATTATCAAATATTATATAAATGTATTGATATTAGAAGTTCATGGAGTCACTTATACAATATATATATATATATATATATATATATATATATATATAATATATAACATTCCTAATTATATAATGATGATTCTATATCCTATACTATATAATTATAATATTTTGAATTAGGCCTATATAAACGAATGAAAACGTATACATTGAAACCTCTTTATAAGAACATGTGTATCATATTTGGTTGGAATTCAACTTTTCCACATTACAAAAACCTCTATAAGAAAATATTATTTAGGAAACACCTCTTTATGAGACAATTATTTTTAGTTTGTTTTGGAAATGTTACCTATCTATATTACAAAATTTGATGTAGTAGTTTATATCTAAATTTAGGTTTATATTATAATGTAGATGTAAAAATAGTTAATTGCAATTAGTGAATGTGTTTTATTATTCTCAATGCAGTGAGCTCATAAATAGTAACAGGTATGAAGAACTAATTACTAAAAGGTAATATACTGATTGTAGTCAGTACAACAATTATCCAAACAAGTGTTAACAACTACCTATTTTAAATTAAATTAAATTAAACCATATGTGATAGAAATATATTTATAATCTATTATTTTGATTACTACTTTTAAATAAATAAATTTACTAAATATATTAGAGAGGTTTCACTTAATATATAAATAAATGATTATTATATAAATACAATACAAATATCTACATTTATTTTCTAATCTATATATTATTGTATATCCAACACAATATGGTAATTTCGTTTTAATAAAAGTACTATTGTAACCTATATTAAATATTCTAATATCAATCTGATATATATTGAAGATTATTTTCTAATTAAAATATTGTTATTTTGTTGCTAATTATTGTTTATACATTATATATTTAATACACACATTATAATATCAATAATTGTGTATTTGTAAATATAACTATTCACATATGAGTGAGTACTTTTTGTATATTGTTAATCCTTAACAATTATAATATATATATTTATTTATAAAAAGTATTATACTCAATATCATTTATTCTGATATATATTGAAGATTATTTTATAATTAAAATATTGTTATTTTGTTGCTAATTATTGTTTATACATTATATATTTAATACACACAATATAATATCAATAATTGTGTATTTATAAATATAAATATTCACATATGAGTGAGTAATGTTTGTATATTTTTAATCCTTTTTAATCCAACAATTATAATATATTTATTTATTTATAAAAATTATTATACTCAATATCATTTATTCACATAAATCGCATTTCTCGAACGTATCTCAACGTATCGACATAAATGCATACATCGTGACACAATTGTCTACATTGAATAGATTGAGTAGATGAATCGACTGATTCATCGATATTCTCCGCACAAATTATAATTTGTATATTTGTATATATATAATTTGTATATATACAATTAACATTTATTTCACTGGTAATTTTCTTTTTCTTGTTATTCACCGTCTTTTTAACCACCTTCTTCGTCTTATCAGCATTAGCATTTTCTAAGTATTTTTTATACTGTGAATCAGTACTAATTGCTGCGAATCCACTTAGTTTACCTTATAAAGAATTAAAATACCAATTAAAATATCATTTAAAATATCACTTATAATATATATTTATAATTACATTAAATAAATTACATTAAATATTATACATATTGTAAATTAAATATAAATAAAAAAAGTATATAAATAAATAAGATTTAGAACATATTTTATTAAATGTGTTAAGTATAAACATTTAACTTCTGTTATCACCCTATCACTTTACCACTGCATACTTGTATCGATATAATAGGTCTATCGGTTGTATAACGAATATTATTAGATAGATATATATAGTAATACCAAAGCCCAGTGCTTTTGTAATACTATATAGTATTATATTTTACGAATATCAAAATGTAAGTTAAGTTAATTATTAATTGAACTCAAAATAGATATCTATAATTTAATATATTTATTGTTTATAATATATTACATCAATTAAAATGAATTTAATAATTATTGTATTATTATATTATTTAATAGATTTTATAGAATTATAATTCAATTATATAAAATTATATTCGATTATAAATTTAATTATTAATATAAACGATATTAATATTAAAAGAAATAATGATTGAAATGAATGAATTATTTAAATAAAATAAATTAAATTAATTAAAATATATCCAATAATACAAAAATAACTTTTTATAATATATTATATTATTTATATACAATATTGATTTATATATATATATAACATATACTATCATATACATATATATATATCAATAAATACATTAAATAATTACATACAAATGAGATAACATTATTAACCTATGCTCCCACATGCGAAGTATTGCTTACTGCATGGTACAGTCGACACTGGAAAGATGTAGTGGTCCTATATGTTATATAAGTAATATGATTATATCATGATTCAATTAAATCATACATTTTTTTTAGATATATATATTAAGAAAAATAACGAATGAAACATATTTAACATATTGATATAATGCATTTAATAAATTATTATTTTATATTATTTATTAATATGATTCTAATCAATTATATAAAATAATATTTAATTATTAATCGAATTAGACTTAATAGAAATAAAAATAAATTAAAAAATAAGTATAATATATTAGTGAAATAAATGAATTATTTAAAAATAACTTTTTATATTTTATATTATTTATATACAATATTGATTTAAAGTAACATATACATCAATAAATACATTCAATAATGACATACAAATGAGATAAAATTATTAACCAATATTTCCACATGATGCGTTATCGGTACTGCATGGTATAGTCGACAGAGGAATTGGTGTAGTGGTCGTATCTGTTATATAAGTAATATGATTATATCATGATTCAATGTTATCATAAACATTTTTTAATCATATATAAAAACTTAAAAAATATAATGTTAATGTACTGAATGAAACATATTTAACATATTGTTAAAATGCATTTAATAAATTATTATATTATATTATTTATTAATATGATGCTAATCAATTATATAAAATATATTTAATTATTAATCTAGACTTAATGGAAATAAAAATAAATTAAAAAAATAAGTATAATATATTAGTGAAATAAATGAATTATTTAAAATGTATACAATATTTGTATATATTTTATATTATTTATATACAATATTGATTTCAATTAATATATACATCAATATATATCAACATATCAACACATTATATATATATATATATATATATATATATATATATATATATATATATATATATATCAATACATACATTCAATAATGAAATACAAATGATATCATATTATTAACCTATGCTCCCACATGCGGAGTATTGCTTACTGCATGGTCCAGTCGACACTGGGATGGTTGTAGTGGTCGTAACTGTTATATAAGTAATATGATTATATCATGATTCAATTTTATAATACACATTTTTTAATTATATATATTAAGAAATATAACTTTAATGTAATGAATGTACTTTAATATACTGAAATTTATTAACCAGTAATGTAATATATTATATTATTTATTAATATGATTCTAATTCAATTATATAAAATAATATTTAATTATTAATCTAGACTTAAAAGAAATAAAATTAATTAAAAAGAAGTATAATATATTAGTGAAATAAATGAATGATTTAAAAATAAATTTTTATATTTTATATTATTTATATACAATATTGATTTAAAGTAACATATACATCAATAAATACATTCAATAATGACATACAAATGAGATAAAATTATTAACCAATATTTCCACATGCTGCATTATCGGTACTTCATGGTATACCAGTCGACACAGGAATTGGTGTAGTGGTCGTATCTGTTATATAAGTAATATGATTATATCATGATTCAATGTTATCATAAACATTTTTTAATCATATATAAAAACTTAAAAAATATAATGTTAATGTACTGAATGAAACATATTTAACATATTGTTAAAATGCATTTAATAAATTATTATATTATATTATTTATTAATATGATGCTAATCAATTATATAAAATATATTTAATTATTAATCTAGACTTAATGGAAATAAAAATAAATTAAAAAAATAAGTATAATATATTAGTGAAATAAATGAATTATTTAAAAATAACTTTTTATATTTTATATTATTTATTTACAATATTGATTTAAAGTAACATATACATCAATAAATACATTCAATAATGACATACAAATGAGATAAAATTATTAACCAATATTTCCACATGCTGCATTATCGGTACTTCATGGTATACCAGTCGACACAGGAATTGGTGTAGTGGTCGTATCTGTTATATAAGTAATATGATTATATCATGATTCAATTTTATCATAAAATATTTTAATCATATATCTAAACTTACAAAATATAATGTTAAATGATATAATGTACTGAATGAAACATATTTAACTTATTGTTAAAATGCATTTAATAAATTATTATATTATATTATTTATTAATATGATGCTAATCAATTATATAAAATATATTTAATTATTAATCTAGACTTAATGGAAATAAAAATAAATTAAAAAAATAAGTATAATATATTAGTGAAATAAATGAATTATTTAAAATGTATACAATATTTGTATATATTTTATATTATTTATATACAATATTGATTTCAATTAATATATACATCAATATATATCAACATATCAACACATTATATATATATATATATATATATATATATATATATATATATATATATATATATATCAATACATACATTCAATAATGACATACAAATGATATCATATTATTAACCTATGCTCCCACATGCGGAGTATTGCTTACTGCATGGTCCAGTCGATACTGGGATGGTTGTAGTGGTCGTAACTGTTATATAAGTAATATGATTATATCATGATTCAATTTTATCATAAACATTTTTTAATTAAATATATTAATAAATATAACTTTAATGTAATGAATGTACTTTAATGTACTGAAACTTTTTAAAATGTAACCAATAATGTAATATATTATATTATGTATTAATATGATTCTAATTCAATAATAATAAATACTATTTAATTATTAATCTAGACTTATAATAGAAATATAATGTCAATGAAATTAATGAATTATTTTAAATGTATCCTATACTTTAAAAATTACCTATATGTTATATAAATAATATGATTATAGCATGATTCAATTTTATAATAAATATTTTTTAATTACATATATAAACATACCATAAACATTTTTATTCATTAACTTTATTACTTACAATATAAATTTAAAAAAATTGAAATTAACTTAATTGTAATTAAATGAAATTAAATATTTAAAATGCATTCAATAATTTAAAAATTATTTTTAATAATGATATATATATATATATATATATATATATTAGTTAACTAATCATAATTATAATATTCATTTTTATTCACACAATATTAATTCAGGTTTACATATTATATTTTAATTATACATGTATATCTAAAAGTAAATATCTAAAGTTAATCTATATATATATAGAAATATATACATATTAAGTTAATAATTAACCATAAGTATTTCCTATTAAGATACCTCATACACTTATCTGTTATATTAAAAAAGTATATAATCTATTATAGATTCTATAGATTATATACTTTTTTATATATTACTATATATTAGAGTTAGACACTAATATATAATAATAATTATACTTATATATAATGTATTATATTAATATAAAAATTATTTAATTAATTAAAATTAAACTTATTATAATTTATTAATTGAAATTATTATGGTTTGTTAATTATTTAATTTATAACCTGTAGATGGACTTCTTGCATATTCTTAGACATATTTGACAGTATAATATGTTTAATAAAATATAATAAAGTGCGTAATATGTTGAATAATATAAGTTCAATAAATACGTAATATAATTTTCCAATAATATTAAAACTATAATCTACTGTGGCGGTGGTATTATGTGCGCGCCGAATTATGCATCATTTTATACAAGAAATTTAATTTATGTATTTGAAAACATAGATTTCACCTATTGAGTAAACTTGAACTATCGGCCAAATTACCCGATTTTTCTGTTTTTTATCCATATTTATACAGCTTATTAAAATCTATTATATTCACAAAATATACAAAAATATAAATTATTAAAATATACATATCGTAAATTAATATAATATTAGTTATATAGTATATGATGGTTATTTAAAAATATGTATATTTTGATTTAGAGCACTTCTAGTAACACACATACAAACATCGGCCAAATTACCCTTCCTTCCCCTATATGTGTATATCATATATCATATATGTGTATATCATTGAATGATATCAGTAATATATATTATATATCAATGATACACACGCAATTAATAAATAATTCAAAGTAAACTCTGATCTCTTTTGATTGGATATTATAAATCACATGGGGTCGGTATTAGGGTAATTTAGGGAGTCGGTAATAGGAAAATCATATGGGTTGCTATAATTAAGATATCTTGGTTAATACTTATTCAATTTATAATATATTAATGAATGTAATAAACATGTTATTGATCTACAATATTATGCGCAGTATTAAGTTTTCTTTTAATTAATAAAGTATTGACAATGATTTAAAAAAAGGTATTATTCAAATATTAAAAAAAATAAAACAGAATATTACACTTTATCAAATAACAATTGTAGGATTAAATATTTTTTAAAACAAAATACGTTTTCATATTTATCATTAAATTACTAACAGTTCATGTATATATTATTTTTTGATATCTCTTATAGTTACTGAGATACGAGAGGGGGTCGGTATTAGGAGGGGGTCGGTAATCGGGGACTTTCCCCTATATATATATATATATATATATATATATATATATATGTAATAATGTGAATGTTCTGATACAGTTTATTAATAGAAACAAAGACATGTTTAATATAACATAATAATAATAGTAGTACTTACTCGAAGAAATGCAGACCGAAGAATGATCAATCTCACCGAAGGGAATTTATTCTATAGAAAAATAACGAAATATAATTTACAGACGATAACAATTTAAAATACCAGAAAAACAATCATTGGCTTTGTCTATGCAATTAACATAGAGCGTGACCCCGAAATCTAGTTTAAAGTTTGTATGTAGATATATCGATTTCTATTACGTAATGCTAAATACATTTAAATGTATATTTCGAAAAATAATAAAACCTAGGATTAGTATTTGATGACAAATTATCATTTAAGAATCACATATCATCCATTACAAAATCATCCAACTTTCATCTCTTCAGAATTAAAAAAATACGGACATCACTTTCCAGAAACCTTACTAAAACTCTAATTAATGCTCTTGTACTTTCACGTATTGACTACTGTTCTTCCCTACTGAATTTACTTCCTGCTAAAGCTACTGCTCCACTTAATCGGATTATCCGTTCCTCAATACGTACTACTTACTGTTTAACTCGACTGGATCACTCTACTACAACATCTCATCAATCATCTCGTATGTGGCTACCCTTCTCCCTCAGGTGTAAATTACGTATACTATCTATAATCCATAAATCAATATATTCTTTTACCCCTAGCTATATCTCTGATCTAATTAAAAAACGTACTATATTATCTTCTCTTCGTTACCAAAATGCTCCTCTACTTATCTCCCAGAACTCTAGTAAAACTTCCCTAAATTCTAGAGCTTTTAAAAATTCCGGTCCAACCCTATGGAATTCCCTCCCTCCTACCATTCGTTCTATTAGATCCCACAAAAGATTTATAAATCTTACTTCTTCTTTTCTCTCTACCCATAATCATTAAATCATCCAACTTATTATTTGTATTAAATTTATATTATTAAATCGTTATTGTATTATTATTATCTTATTATTATATAACACTATACTATATCAATGCAGTCTGTAGTATATACAACTACACCATATCAATGCAGACTGTAGTATATAATAGTCCTTTATATTGTTTATTATTGTTTTTCCGTTGTATATTGAATGTATATTATTACCAAATTATTATCGTATTACTATTATTTTATTATTTTCTTCCCGCACGAGCGAAGGGGTCTACATGACCCTATTTTAGTGCTAATAAACTCAATATCATCATCATCATCATCATATTTCATTAATCGATATATCTACAACTTTGACTTTATAACATATATATATATATATATATATATATATATATATATATATATATGTGTGTAAATAATTATAATTTTAAATATTAAATTATATAAATATTATACTTATTCATGAATCCATTTTAATATAGTGGTTATTAAAAATTAACAAATAAGTAAATAGTCTAACGTTTTTGTAGAATTCTTAACTCATATAGGTTATTTAACCTACAAGTTATTTAAATGGATTTCTATGAAAAACCTATATTATAATAATTGTGTATACCATAAGAACTTCAACTAGAAGGGCTTTTATTTTTTTTCAATCTAGTTTTTCTCTATCTTCATCACCTTTTGAGAGATATATATATATATATATATATATATATATATATATATATATATATATATGGTATACCAAATATACTGGTATTGAATTTATACTATGAATACTATAGGTATATTAATAATATATTATTAATATATTATTAATATATTATAATATTAATATATTAATATTCACACAATTGTATTCACGTATAAACATAACATATTTATATATTGGTGTTTTGAAGAATATAGGTATATTGGTGAATTTAATATCCATCCTAAATATATAATAAATGTACCCTAACAAATATATATATATATATATATATATATTAACCTAGAGAATAAAATCATGTATCACACTAATACATATATATTTTACCCGAGTGAATTTAGCAGTCATTTATACATGACTGAGTATACTCTAATAATATAGTAAATATACTATAATGCATTCTTCTCCTTATGCATATATATAAACTGTACCATAGTGCATTTAACAGTCATGCACCCTAATATTTAACATAGCTGTACCCTAATAAATATATAGAGTGTACACTAGTGCATTTAACAGTTATGTACTCTAATAGTTAACATGTCTGTACCCGAATGAAAGTATAGAATGTACCCTAGTGAATTTAAATACTATGTACCCTAACATATAGTATAAATATACCCTAATAAGTATACATATTGTATCCTAGTGAGTTTAAAAGTCATGTACCCTGTATAGGGTACATGGCAAATTTAGGTGATATTTTAACGATCTGTTCCCTATAAAAATGAGTTGTTGTACCCTAATTTTGTATAGTGTAATATAACATAAAGTTATATCTAAGTTGAATTCATGTTTACGCTTAATCTAATTATGATTAAGATTTAATAATTGTACTCGTGAAGAACTTAGGAAAGACTGGTAAATGTAGCCCAGGTATACCAAGTAAAATATATGTTCATCAATTGGTTGAGGACACATTTTATAGACTAAAATAACTTCCAAGCGCGATTCTAAACATATATGAGTGGAGGAGTCGATATCATGTGCAGTCGAGCAAGCTCAACCTGGTAAGGTAAGGCAATGTAGGACTTGACGAAATGATCAAAAATCATCATAACATATACAAATATGAAACGTTAATTAATAGATTAAAACATAATATAAATATAAAATTACAGATACCTAATATATATATATATATATATATATATATATATTTATTATTTTCATATATAAAATTATATAAATATAAAATATAATTGTATTACACCAGTTAATTTAATACATCCTATAGGATGTATATATGGGTTTTAATACTACTAAATTATAATAAAATAGATAATAAATAGATATATAGACATAGATATATTTTATATAAAATAAAAAAATTCCAATTAATAAATATTTATATGTTATTTATAATTACCAAATTTTAATTGGAAAGAAAATATAATAACTAGTTACCAAAAGATATATACATTACTTTATAATAAAATTATTAAAAATTCATTAGTACCATTAACGAAAAGCCAACCCTTATTAATGTATAAATATTGCACTTATAATTATTATTTAACTACATATTATATACCATTTAAAAGATAATGAATTATATTGTAATATTTAAAAATACAATCATTGTTGATACATAATTACAACGAACGCCTCCCTAACTCCTTTTCTTAATGCGATTATGTTTATGATTACAAGTAAGATATAATTGATTCTTTATATCGACAATTAATATTGTTTGTTATATATATGTGGTAATAATATATCAGAATATGTATATAATATTATAAATTTACTTTACTTGTCATAGTTTTATAAATTCTGCATATATCGTATAACATATATATTGGCAATGGTATTTATTGTATATATATATGACATCAATATGCAATTTGATTTACTACAAGTATTTGCATATCAAGTAGTAAAAACAATTCATTTATATCGACATTTCGGTTTTACATCACACACATATTAAAATGTTACATACAATTATTTAATTACAACAAAGTGTTTAATCTATTTCTTTTAGTGAGTAATATCCATTATTATATAATGTATATAGCGTGATACATATGATCGAGTAATGTAGCCATATTTAATGTGACCATTTTACGATGATTTAAGCCAATCATATTAAAGATATGATTTTAAATAAATATTTTATATAATGGTAAAATTGCGTGCATCCTTATATGAAAACGCTGATTGAATCAACATCTACTATATCCTAACCATACAAATACATTTCCATAGATATCGTAGTATAAACTTTTAAATTTAATGTAGTATATTTAATTATCTATTAAAACAATTATAAAGAACAAAATATATGTATATACAATTTTTATTAAATATATATTATATTATTTAATATATATATATATATATATAACATCTCTATAGTTGTATTATAATATATTATATATATATATATATATAGGTTATCATATCATAGTTGTTATTCATCACCTATATATATTTAAACAAATATTTTGTAGTATGTATACGACGTATATGTATATTTATGTATACTATGTATACGTATATGTATGTATAGTATACTACATTGTATACTATACATACATTATTTTGTAAAAACCAATTAAATTATTTAATCAATTTACCTAAGAATAATTATCAGAAGGAAGAGCATGTAAAGCCAGTTCGATATAGACTTGTAAATCATCCGCATAAAGATGATAATAAATATATAAGTAACATATAAATAGAGAATAATACAGGACTAAGTACTGAACCTTGTCCAAGCAACCAAAAACCTGGACAGTCAACGTAATATATAACCACGTTCATGTGTTGTATATATTATAGGTAAAATAAACACTTTAGATATAATTATTTTATTGATGCAATATATGTTCCAATTTTGTATATTTTATAGGTCAAATAAATACTTTGGATATAATTATTTTATATATTCAATAAATGTTCCAATTTTGTATATTTTATAGGTCAAATAAACACATTGGATATTACAACAGCGATATATATATATTGGAATATTATATTTTATAAAATGTATCTCTTATCAATAAGAATTATTATTAATAGAATTCTTTATTAATATAATTGTATAATATATACATACGCACACACAAACACATATACAGATACATACACACATATATATACACTTTTCCCCCTAAAATAATATATTATAATTAGCTATATAAGTATATATATAATTAATAATATATAGGTTAACATATGTTATGTATACTTTATATTTAAATATAAATATGTATGTGTTAAATATATATATAAATATATATATATATATATATATATATATATATATACATAAATATATATATATATATATATATATATATAATTAATAATATATAGGTTAACATATGTTATGTATACTTTATATTTAAATATACATATGTACGTGTTAATATATATATATATATATATATATATATATATATATATATACTATATAATAGTGTTAATGTATACACTTATTTCTGTTTATTATTTCTGTGATTTATTTCACATCCCACAATAAAGTACTAATGCACTAATGAACTAATTAGTTCATTAGTTTGGAGATATACATTATTATAATGGAATATGTATATAAGACATAATTAGGTAAACCAACTATTAATAATTTGATTATATATATAGTCAAGTATATATATATATATATATATACATACATATATACTTGTTATTAATATATTTTAATCAACATATATTTATAAAATACTTACACTATATTAGATAGTTTAATCTTTAATATAATATTATTGCGCAATAAATATTATTAGTTGTTATACTACATATTTATAAATAATGGTGCATAGAATTCCACGAATGTATTATATCATACATGTCGTTATTACTGTGTGAAATGAAGCGTTACGACAAGACACGCCCATTGCGTCACCCACTACACCCATTGCGCAGGTAATATTATTGTGTTATTGTGGAAATTATGTTTAGCGCGAAAATTGAAATTAACTGTATTGTTTATTTACTTCCTTGTTTGATAATTCTTCCTATTTATTCTACATCCTATATTGACAATTTATCAATATTTAGATTGTTTATCGTATATTACAAGTTGATTTCATAAGGTAATATAGTAATATTATTGTTAAATATAAACATATATAAATATATAATTGATAGGTGTTATCCTTTATCATAAAGCTAAAGAAAAAGCTCTCTAGCTCTATGTCCTTTATCCAGAATTATATATAATACTAGTATGGGATGTACTAAAAAGCAGTTGTAATCTAGTTATAATTTTATAATATTTATTTGTATATAATATACTTAATTTTATACTTTTATAATATATATATATATAATATATTATATTATAATCAATAAGTGATATTAAATATTCAAAACAATAATGTATTTATAGTACAAATTTAGGTTTTAAAGATTGTTATTAATATTTTGTTTCTCAGTTGTAATTTTATAACAATTCATAACCTTGCATACATATACCAGTAGTAATTTATAAATTATAAATATTTATAAATACATTCAAAATAAATGTGTTTACTACAGTGATAATTTAATTAGTAGTAATATCAAGTTACAATATACATATACCAGTTGTACTACATGTATATTATAAATCGGCATTTCAAGTCGTATATATAATTAGTAATTATAACTTGATTAGTAATATCTTAACAATTTCCAAGTGATAAACAAGTACTCAATTTAATATATTAAAACATAATATTTTAATATAAAGTATTTTTATTCAATTTTGTAAAACTATTTACAAAAATATATTAAAACATAATATTTTAATATAAGGCATTTTTTTTAGAAATTTATGAAATAATCGTATTAATATTATACTGTATTATACCATATTATATTATATATTAATATATAATTTATATATAATATCAAAGTGTCAAATTATGTTTATTTCATGTGTAAATATGTATTATGCATTATTATAAAATTACAACTGGTTTACAACTAGGCAAGACACAATTAATAACAATCTTTAAAACCTAGAATTTTACAATAAATTAAGTATATTATATAAATATTATAATATGTATATATATATATATATAATATAAACTAGAATTATTATATGGGAATATGTATATAAGTTATAATTATAATATCTATAGATAAAACACAACTATTAATAATATTATTATATATCAATAACAAATACTATATATTTATTATCAAAGTCCTTAACTTTAATTTATATAATTTATGTTATCCGGTATCGTCTTCATGAATGCCATGTATCTACACTTTTGAGCCAGCTTCTAGTCCGACAAATTGAATAGTCAAGATGCAAGATTAGAAGTTATTATATACATATAACTATTATTGTGTCTTGATAATTGATTTATTAATATACAATTTATAATTTCAGGATAATTAAGATCATCAGTTGTTTTCTTCCTGCTTGGCGGGATGAATATATTCATGAATATGTTAAAGATCATCTTCGTTATCGCCCTAGACATCTTTCGCATGTTATCCGGGATCGCCTCCGCTATCGTCTTCGTAAATGCCATGTATCTACACTTGTTGGCCAGCTTCTAATCCGACAAATTGAATAGTCAAGATGCAGAAATTAGTATACACATATAAATATTATAGTGTCATGATAATTGATTTATTAATATAAATTTATAATTTCAGGATAAACAAGATCATCAGTTGTTATCTTCTTGCTTGGCTATGGTGAATATCTCCATAAATATGTTTTATATCCTCAAACTTTGGATATAAAATGTTAAACTACGTTCCAAATAGATAATGCTTGACCTTTTATAGTATTTAGTATTTTTAATATAGTAGTATACTATAGTATTTATATATAAAGAACTATAGTTCTTTATTTCAATAATGTAGTTTAGAAAATATTTTAAAGATATACTTTCGACTATAAACATGTTTATTATTAGTTATATAGTAATTGAAATTACAAATTCAAACAAAAATAATAAGTAATTTATTTCTCTGTAATAATATAATTATATATATATATATATATATATATATATGTTATGTAGTATATATTAGTATGTATGTGTGTGCGAATGACTTATCTTTAGGTCAGCGATGAATACGCGGCATAATTGTGGGTATGAATCGTATATAGGCAAATATTATATATCGTGAGGCACGGAGTTTCAGCGAGTTTTTATAGGTTATATAATATCGAACTACCTACTTACATATCTACATATCTACATACCTCTCTACCTACATACCCACTTACCTACCTACTTACATACCTACTTATATAATCTTTAGTTTACTATTTAATTATGAATTATTATTATAAAATAAACACTATATTTGAACGCAATATTTTATTACAGTTAGCGGCTCAATACTCTTGGATAATTCGGATAAATTAGAACAAAATTTGTTATAAATACTGCTGCAATTAAAAGATGTGGATATTATAAAGAGATGAACTACTGTAACAACATGCTGATTATTATTGGAGACTGTATACAATAAGATTTAATGTTGACAATTCAAACCAGATTACATATTGCACATGGTAAATATTATTACATTATATTTAAGTTTTACTTATGCATATTAATTATTCAAAATACTTTTATAGGAATGATATACTTAATTTGTGGTTGCTCTACATAAGTATTCGAACTGATACTGGATACTGGATAGGTATACCTACCAATGAAGTGGATGGATTATATGAAATATTGATATTTTGAGTATAGCTATTAACAAATGTGTTTGTTATAGCCAATATATTATTAATATAGGTTTTATTTCTTATATGATAATGTTATATATTGTTTGTGTTATTATAACCAAAAGATTCTAATGAACTTTTATTATTTTCTTACATATTACTATCTTGCATAATTAGATAATTATATTATTGATTTAAATAAATAATAAAAATAGCATTAATCTATCGTGTATATTACTAATATATTATATCAATATTAGTTAAAGTTGTTAACATTTTAAAAGTTTAATAATATTATATTTTGTTCATATTAAAATACCTATAATATTATTTTTTTTTAAATACATATTTAAATGTATTCAATATACATATTCATTAATATATACATAATAGGTAATATAGAAATATTGTTATAGAGATTAATTAATTATATTATAATAAGTATAATTCAACCAACTTTAAATAGTACCATATTTGTAATTTATATAATCACGATGTATATTTTCCAAATTTGTTAATATTTCATTTTAATACTATATAAATAGTATTTATTAAATATTGTTATTAAAAATCCGTTATTATGTAATACAAAAGTTTTATATTATTATATTTTAATTGGTATTAAATAATAATATAATAAGTTCCCTAAATAAGTGTAATTAAATCAACTTTAATATCATACCTACAATTTTAATTTATATAGTATATTTATTTATATTTTTTCAAATTTGTTAATCTTTTATCTGGTTTATTTGCATTTTATTTGCATTTTGCATACATATCTAGGTAACAAATACGTTATATGCATGATGGGTAGTTAGTTAAACCATTTAGTTACTTTCTTGGAATCAATTTATCAATTTATAAAGTTATTGAATACATCTAAGAAATATACATCCTATATTATATACTATAATATATCATATAGTCATAGAGCTAGAGAGAAATTTCTCTCAAGCTCTATGCATATAGTAGGCTATATCCATTCTTAATAAATTTATAAAACTCCGTTATCTCTGGTTATTATTATAATCATTATATAGTTATCTTATTAAGTCTACTGATACAAAATGATACTGCTATCTTTCTCTCTTTTATTATAGCCTTAATGATTATTTTAAATTAATAGAATAACTTAAGTAGAAATAATTTTATTTATATACAAATTAAATTAAAGTTCAAATTACCATATGTTTATAAATTATTATTTTATTATAAACTATAGCCATCTATCGTGATAAAAGTACAATGGCTTCTAAATATTCATTAAAAATTCATTAATGTTAAACTGTATTTTGATAGCGATAAACAATTCTGAGCGATATCGATTAGCGTGCGTACACGTGCGACACGCCCCTTATCACTATAGCGATATCGCTCAACTCGTCGCTCGCAAATCGGTAATGTGAAACCCGCTTTAGAGTATATGTATTACGTAGGGAGATATAACACTACATATATGTATACATATATATATATATATATATATATATATATATATATATATATATATATATATATATATATATATATTATTGTATACTATAGTATCATATTATATTATACAAATAAATTAGTTTAAAAAAATATATAAATATTTATTTTATCTAGAATATTGATATTAAATTATTGAAATAATTATAAAGTAATTTAAACTTTTTTAATTAATATTACAAAACACAGGTTAAAAATACGAATCAACTAAACTCGACGTAAATACAATCAACGTACACCGTAAAAAGGATTAATTAAATATTAAAGCAGAAGTTACACAAGTTACATTTTCTATAGGCATGCGTGTGATTGATGGCATTCATAGGCGAGTCTAGTCGTCACGTGTGACGGTGAAGTTGTCACGTGACACGATGCAAGTCGTCACGTGACCTCCTTTTGTAGTTCATCCCGTCCAGTCACCGACAGTTCGATGCTAGCACCGCCCCCGGGTCACGTGCTAGATCACAATAGACACGTGACTACGAAGGCTATCAACGAGACGACGAATACGCTCTGCACTGCTGTCGTCGCACCTGTGCGTTGCATTCGTCACGTGAAATTAGTAACCCGTACGATAGCATACGCGTTTAGTCTACATATAATGTATATAGTGTACTAAGTATAGGTTTATATAGCGCGCTAGTTGTATATTAACCTACCTACTATACTAGCTATATGTGCATATATAAGTACGCGTTCACAACGTACCGTTACAAAGATCTTTATCGCAACACTCGAACGAAAGTTTACAGTCGTTAAGTTGGTCGGGGTATTTCTTCGCGCACTGTTTCGAGGCGTAATCCTGTATGATTTTGTTAACGACGTCGCATATGGATACGGGAATGCAATACAGGTTCACGTGTTGCTCTCCGGTCACGGTGAAGGTAGCCGTCTACGGTAGTGGTGGTGTAGGTATTGAGGTAGGCGTATACGGCGTGCTGAGTGTACGGTATGCATCTGATATTGCGAGGTGTATGACCTTACTAAGGTCGTCTTGGGTATCCTACCTCGGAATACGGAATGTCCACACGTCTATTTATTTACTCAATAATTATATATATATAAAGTCACTTTAAATTTACTTTTTATGTTTTATGGACTCTTATATGTCTAGTATAATCATTCACCTATAGGTGATGTATGATGATTTGCGAAATCAGTAATGAGTTGATGATTTATAAAATATATTCTTGAATACTATACGTTGAGTTAGTTAATCAGAGCTTAGTGGATATGAACTTCTAAGTATAAATAGTTATATTGTTTATTAAAGAAAATTGATATATGCATCTCACAATAGAATATTATTGAATTATAATTTAGAAATAATTGATGAGGAATTTAAAAGGAAAAAGTTGCATTAATCAAAAATGTGCAGAATATAAACCGAACAAATAGCGATCACGAGACATTTTATTTTAACATTGAATAAATATAAAAATTAACATGGGAGATATAGAAATAAGTTTTATTCAATTTTCAATTTTTTTAAATTGAAGACATTTTGTTAAGCCAACTATGGATATATCCTAGAAATATATATATTATAATTAGTATAACAACACAAATATTTATCAAAACAATATAAATGCCCAAATTTTATAAAAAAATTTAGTAAAAAAAAAATATAAAAATCGTATAATTTAAAATAAATAAAGTTAATACACATTAATTGAAAAAAATAAGTTAATTTATATGTTAATATATTGTGTGGTTTTATTATTTGTTTATAGAGTGTATCATCTATCAATTCACCAACACTATGAATGTCAGATGTCGATTAAATGATAATTTAACTATTACAAACTATGGGTGGAGTGGTTACGATGAGGTTGTATGAGGAATATACATTAGTTTTACATTGTAGTTTAGTATACAATAGTTTTGCAATATAACTAGTTCTTTTGACTTTATAGATAACCCACTAATTAAAGTAGTGATATTTTATGACAAAAAGATCAATATTATCTCTGAGATAGGATAATCAATACGGGTAAGGTATAAATAAGCAGCATGTAAGTATAACAGTAAATATATATATATATATATATATATATATATATATATTAATTCTGCAGGGAGTCATTATTAAACACTATTATTAAGTAAGTTATTTACAGTGTATTATATTTTATTTTAATAATTAAACTAAATTTATTTAGGAATATATTCCTGTAAATATATTAATATAAAATATTGTATTTAATAATTGTGACTACGTGCCACTATACGTGTCACTATACGTGTCACTATACGCGTCACTATACGTGTCACTATACGTGCCACTATACGTGCCACTATACGTGCCACTATACGTGACACGTATTCGTTATAACACACTCTCGCGTATAGCGACCACTATAGTCTCAACAGTTAACTGTTTAACCTAATTAGGCGTGCCTATAGTAACAGTAATATAACATGTTTTGTTTCATAAAATGTATATTAATTATTGATTAGTAATTAATAAAATCAATATTAACTATGTTAACTATATATTTATATATATATATAATTTACACACTAGGTATACCCATTATATACCCATATATGGGTATTTACAATATATAATAACTTATTTAATAACCGTGTAGCTAATATTAAACACATATAATATTATAAATATACTAATATATTAAATTTATTAATAAAATATTATTTTTGTTATTGATTAAGAGATATTATATATATATATATATATATTATACTACTAACAATATATGATAAATATATGTTTTGTATACAATTTATATATATATATATATATATATGATATATATTATATATATATATTAATGTTAACATTAAGTATGTATATAGTTGATATCAATACTACACTAGTACTACTAACGGAGCAATATTCGTCCTTTTTACAATCCTTGACATATGTTTCGGTAAAATTTCCATCCTTTTCATTGGCGTAACACTTCATAGAGATACATGTTCCTATAGGATATAACATGATCGTATAATAGTCATCTCATATATATATATATATATATATATATATATATATATATTGGTATAATGTAATATATATATATATATATATATATACATATGTATATATGTGTATTATTTATGATAAATATATGTATTATATTTAAAATTGGTATCGTGTTCTGTTATAATATGTTTAAAAAAGCCTGAATTATTTAATGAATAATTTAATATATATTTAATTATATAAAAATATATTATATATATATATATATATATATATATACATATATATGTGTACACGATATAAAACCTATGATGTAAAAAAGACAGATTATTGAGCTACGCATGGTTGATGATATATAATGATAATGAAACTAAAACCAGAATATGTTATAATAGTAATCTATAAAATAAGCTTATATATCATGAATCTTTTATCGTGATCATGTGTATACATAAAAAAGAGACGCGAAAACGCCCAATAGGTATACCTAGAACTATAGTTACCATGATCTATGAATCGAGTCATATATCATGATAGCTATCTATTGATCGGTTTGCTTTTCATTTTGATGTATACGTGTATACGTGCATGTTGATGACTCATGTAGAATCAAATTGTGTAGTAATGTAGTAATTATATTCAATTAAAAAAATTACTATTCAAGTTATGCCGATAACCATATATTAACCTACATAGCAGCCTTCTTATACTTCTTATACTTTTTATACTTCTTATATTTCGTATACTTCCTATACTTCTTATACTTCTTATCGCTGTACTTTATTTAGAGAAATTTCGTATAATACTGTGCGTATTTCAGGATAAATATTATATATATATATATATATATATACAATATATAGGATACCAAACAAAGTATACTATTCAATATTATAAAATGTATACTATAACATGTATACCATAACATGTATAATATATAATAATATAAAGTGTATAAAAAAGAATATATAAAAAAAGAATGTATACTATACAATAATATATAATGTATATAATCAAATGTATACTATACGATGTATACTGTAGAATGTATACTGTAGAATGTATCCTGTAGAATGTATATATTGTATTTGCTGAAATTTCATAACAATATACAGTGACTTTATTTGAGACGTTACTTTTAGATACTTTACTTATAATTACCCACAGATATACTTTGTTTGATTGTTTAGGTTTGGAAAGCAATCATATATATATACACAACTACAGAAAGTTTTATAAATTTAAATGTCCCACTAGACTTCGTTATAGGTCCTATTTAGTATATAATAATGATGATGATGATGATGAATTATTCTTTATTATGCACCGTTATAAAGCTATGACACTTCACGTAAGTGAACGTACAATGTCGTACATATATGTACTATAGTACATCGTACAATAATAAATAATTAAACATAACAAAAAATTAAAAAAACTAACGGAACAACCCAAGCAATAATTTGAGGATCATTTGGTTGTGTTTGGTTGTGTATATGTTTTCAAAGTAAGTGCTATTAGGTATTTGCACAACATGTTACTATAAATAGATATATTAGCATATAATTATATATATTTGAAATATGCTTGTTGTATATATAGGTGCAATAGAGTGCATATATAACATTAATAAATGCATGTTGTGAAAGTAAGTGCAACAAGGAATATATGCACCTTAAATAAAATATGCATGTTGTATAAATAGGTGCAATTCAGTGTATATCATAATCAAAACATATTGTGACAGCAAGTGTAACATGGAAATTATGCACCTCCAATAAAATATTATGATCTTTGTATGTTATTTAATCTGAGGTTAAAGTTTATTTACAGTCTGCTATTTATTGATTTCAAGAACATATGTTCTATATGTTCTACAAATATATATATATATTTGTGATTATTCAGGGTGATTTTAAAGGTTTGTATATGTTTATAATGTTTATTAAATATTTATATATTACATATATAATGTATAATAATTCGTTGAATAAAATGTAATTACACTAATAATTATTTTCTTATTAGTTTTCATATAAATTCAATTTTTAAGTTTCAATCCAATGAGCGATAAATCGTTTTCACATAAAATACATATTAGGTGTAAAAAGAACTTTTTAATATTAATTATTATATATTTGTATTGTTATAATGATATTTTATTCATGATATTTAAATTAAACAGTATATTTATTCTCTCAACATACATTATTTCTACCAATGTATCTTGTTGGTCTTTTGAAAACGTAAATAAGTAAAAATAGGTTATATATTATTTTTAAAACTATAATTTAAATGTTATATAATATTTGGGAAATGAAGAATAACGTTTTATTTTACGATTTATTAAACACAAATTAAAAACATATCTTGTATATTACATAACAAACTGATGTATACATATATTTTCTTCTATAAATATTGTTATATTATGTATATAATCTTTTAAATAATATTTGTAGACCAAAATCAGGATATTCGTGGATTAAAAATAAAGATTCGCGAATTAGAAGAAACTGTACAATCTTTAGTACATTCATCTATTATTTAATTCAAGGTCAAGCGATGATGCAGACGAAAGATCAGTTAATCGAATTTAATAGGCATTTAGAAGTAAAAGAAAATTATATTATATTCGCTAGTAGATTATATTATTATAAGTATATATGTGTTATTCTTTATTATAATAATATATTAAAATGATATAAGAACATAGTGAAGTAATCAATAATGTATATTTATATTTCATTATATCATAATATCTACATATAATGAAATGTAATATAATATAATTAACTCACATCTATTACTATTTTAGAAGCAACGATTCTTAGATACTTCATATGCATCGATTAATGATTTTGGAAGATCATATCTATTATCAATTTCTAATATCGAACTTTGGAATACCTATAATATTGAGGGTGGTGTCAACAAGAATAAATCGTCTTTCAAATCAGATCTTAGTGAGATTTACAGAGCATTTAATGGTTAATAATTTAGAAATAAATATATAATATAACATAAATAGTAGAAATTGATATTTAACTAATTATAATTAAAACTATAGATATAATAGTAAAACTTATAATAGTTTAGTAGTTTATAGAAATTCAATGAAAACTATTAAAATTACTAATAAATAAACATGTATTATTTATTATAGTTATCTTGTTAAAGTGAATGCAGTGGATTATTATATACTCCAATCACACATAACATATTCTATATGTATTTATGAATTATATTAACATTTTTTAGAAATTTTTATTGAAAAGTTTCCAAATGATAAGAAAAAATTAGCTGTATTGCTCAAGGAAATGGGTGCTAAAGTGAAAAGAAAAGGTTACAATACAAATAATTTGGCATCAATCGTTGCTGAAAATTATTAAATATCCCACACAAATCTATTCCATAAATACACTATATTTGATCTAGTCATTTCTCTTATTACCATGTTATTTTTATTTATAAATTTAGAATATTTTTAAGACATTTAAATCTAACTATAGTTAGATTAGGGTTTACCTTCATGTTTGCTCAATGTTTTAGATAATGTTCCATTTATTTTGAAAAAAAATAACTAACAAACTATTATTTAAATCTATTATTTGAATAATAATTGCGAAATATAGTTCTTTATATTTTAAAATATATATATTGATAAATGTCAATTAAAATTCATAAACTAAAAATGTTCAATTTCATTAAAATTTCTTAAAAATTAATATTACTTATCTATTTAACCCTATTAATCCCAGCCCTTTTTATTAAAATGTTAAAAATTGTTTATTTAAAAAAAAATGTATGCACCTTTTTACAAAATGATTATTCATATTCAAATATTGATAATTATATATTTCAAGTTATATTTATTTTATAAAGTATATAATATTTTATATAAATCTGGAAACAAAATTAAATTGGAATTATTATTCGTAATATTATAACTAATTAATTATAATTAATTTTTAATTAAAAATAGAATCATATTTCAATAAATAAATACTTCATAAAATATTATAATATACATATAGATTCTAATAGAAAAAGGGTTTATAACATTCTACTGAATACTAAACTGAATAAATATTATATATTAATTAATTATTTAATTCATATATTAAATTAATATATTTATTTAGTTAAAATTAACCAAGTATTTTCATAATAAATGTTATATAATGTTGTATTATAACATAATACTCAAAATCTAAGATATATATATTTCAAAAAGACATATTTAAAAAAATCCTTATAGGTATTGGATATTATTACATATAAAACATATGTATTAATATAATTCAAATACTGAATTCTTTTTAATATTCGTTTATCACCAAAATTAAATCATTAAATTATATTAATAATGTGCGCTTAATGTCTTTTGGGATTCAGAGGGTTAATAATAACTATTTTAATATTAGTAGGCTTTGATATTATGCAATAATTCTAATAATCTATCATATATTTAATAATCCTCCTAATATTTTCTCTTCTTATAATAACCCTTTTAGAATATTGCAAACCCGCATAATTTCCATTTTAATAAATAACCAGTAAATTATATTTTCGATTGAATGACCAACCCAAATCCTTGTGAGGTAATAACCCGGAAGCATAGGTTTATAGGCATAGGCCTATGTTTGATGGATAAGGAGTAATATGTATGGATATCATTATTCAAACATATTATGTTTAATTAATCTACTATAAATAATCTAACATTAATAATATTTATTAATTATTATATGAATATATATGCTAATATTATTTTCTATATTTCAGATAAACGATGAATTAAAATCTGTTGAAGAAATGCATAACAAATGAATTTTTAAATAAATATAATTAAAGTTAAAATATATTTTATTTATATGTATATTAAATTACTTTATATAAATTAGTATATAGAAAACACACTAGGTATACCTATAGGTAAATCAAAGCTACATTTTGTTGAATTATTTTATTTTGTAACCTATATTATTATATTATCTAGTGTTATTTAAAAAGTAATTGGAATCATAAGATAATGGATAGGTTTTGTTATAATTTGAAAATTACTAGAGCTGCCTATAATAGCCCCAATCATGTAGTAAAAGTTTATTCAATTTATATTTCATTAATAGGTGTAGGAAGGTGTGGGTCCGCCTAGTTTCAATTTTAAGTGCAGAAATTCCTGGTTTCATTAATAGGTAAGTGGATAGGTAATAGGTAAGTGGACGCCTAGTTGTAAATTGGTAACAATAAACCTAAAATCACAACGTTGTATATACACCTTCTTGCACTAGTTGTGCACCCCCAGATTTGGTTGCTTGGGAAAGTAGAAGTAATTAGAACGAAATATAAAATATAATAATATAATTAAATTAGATAGAGGATAGATATGATTTAAGATGAGTATTGAAGGAGGTCGGATATTTAATGGAAATTATAAATGAAGGGAGTAGATTACAAATCAATGGGATAATGTATGAGAATGAGCGTTTATGGTATTTAAGAAGTTGAACGTGTATCGTAGGTGATGGAACTAATTAAATAAATCAAATATACATGAAAGGGTGGAGGAATATATAGATGTATGGGTAATAGAAACAAGTCGAAACAGTGATCGTTTTTATAGGGGAACCAGTTTGGTTGAAGTTGAAAAGAGTCAGTAGATAAATGGTCATATAGTTAAATATTGAAAATTGATCTATGGATGATCTGATGATTCTGTTTAACGGGGCAATGGAAGAAGCAGGAAAGTTATATAATAAATAAGAAGATAATCAAGAAGAGAAATTACAAGTGAATTAATAAGGACAGCATATAAGGGACTAATAATATGTCTATGGATTCTAAATGATAATTAGCAGATTTAGACAATTTAGCAATATGGATAGAAAATATAGATCATTGTCAAAATAACACCAAGATTGAAAACTGACTTAGAAGCAAAAATAGTGTCAAGGTAAAAGGAAGTAAATAATGGAGATATCGTAGGTATATTGATAATGACAGTTTTTGAGGTATTTAGTAGAACTTTATTGAAGAGAAGCTAATATTTAATATAGGAAATTAGTTGAGATTTTGAGGTAATATAGGGAGGAAGGAGTAGAGTTGGATATCATCAGTATATTATAAAGTTGCTAACAAGAGCAGTACTGCACTAACTTTAGGACGATCTACAACTTACAATATCGATCGATAAACAATGATATATATATATATATATATATATATATATATATATATATATATATTACTAGCCAAATAAAGAAACTGTATTGGCTCAAAGTTTCTTCGCGTATAAAATACAAACTCTTAGTATACTAACACATCTTGGCCACCATAATCGTACGCCTTCACATTTAGCTGAACTAATACATCAACATATATACAATAGTGAAGATTAAGAAACGCCCATGTAGGACCCATGATAACGCCCTACATCGACTGGAATAGACATTATTAAGCTTAAGTCGTCGTGAACATTCGATACCTGTTCGTATCGCGTGTGCAAGTGAACGGGACAAGCTTCCCGTTGATATTCACATAATAAAAAATTCGCTTAGTTTTAAATGTAATCTAAAAACTTATTTATTCAGTGCTGACTGAACTTTATTAATTGTTATACTTTATCTATATATCTCTATATCTATATATATATATATATAGATACACTATTGTTAATATATATTTTATATTTAAGTATTTATTTATATAATAATTATAATTATATATATATATATATATATATATATACTGAAATAAGATTTGTAAATATGTTATTATAGTAAATAAGATTTGTAAATATGTTATTATAATAATAATAATAATATTTATTAGAAGAATTTTAATTGTTTTTTTCTGTTAAATTATAATGTTTTCTTCTATAGGGCTTTACAATATATTGTAATATATTATAATATGAGTATATTCTGTTTTTGTTGCCCATTTATAGTGAAATAAGATTTGTAAATATGTTATTATACTGAAATAAGATTTGTAAATATGTTATTATAGTAAAATAATATTTGTAAATATGTTATTATAGTGAAATAAGCTTTGTAAATATATTATTATAATGAAATAATATTTATAAATATGTTATTATAATGAAATAAGATTTATAAATATTTTATTATAGTGAAATAAGTTGTTTAATTACACCATGTGGTGTTAAAATAGAATAATAATAATAATACGTTTCATTTAAAAAAAAACAAAATATATGTTTTACAGCAACTTTTCATTGGCAGATATTTATAATTTTATATTCATTTATATTTCATTATACATTTTATGTTTTTACGTTTTTTTAATTTATAGAATATGTGGGATTTCATATGTATTTTTCTAATTTATTATAATAATATTGAAATATAAAATTAATAATTTACTATTTTATTATAACTTCAATTAACATAAATGAAGTTATTAAATTTGTTTTAATAAAGTTTAATATCATAGATTTTATTAAATATTTTAGAATATTGGTGTCGCAATAAATTGGCTTGTGATTATATTAATATTTAGTAGTTCATGTATGTAATACATTATATATTTTTAATTCCAATTCCTTATCGTTATATCTAATTTATATCCTTATAAAATCTAACTTAGTATAATTGCTTATCTTAAAATAAACCATAGTTATAATTATAAAAATTATAAATAAATTTATATTAAATAAAAATAAATAAATAATTTATTAAAATAATAAATAAAGTAGGTTTGGGAATGACTAAATCACTGAGAATTTCCTCTTCACTAATACGAATACGGCGAATGAGAAGACGAAAGCGGCCACTTGAGCGAGTACGGCCGAACCGTAGATACTAAACCGAAACATGTCGATGTCGTATAGTATACAGACTTTATTACTAGATGATGACGAGGAGTATGTGGAGCTATTTTCACCCCAGAGTAGACAACTCCTGTCTATCATCCAACCGAACAGGATTGGGCCAGGAATAAAACCTGCGAAACATTACATAATAATCTCAAATTTAATTTTCATTTCATAATTTTATATTAATGAAAACGTAATTTTATACATATATGATCTTTTTAACATGTCGGCTATAAATAGACAAACCTAACTTTAATATATAACTTATTTGATATGTTATACATCTTGTATGTGTTTTGTATACTAACTAAGAATGTGAACAAGTGCCTGATTTACCGCCAAACCAAATGACTTGTCATCAGAATCAAGAGTTCTACAATAATAATAATATTAATCATTCATTGTAATTTATTAAACTATTAAAATAGCAACCACTTATATATATATATATTTATAGTTTTTGTTCTCTTGTGAATCAAGATGTCTATATTTTATTATTCAAAATACAAGGGTATTATATTACTAGATGTATTGTTATTTGTCCTCTGTGTTATTTATAATATGTACAATTTAATACATTATTGAGGGGTCCATTTGTTATAACTGACTTGATAGCCCAACAAGCTAATGCATTAGGCTGACAGGCAGTAAGACGCGAGTTTGAGCGAGATCTTAAAATATCATTTAGAAGTAATCTTATATAATTATATAATAACAAATGATCGGATCCTGTTAAATAATGCATTATTTTAAAGAAATCCATATATGGCTTAACCTGACAATTGTTTCGAAAAGATATTAGATCTAATTATATATATATATATATAGATAAAAAAATAAAGTGCCTCGATGACAAAACTCCACCAAATAAAAATAATAATAACATTATATAAATAAAACTTATACATAAACATTAACCAACCGAAAGAAAACGAATATTGTTGGAGATCTAGTGAGGGTGACTACAAAATACATTATTGCCATGACAACCAGATACAAAGTAAGATATTCACATATTCCATTGCAATATCCTTTAGTCAAGTTTTTAGATTTCGTACATGTGCAATTTGTGTAATCCTGTGGTATACAATACATATAATGTGTGTATATATATATATATATATATATATATATATATATATATATATATATATATATATATATATATATATATATTGTTATTTGTTCTCCAATTCTTCAAAGTTATAATAGCATTACATATATGATAAAAAAAGTAGCAGTTAATGATTATATATATATATATATATGTATACATTATAATATATTAAATAGGTAGTATAATTACTTATTACATATGATAACTACGTGACGCGCATCACAATATCGCGTATCACGTGACCATTAACCTCTGACCCCGATGTCGAATTACCCCGTGTACATCCGGCATAACACGGAGAGAAGTAGAACTGTTGCGTGGTTTGGTCGCAGACGGGAGAGAAGTGGTCGTACTTAGTGGTACAGCCGCACCTGCCGTTACACTTGTCGTCCAGCCTAACGGTCAATAGGTTATGTCATTATAACTATTACGTAGTCACGTATTACACGTGTTAGTTATGTATTTAAGTTTAGTTCGTATAAATTACATATATATATATATATATATATATATATATATACTTACCTTACCAGGTCGATCTTGCTCTGCATTACATATATATATATATATATATATATATATATATATATATATATATATATATATAATATATATATATATATATATATATATATATATATATTATATATATGTCATATAGTTACGTAATAATTACAATTATGTTTGTAACTCTTTACCCAAGTATACGGATCAGAGTTTTTGAATAAATTTATTATATTTTTTTAAGTAAACTATTCTATTATATTCTACTGTTCTACTGTTCCCTTACGTAATATCGCCGTGACCTCGTGACCCCACGATAGACATGCTCGGACACTTCAGATTGACCACCACCGTGAAGCACGCTATTCCTACGAGGGCGGAAACGGTCAGAAACCTACTAGCACCGGTCACCTTCATCTTCACCAGCGACATCAGCACTCCGCCGAACAGCGAACCCAGGAATCCGGCTACACCCGGTATCGCTGTGTGTATTCGCAGATGTAGGCGTACCCCATATGTCAGATATATAGGCGGGTCGGAGATGTAGGCGGGTCAGAGATGAAGGCGTGTTAGAGATGTAGGTGGGTCAGAGATGAAGGCGTGTTAGAGATATAGATTGGTCAGATATTGATTGAATGTTTATTTAGACACTTAAATAAATCATAAATGATTTCTCAAAGGTGTATATAATAGAATACAAATAATAAAAGTAGGTAAACAATAAATACCAATAATAATAATACAATAAAATAGAATAAGCTGTACGGAAATTAATTAATAAAATAATAATGACAAACAATATTAATAATTCAGGTTACCACCTGAGATCAATTGTTGTATATATTTCATGAATGTTTTATGCGATTTTATGGATCTAATATAGGGCGGGAGTGAATTCCATAGCTTAGGACCAATATAACTCAGTGCCCGAGTATTCATTTTTGAGGGACGTAGAATAGGGGTAGATAGAAGGTGAGATGCATGGTTTCTAAGTGATGGAAGGAGAGCTCTTTGTACTAGAGAAGCAGAAATATATGAAGGGCAATTTGAAGAGTATATTGAGGAATGAACAATAGATAATATGCGATAAGCAGAGCGTTTGTTAAATGTGAACCATGGAGATATGTGTTGGTATGAGGAAGTAGAGGAATGATCTCGAATACGTAGGTTATATGTTGTACGGATTAATGAACGAATAACTCGATTTAAGGGAGAGATAGATGATAATGGAATATTTATAAGGATTGAGGAACAGTAATCTATGCGTGAGAGTACAAGGGAATTAACTAGAGTTTTAGTAAGAGATACAGTAATTGATTTTTGTATTTTTCTAATTCTAAATAGATGATAATTTGCAGATTTAGTGATGGCAGTAATATGAGGAATGAAGGAAAGTGTAGAATCAAAAAGTACACCTAAGTTAGATGCAATAGGAGAAGGAGATATTACAATATTATCAATAAGAAAAGGAGGGAAGTAAGTTGGTGATGGAGAAAGATTCAACAATGTAGTTTTGGAAGTATTAAGGAGAAGATTATTAGAAATAAGCTATTCTTTAATGTCATTAGCACAATTAGAGAGTTGATTATTGAGACCTGGTGATGAATTAGTTGGAAGAAACATATATAGTTGTATGTCATCTGCATAAAGATGGTAATATATATTTGGATATTTAGATATTATGGATGGTAATGGGTATAAATAAATTGAGAAAAGTGAAGGACCGAGTACTGATCCCTGGGGAACACCATATTTCATAGGAGAAGGGGAAGAAAAAGAATTATATATTTTTATACTGCTACTACGGTCAAATAGATATGAAGTAAACCATGAGAGGGCAAGGTCTCTAACTCCAAGCAGGTGTAGACGGGACAGTAGAATTTTGTGATCAAGCGTATCGAAAGCACTGGATATGTCCAGCATTACTAGTTGACAGCAGTTTTTAGTATTAAGGGTAGAAGTGATTACATCAATTACGTTTAGTAGTGCTGTTTCTGTGGAGTGTCCTCGGCGAAAGCCACTTTGTTGAGGAATATGGAGATTATTGGCGGTTAAATATGAGATTAGTTGACGAGAGACAACTCTTTCCAAAATTTTACTCACCAAAGGTAGCTGAGAAATTGGGCGATAATTGAGAAGTGAATCAGGATCGAGTGAAGGTTTTTTAAGAATGGGAGTGATTATTGCTTGTTTAAAAATTGAAGGGACAGTACCGGAATTTAGGGAATATGAGATGATGTTACAGATAGTTGGACATAGATAATAGGAGTAAAGTTTAAAAATAGATAGTGGAACAGGATCGGAGGGAGATATCGAAGAGGATGCATTTAGTAGTTTAGATATGAGAGATATATGTGGCGGACGAAAAAAACTTAAGAAAACAGATATAGGTGGGGTAACTATGATTGAAGGATAATTGGCAGTAAGGGTATGGTTATTGATCTTTATTATGATGGAGTCAATCTTATTAGAAAATGTTTTGGAGAAAAGACAGCTTAATTGTAATGGAGAAATGTTAATTATAGATGGTAGTAATGCTGGTTTTGGGGGAGATAACAACTTATTAGCTAGTCTGAAAAGTCGTCGGTTATCAGAAGCAAGATCATTTATAACCTGAGTGTAATAGCTAGATTTGGCATAGGAAATTGCTAACTTGTAGATCTTACGTTGCTCAATGAATGAAGCTCTAGAAGATGAAGATCTCAAGGATATGTATGTTCTTTCAGATTTACGAAGTGATCGTTTCAAGGACATGAGGTGGGAAGTAAACCATGGGGTATCATGATGTAGAGTTACTGATATAGTTTTTGAAGGCGCATGTTTATCGAGAAGATGGGATAGTATGGAATTTAATACAACTGGAGAATAACAGTAGTCACCTAAAACAGAATGTAAGTCAGCTAAGAATATCATGGAATTAATTTTCTTAATGTGTCTGTATGTAATACGTGTTTTCTGATTAAGAGTGATAGTAAAGTTAGTTTTGAATGAGATAAGGAAGTGATCGGAAAGTAGATCAAGCCTAGAAATATTACTCACCACGAGTTCAGAATGGAGAGAACTGGAGAATACAAGATCAATAATATTGCCATTTATATGAGTTGGGAAATTGACATGTTGTGATAGGAATAATGAATGTGTTAAATTAGTGAACATAATATGTGGATTTGAGGTAGCATTAAAATGATAGTTGAAATCACCAAGTATAATAGGGTGGTATGTGGGTGAACTAATGAGATCAGTAGCAAGATCGTTAAACTCACTTAGAAAGGAAGCGAATTCTGGTTTTGGCGGTCTATAAATGACAGTAATGGATATAGATTTGTGTTTTTGGGTGAATGATATGGTTAAGCAGTCAGAGTAGGAGAAGTTATGGGATATGGATATACATGGTAAAGGTAGAGAAGTTTTTACGAGGAAGCCAACCCCACCACCACGACCTGATAATCGTGGCGATAAGATTAATGTATAACCAAAATTGTGAAATAGGGCAAATATGTCGGAATCATCTTGAGAGATCCATGTTTCCGTTAAAGCAATAATACTGAAATTGCACTTTTTAAGGAATGGTAATAAGAGTGAGGCATTGGAACGAAGAGAACGAATATTTATTAGGGCAATGTGTTCAGATAGTCATGCAGATTTAGTTAGAGAGGGTGTAGATATATGATTAGATTTTAGTGAATCAACAACTGGGACATTTGTGATGGTGGAATTATTTAAATCAATAGATGGAGTTGATATTACAGGAATATAAGGGGAGTTGGAATTTTCAGAAGGATTATTAGGTGTGGGGTCTGAATTAGTATTAATGGAGAGATTACTAAATGAGGGAACGGAAGATTTAAATTTAAGGTAGGAAGATTCCCAGTGAATAAGGAGAGTTGGAGGTATGGTAATAGGTGGAAGAGACCAGTCAATATAATTATATATAAGTCGTAATTCAAATGACATATGTATTAAATATGGGTTTAGTATGTATAGGGGTTAGTTTTAATATATATGCATGATAAATGATTTTACCTAATAAACGGGTTTTATAAGGTAGGGAATTTCGTATATATAGGTGTGAGAATCGGGGATTAAATTTAGTAGATCTAAATCTACTGAAAAACATGTCACAAAATGATTTACTAGAGAATTGGATGATTGCATTGTTATGTTTAAATTTGACTATAGAAATAGATATTTTAGGCAGTAGCATATGTATAAGGATTGATGAAATGAATTCAGTATTCATATCAGAGGTCTTTAAATGTTCAATGACAAGTGAATTGTTACGAATGATATTATTTAGTTGACGTTTACGAGGTATATGAAGAGTATAGGGTGTGGTAGAATTAGGAGGTACATGGTGGACGATAGGAGCTTTAATAGGGATAGGAGAGGAAGATGATATAATAGCAGATGAATACGATTTATGATAAGGGAAAGGTGATGGGATATTAGCGGTTATGAAGGATGGGGGGAAAGTTTTAAGTTCCATAAGTTTGGGAATTCTTAATTGGGCAGGTATAGGAGGTCGGATGGGGGGATTATTACGATGTATAGGAGTAGGGGTAACTAGAGGAGAGGAGAATGTAGTAGATGTATTTGATGAGTTGTTTAGGAGGCAAGAGGGACATGTAAATGTGAAATTAGGGGAAGAAAAAATGGCAAGGGCATATGATGGAGGGGGACTATTGATATGAGTCCAATATTTGGATATAATTGATGCTGGGAAGAGGCATACATGGTGGTAGAATGAATTACACGAGCTACATGGTAGGTCAGAGCTAGAAGCAGGTTCATTGCAATAATGACATACAACTGCCATTATATATACACTTGCTAGCTAATAGATGAACTCGAGTAACGTAATATATATAGGTATTATATAATAATGTAGTAAGCAGTGAAATGAAGTCGACTCCACGTATATGATAGATTCTCCGGTATGGTGGAAACTCTTCGTGCGGGTAGATTCTACGGATATGCGACCGATTCTTCAGTACAGGACCAGTACCTCGAAAGATTAAGGACAATGAGGGCAGCGAATAGAACACGTGAGTAGTTACATAACCTCAGTGAAAAAGGGTAGTCCAGCTACCCGTGCATGAAGTCCTAGGGGATATCTCCAGGAACGTAGAACGTAGTGTACGATCTTGTATAGTGCACACTATAAACAGTGTACACTATACGAAACACAATATGTGTAGTGTATAGGATTTAAATATATTTAATATATTATATATAATGTGCAGAATATTATTGATAAATTCTATAGAAATCAAATAATTGTGTATGAATAGAAATTGTTATGCTACATTTGTATGAATTAAAACACGTCTGGTCAGTTCGAATGCAAAAGTAAAAGTATATATTTGAATTTGATTAATTTATCGAATTTATAATTCTATTATCTTTGTGATTATTATTTAATTATTTTTTTAGGATTTTTATTTTGTTATAATAAAATGTAAACAAATACTAAATATAATTATATCTAAATAAGATATGATTATAATTTAAAGACAACTATTATGTATTTCAAACAAGTTGGATATTAATATTTAAATAGTATTAATATAATAGATAATATAAAAAAATAAATGAATACGTACTTATCTTTATAATAATAATACAATTAAAGGATATTTAAAAGCTAAGCAGTTATTAACACATCTATATATTGGTTGCTATGTAAACAAAGTGATATGTAGGCGTGTCAGATATATAACTGGGTCAAGAGATATAGACGCGTTCGAGATGTGGGAGTTCAGATTTATAAGCTAGTCAGATATGTGGGAGGGTCAGAGATGTGTAATATACGTGCACTTTACTACGCGTTGCAGCAGTGACACTGGTGTTCTACCTGGGTATACCGAAGTCTATGATATATACTTTAATTCTTATTGTTCCTATACACTTTGTTTACAGATGTTTGACAGATTATTACGATGTATTTAGAGAAACACCGTTACATACCGACCAATATAAATATAAAATAGAAACATTCCAAAAAAATATCTATCATTTGGTTGACTAAATTCCTACCATAAATGCACTTAAACATACCACCATATATAAAAAATACCAATATATGCCACATTACCGACAAATGGTAGATTAGTGTTATATTGTAGTGTATGTGACCCACTCGCTGTATAGGAGAACACACTTTCATGTTCGTTACCTTATTGATTTTAGTTTCAAGATTAATTTATTTTTATTTAGAAATCATATAAATAGTAACACAATACGTGGTTCACCTCTAAACGTATAAAGATACCCAAGTTGTATCAGATACGATGTAACGATATTAGTAAACTAATACACCAAGCGAGAATGGGAGTGGTGTATCGTAAAGCAATACGGTCTGGTACGGGCTGTGTTACAAACCTGATACCATACTAGCCGAAGTCGCTCTCAGATTGTAGTAGATCTCCAGGTACCTAGACAGGTTAGAGATCACGCCCACTATAACGTAACTCGAGAATATACTTTCCAGCACCAAACACATGTAGATCTTGTTGAAGAATAGACTCCGTAATTTAGTCGGCAGTTCTATTTATAGATCCGCCATTACAGTTTGTCGAATTACGTTAGATTAGCTTTAAGTTATAATTCATTTAATATGATTACGAAATTAAAATAAAATAATTAATATATATATACACCATTAGATATTAGTAACATTGTATGTATATATAATATAATTTATTAATCTATAAGTTTATAAATAATTAAATTCTTAATCTATATTAATGCATCGACTTAACTAAAATTACCTTTGAGTTTTTTCGTGAAATCAGTAGTTTCGGTAGATTGTTCTTCAGTGCGATCAGGTGGCGACACTGTACTATATGTGTTATTGATTTCAATGGAAGGGTCAGAGGTTACACGTCTGTTACGCTTAGAGCCCGCACCGTCTCTGAACATGACGATAAGGAGGATACATGGAAGTATTCTCAACATGGCCAGTAACACCATGCCGAGCCACCAGGCTCCTATGAAGTTAGGGTCTTCGTTGTTCCAATTTGTATGTGTTTCTATTGTCGTAATTGGAATTATAAAATTGTATATATATAATATATAATAATATTACATATAATAATAATAATATATATTATTATTATTTTTAATATTATTATTACAGTTATTATTATGATTTATTATTATTATTATCAACAATTATTTATTTATAGACGTTAATTATATATTTGTTTATAAAATTCACTTATAGATTAATATATGTTTAAGTATAAGCATAAATAAAATTAAAATAAATATAAACATTCATTATATTTATTATAATAATATGTTAATTACTATTGGTTATATTAGTATCGGAAAATTAAGAACAGCATCTCGGCAGATAAATATATATATATATATATATATATATATATATATATATATAAGTCATCTTTGCCTGAACTCCATGAATGTATATATATAAATATATATAATTACTTAACAATATTAGCGTTATTAGTAATACTTCTTATTACCTATAATAGGTATTATCTAGCTTCTATGTTAGGTATATTATGTATACTATATACACGTACTTTACATATATTAATAAACCTTGAAGACCCCTAAAATGCATTAGATGACACACAGTTATAAACTCATATTTAATGTATATAATTAATAAGAATAATAATAACTTGCTTTTATGATTTTGAAATTACATAAGTATTTTGGTATTATTAATTATATAATTAATTTTAAATATATTTAAAGAAAACTCCTATTTATTTATATAATACATTCTATATATATACACTTATTTATAGAATAGATTATTTTATTATAGTGTATACATATATGTTATCATATTTTTATTAATTTTTAAGTTTACGATTAATTATTATTCGATTAACTAATTTTCTAATAAATAAAATATTTGTACGGAAATTGTACCATAAATATGCACATATTTACACAACATATTGTAGAGTATATGAAATCGATATTTATTATATCAGCTTAATCTGTAATAATAATAATAATAGACTTACGCGAATGAATTATATTTTGTTTCATTAAAGTGATTTGATTTTATATTAATAATAAAACAAACTTCTC
Source organism: Osedax fenrisi (assembly GCA_964019155.1). NCBI lineage: Eukaryota > Metazoa > Annelida > Polychaeta > Sabellida > Siboglinidae > Osedax > Osedax fenrisi. The sequence goes on from OZ025239.1 coordinate 78,702,799, forward strand.
TATACATATATGGTATATAATATATTGCAAATACTATTAAATGGGGAATGTAGATAAAATCGATATAAATGGCAATTATTACCATTGTTGATATTTAAATTAATTAATTTTTAATTTTAGTATATAATATTTTATTAATTAAGAGAATCAAATTAGAATTCATGATTAACTCTCCACCTTTAGAATTTAATATTTTACTAATACTACTACTATTCCATACATTGTCTATATTAATATGATTCATGATATTATGATACCAGACTTTACAACTGGTAATGCTACAAGCCACATTACAACCCTCGTCAGCTAGACTGAAATTCTAGGTTTGACGATTTCAGTCTAACTGATATTTAATATCGGATATAGGTATATTTGCATGTATACCTATAGTCGAAATCATGACTTATAGTATATTCATTACAAATGTCACATTGCCCACGGTATACTTAACAAAGGGAGTGCTATTGTTACGTAATAATGAGTTACGTAATAACCGTGAAATAAATCATCCGGAAGTTTCGTCATGTAGCCGGCCAAGATGTAGCCGAATATAGGACCTAACGTGAACATGCTTAATGCTACACCTAGTGGGTAGTGTGAGGGTATGTATGAGGGTGTGTGTGAGGGTGTGAATTTATATATTCAGACCATACAGATGTATTAATACGTAGGCGATACCCTTATACCATAGTCTAGAAACCTAATTCTAATTTTGAAGAACCGCACACAAAGATACATGTATCTTTTATATGCATATATATTTTAAGTTACGGTTTATCGAGGTTAATGCAGGGCATGCGTGGCGGTTTATCGAGGTTAATGCCGGGAATTCGTGGCGGTTTACCGAGGTTTATGCCGGTCCTGCTGGCGGGGCTGACGTCGTCCAGGTAACTGAGGCCGTGAACAATAGAAGGACTGTTTCCGATGCCTACGAACACTGCCGCCAGTAACATCATGCAGTAGGCGAGCTGGTCGTTACCGATAGAGAAGTAAGGGGAGAACAGTGGTGCTGGTGGTGCCGGTGATGATGGGGTCGGTAGGTATACTCCTCCTCCTCCTCCTCCACCAGATGTCAGCACCTCTAATATCTAGAGTTACGCACTCGGTAGGTTATCATTGTCAACTCGATATTACAAGATATATAGAAATATGATTTTTTACACTATGATATATAAAAATGTGTATATACATATATATATATATATATATATATATATATATACAATATGTAAATCTTTAAACAATATAGATTATTCCTGAAGTTAATGAAAGTTATTTCAATATTTAATATTATATTCAGTATAGTACGGTACTCGTATAATCATGTTTATATCACAATAAGTGATTATAAATTAACTAGTGTAATACAATTTAATAGATTATTCAATATTTATACATTTTAAAACTATCAATACTATTATCCCAAAATTACTTATTTAATAAAAAGACAAATATCTGACAAGTATCTGAATTTGTTATCATGAAAACTAACAAACCAAATTAAAGAATTTTAACTAATTTTCCCTTAGATACATATTATTATTTCATTGTTTACTTATTATACATTCATAAATTTATTATTTATCAATTGATAATATATATCCTGGTCAAATAATAATACATTATTTAAACGTGTATGTAATGTATTCTATTTTATATTCTAATTATATAAATAATCTAATTTTATTATTAATATAACCTATTTAAATATAATATAATATAATACAAATATGAATGTATTATAAGTTATAATTTATAACTTATAATTTATAACCCGATATAGATTACATATTATTATAATACTTATTTATATTAAATATATATTATCAAAAAATATTATAAAATAATAAATATCTATGTATGTATCTGTAATGTAATATTTATATAATTGTTAAGCTATTAATTCTTTTTACTAGTAAATTTAAAATCTACTTTGATCTTGATTTTATCAGTATATATTTTTTTCTGATACATACATCCAGCTAAAAACATCCACACTATTACATATTGCATAGGATATAATAATCATATTTTAAGAGTATAACAATAATAACTAGGTTCAGAATAATCAGTTTTTAATTGTTAGAAAATGGTTAGAAAAGTATCAGTACAATACTATATATAATTAAATTATTAAAGATAAATAATGAAATGTGCACATACGCCTAACAAATATAATAACTGAATGAAATATACAAAACACTTAAGTGTTTTGTAAATAATTATTTATTATAGTTTAGTGTACTTTCTAATTCACTCATATAACAAATGTATAGTGTTACCTATATCGAAGTATTGAGCTATTGATAACGCACTACCAGCTACGCAAGAAATGCCTATCTATTTACCATACGTGTACATAAAATATACCACGCATGCATGTAAATGATAGATATACGATTGGCGCTTTCTCAATTAATAAGTGAATGGTATCAGCGATTTTAATTAGTCAAATCATATAGGTACATTAAAATAGTATATATATATATATATATATATATATATATATATATATATATTATAGGAGTAGCATACTATAGGATTTTCATCAGTATATAATGAAGTGACTTCTCTCTATGGATTTAGATTATATAAGTCAATACAATAGTGTTATATCATCAATTTTAATATATTTAAATACGAAAAAACGGAAAAATTATGAGAATTGTTAATATGTTTTATTACATATATATATATATATATATATATATATATATATATATATATATATATATGTATATATATAGGTGCGTATGTACTCAACAGTATGTATTGTGTATACGTTTGAGTTTTCCTATCACTAACCGTAGAACGAACGCAGAACAGTTCTACCGGAGCGACGACCTGTAGCGACGCGTGGCGGCCGAGATAAGCTCGTCGTCTCCACAGAACGTGAGGTGCCGCCATTAACAGACAGCCCACGACGCTGAGCAAGTTCATTACCCCTATAGCCCGGGGTCTCGAGTCACCCGTGCAGAAGTAGCCTACCACCAGTGTGAACGCCGTGGTTACGAGGTCTATGGTACTGATTATCACGCCCGACTGTCGGCTCGATAGTCTACGGATGGGTAGTAGGTATAATCATAATAACGATGATGATAATAATAATAATAATAATAAAATTAATAATGTTATAATTTTTTTTATAATAAAATATCGAATTTTGAAAATGTTAATAGTTTATAAAGTTATAATATATATGGTATTTTATATTAATAATATTATTCACTAGTATCTATAATATCGGATAAGATGGTTTATAATTATTACCCGGTTATTTAAGAATCATCACTTTAGCTTATGAATAATAATGATTATTACCTTATTAGTTTTATATTTTTATAAAATTGCAATATTTATAAAAATAACTCTATTTTTAGAATTTAATTACGCCATATGACATCAAATTATTATAAATATAACAATAGTGTACTCAGTTTTCGTTCTAGTTTCTATCTTGGTATTAGATTACATAGTTATTTTTTATGACCACAATATATATAATCTTAAAATAGATAAAATAAAGATGTGTGAGGTTGATTAACTTACAATTGTATTATCATATACAAATATATACATATATATATATATATATATATATATATATATATATATATACATATATATATATATATATATATATATATATATACATATATATACAATTATTAGTTAATTAATTGATAATAAGTTATTATATAGCATATATATATATATACATACATATATGCATACATACTATTTGTATGTATTACATATATACATTTGTTTACAATGTATATATTTGATTATAACTTGCATGTATGTATATAATTATTACATATCAGTAATATTACAATATTAGAAAATACTAAAATAACATTAATGAAACAATTGACTTATGAATATATTGGCTTTAGTTGAATAATTAATGATGAATAAAAAGAATGATTATAAGTTATTATATATATATATATAATTAAAATATAACATTATATTACAACATAATCAAAATATATTATAAATATTATTGAATTGAATACCTGTTTGAATAACTCTCTATAGACCATTTATATACATTGAATTTATAATAGATATGTCGTTTTTGATTTTTTCTTCAACTCAGCGATCATGTAAATTAAATTTAAACTAAATATATTATAAAAAAAAACTTTAGATATGACAAAATATGACATAATATAACATAATTCTCTATGACAATATTCCTTTAATATCATTCACTTATCACTATAATAATATAATATTTAAAAAACACATAGAAATTGGTTAAATTAAATAAACTAACAACATAGATTACATTATTCTAAAAGTATAATTCAGAATAGCACGATAATGAAAAGTTATAATGGCATTTGTTTTAATATACCCATATATATACTCCATGTAATATATTACACAGGATTAATTAAAACAATAATAATATATAATATAATTAAAGTATATTATACGGTATAATTAACGATATTTATAATTGTAAGAATATATATTTTAGTACACTAAACGTATGTTAGTATATTATACGTGTGTTAGTAGGGTGTAACGTATAGGTTAGTAGGGTTAGTGGGGTGTGTTTGTTTATAGAAACCCACAAGATCTTTCCATAGTTCGTATGACACTGTGCAGGTAGGCAGCGAAAGCAATCTGACTGAAGTATATCATACATATAAGAGCTAGGAACACGTTATGTCTATTGTGTTTGCGACCACTGTCCGAACATTGACCACAATCACCTGTCTCGGCCGGTCTCACCGAATACGATGATTTCATTGTTCTACGTCGTTGTGCTTATAGTTATTAATTCGTTGATGACTACGTTTTATACACTATACAAATATATTTGTTAATTAGGGGCGGAATTGGGGGTGGAGTTAGAGGTGGGGTTACGGGTATATTAAACTCGAACTGGCTGAGTCACACAAAATAGTAATTTATGACATAATCACTAAATATCGTATCATCATGATGATATATTTTCATAAAAATATTTATTTGACAACATATTATGATAAACATATTATGTGCATACTATATTCATATTAATATGTTATCACACAAATATGTATTTATAAATATTACCAATTATTTAATTATTTATTATTTTAATATATTTAGGTAAATATATTGAATAAAAATAAAAAAAAATAAAAAAATTAGAATATTTTTTGATAAATTTATTATATTAAAAAATGTTTTTTTTTTAAAAAAAAAATAATTTATTTAACCTATATATAGCAACCTATTATTTACCTATATAACAATATATAAATATAATTTGTATGAATTACCATATATGTATGTAATACATACTACGTATACATAAGTATACCTACTTGCGAAATAATTAAGATTATACATGTATTTAGGGATCATACTTATAGAAAGTAGGGAACATTTCTAGTATGATTTGGATACATATATGATATCATGCACATTATGCTTGATATCATGGTGGAACATAGGTATAGATATATAGTTACGCCTAAATATAACTGATACAAAATACATATATATATATATATATTACTAGATAGTCTTTATATAGACAAAATATAATATAAATATAATGGGCATTATACATGAGCTTTAGCAGGTATAATAATATATTAATAGGTACTGCCTGTGTGGCTCATTAACAATGGCTTCAAGGCGTCAGTATCATGGCGTCACACAAGCAGTATACTGTCATATAGGACACGGGTTCGAGCCTCGTCCGGACCTTTAATTAATTTTATAAAATGGGTCTTACAATATTATTTAAAAGTGATCTTATATAATTGTGTATACATAAATGATCGGCTTTCGTTAAAACCATGGATGCCTTAACATGAGAGAAGCTTCGAAGGGACATTAGAACCATTTATGGTTATAAGTGAAAACTTCATATAAGTTCCTGGATGGGATGAAAGTACTCCACCAAATAAAAGTAACAATAACTATAACAATATATTAAATTATACAATTGCCACTTTAAATCTATAATTAAGGATTAAGTCTATTAAGCATATTTATATATGTTATACTTAATGATAATATATACATCAGTAACTGCAAAAGAAACTTAACTATATATATATATATATATATATATATATATATATATATATATATATATAGATGTTAATGTTATTATATATAATTCAATATAATTTAAGAAATATAAAATATTAATACTTTATGAAGAAAATACATTATTTAAACAAACAAGCAATGAAAATATATACTTACTAAAAGATAATACATTTTATTAAATAAATAAAAATTATAAATGTATTAATAATATACGTGAATAATAGCTATGACTATTGTCTTTATATGTATGTGTATAACATTTAGTTTAAACACGTTTTATTGAATTGGTGGTAATATATGAATTTGTCATTATTTCATTCAATTTATTGGACCAATAAATAATAAAGAGTTATGATATAGTAGGTATATGTTTTATGCATAGAGACCTATATGTTTTATGCATGGTATATCAAGGTATATCAATGATATAATATCATGCATATATATTATGTCATTACTATTTATCCTCATAAAAATGTATTCATAATTGTTTGATAATTATCTAAATATAATTGATGCATACAAATGATAAGCTCATAGATTATAAAGTATTGAAACTTTAAAATATTCGAATTAATAAATAGATAATTTGTTCTAGATAACCTAAAAGTTCCATTTCGAATTATAAGTATATTTTTATTAATACATCTAATTACTTTTTTTAAGAAAGGATTTACTAATGTGTATTCAATAATATGCCATTATCTAATTAGTATTGGGGGGGTAGGGGGAGTAGTGGTGAATCACATTCTTTGCCTACTGCTGCCTTCTATTCATAATAAGGGTTAGGTACAGAATGCACCATTTTCTCTTCCAACTATCTTTGTCGGCTCCTCGTGCCACTCCCTGGAAACCACTTCAGCAAGTGGGCTAAGACAAATGATGGGAGAATACCTGCACTGTATTCGAGCGGAAGAGTTACATGTTAACCAACGGTTAAGAGCGGATGAAGATTTAATATCTCAACGGTCAAGTGCACATCGTATAGCCAATCTATCATAAACCATAGTTACGCTGATACGAATAGTCTGGAGAGGAGACAGGCACCGCTAGACTCTTAATGCCTGGAGTAAGAACACATGACAATTACAAATATAAAACATTCAATGCCGGATCGGCCGAGCCCCGGAATAACAACGCCCGCGCATCCCATCGGTAAATCCCAGGATGGATGTGATAAATCGACTACTGGATTGAATAATATATTAACAACACAACATAAAACAACACAACGAACGACAAAGACAATTAATAAACGAAGAATACAACTAGCAACGAATATTACAACGATAGGAACATGGAATGTTCGTACGCTTAACGGAGTAGGAAAAATCCAAGAACTAACGAGAGAACTTGATCGCTATAGATGGGATATTATTGGACTTGCTGAGACACGATGGAAAAACTCTGGTGAAGTAATAACAGACGAAGGTCATAAAATTGTCTATAGTGGACAAGAAAAATACCATCAACAAGGAGTAGCTTTTATCGTTAGAAAATAGCTTACCACATCGATCCTCAATTACAGCACAGTTTCCAGCAGAATTATATCAATAAGATTAGCTTCACAGCCAGTAAATATGACTATCATTCAGATTTATGCTCCTACAAGCGATTATAATGACGAAGATATCGAAGTTTTTTATGAAGATATAGAACAAACAATGGCAGCGGTACATAAAAAAGACTTACTGATTATACAAGGTGATTGGAACGCAATAGTAGGTGATGCAAATAAAGATTGGAGTAATGCTGTAGGAAAATTTGCGCTCGGGAAAACAAACCCAAGAGGCATCAGACTTCTCGAATTTGCTACCAAACATAATTTTACACTTTCTAACACACTTCACCCGCAAAAAGATTCAAGAAAAGCTACGTGGCACTCGCCAAATGGTCGTACCCATAACCAAATTGATTATATTCTAGCACCATTGAGATTCAAATCAAGTATACACATGTCCTCAACTAGAACATACCCTGGAGCTGTAATAAACAGTGACCACGACCTTGTTCTCTGTAACATGAGACTGAAACTACGATCACAAAAAATGAAGAAAAGCAATAGAATACGATATGATCTAGAAAAATTGAATAATGCAACTATAAGCCTACAGTACAAAGAAGATTTGAAATCGAAGCTATCAGACATCAATATTAATGAAATATCAACTGACAATGCATATACGCAAATTTCACAGTCATTAACAAGTACAGCAGAAAATGTTCTAGGAAAATACAGAATAAAAAAGCAACCTTGGATAACTGATGAGATTTTAACGCTATGTGATAAAAGAAGAAGTCTAAAATCAACCAAACATCAGAGTACTGAACATGCAGAAGAATATAAACGAGTCCACAACCTTATTAGAAGAAGTATGAAAGAGAAAAAAGAAGATTGGCTTAAATCCCAATGTAATTCAATTGACCACGACCTAAAAAGAGGTGTTCATAGCAAGAGAGCGTATAACACGATAAAAGCAATCACTAACTCTATAGACAGGAAAATGTCAAATATTGAAGATGCTAACGGAGTACCAATAGAAGATGATAGTGCAAGATTAGAAAGATGGACGGAATATTGCAGAGATTTATATAACTACCCAATTAAAACTGATCAATCTAAGTTACATAATACTCGAGAAGAAAATGAAGAACAACCATTACCCATATTAAAAGAAGAAGTAATCAATGCCATAAGAACCTTGAAAAATGGTAAGTCACCAGGTATTGATAATGTGCCAGGTGAACTTATCAAAGGAGGAGGTGAGGCACTATACGATATACTTACCAAGCTATGTCAGAAAATCTGGTCTACAAACCAATGGCCTGAAGCATGGACGACTTCTTTAATTATACCTATTCCAAAGAAAGGCGATCTCAAAAAATGTTCAAACTATCGTACTATAAGTCTGATCAGTCACACGAGCAAAATTTTATTACGGATCATACTGAATCGCTTAACACCACAAGCAGAAGATATTCTGGCTGATGAACAAGCAGGTTTTAGAAAGGATCGCAGTACAACAGAACAAATTTTGAATTGCAGAATATTAATGGAAAAACATATGGATCATCAACGACAAGTCTACCACAATTTCATCGATTTCAAGAAAGCCTTCGATAGAGTATGGCATGATGGTTTGTGGAATGTGATGTCTGAATTTGGGATAGGCAACGACTTGGTAAAAATCATAAAGTCACTCTACGAATCAGCAAAAAGCGCAGTACTATTGAACAACCAGATAGGAACTAAGTTCGATACGACAGTAGGAGTTAGACAAGGCTGCTTACTATCGCCAGTTCTATTCAATATATTTCTAGAAAAAATAATGCAAGACTCTCTAGTAGATCAATCGTCAAGTATAGCAATAGGAGGAAGAAAAATCAACAACTTAAGATTCGCTGATGATATAGATCTCATCGCTGGTTCAGAAAGTGAGTTGCAATCCCTCACAGATTCTCTAGAAAAAGCTTCGACATCATACGGTATGGAAATTAACCATGAAAAAAGTAAAATTCTTGTAAATGGAGATCATTCAACACCACCTGTGATCACTATGTACGGCAAACAACTTGAAAATGTTCAAAATTTCAAATATCTGGGAGCAATGCTAACCGACACCGGACATTCAAAGAAAGAAATCCAAATAAGACTAGCGACAGCAGTTACAGCCCTTGTGAAATTGGAGAAGATCTGGCGTAGTGGAGAAATTGATTTCAAACTTAAATACAGACTCTACATCTCTCTAGTTATTTCAACATTGTTGTACGGATGCGAAAGCTGGACCTTACTAGAAGAATCTAAAAAGAAGATACGTAGTTTCGAATCAAAAGCACACAGACGACTTTTAAATATTAGCTATAAACAAAGAAAAACTAATATATTTGTAAGCAATGAAATTAATAAAAAAGTCGGCCCATATGTACCACTTCTGGATATTATCATGAGAAGAAAAATGACCAAATTCGGACATATAACTCGTCACGATTCGTTAGCTAATACTATTCTTCATGGATATGTCGAAGGTGAGAGGAAAAGAGGAAGACCTAAAAGAAATTGGATGAATGATATATTCGAATTTTCCCATCTTTCTCTTAGGCAACTTTTAGATATTGCAAAAGATCGTTCGAAATGGAGAAAGTTGTGCTATTCATTATCATGTGTTCCCCCTACGATGGCGACGTCACGGGACTAAGTAACTAAGTAAGTAATTAGTATAGAAGTGATGAATATTTGTAAGTAGAGATTTAGCCTACTCTTTAGGGATTTGGTTAAATATTGACAAATATTGACAAATATGTTTTTTTAATTTTAATAATGATATAACAATTGGGGTAATATAACTAGAGAATATATATAGGACAACTGATAAGTTTATGCATCATGCACCAGTGTCATGAATGAATTGGTTTTATTAGGTTTTACTTTCATATTATTTTTATAACTTTCGATCTTCTAAAAATAAATATATATATATACGTACAGATATAGAGGACTCTTAGGGATTAGCGAATAGTATTAGTATACTTTACTGGTATTTTAATATAATAACTTATAAGATGGCAATATTAAAATAAAATCAGTAACGTAGTTCTCAGATTATTAATTAATGAAAAATATTTATTATTTTAGTTGTGGTTTTTATATCTAAGTAATCCATAAGATAAGGCCATGACATTTTGAAGTAATATATCTGTTTAAGTTTTTAGTATACTGAAGAATATAATATTATAGTATTAATAATTGTGTAAATCATTTCCTTTTTTATAAGATTATTTTCAAGTTTGTTAGCTGTTTATTATACATGATAATTATCGATTTGTGTAATTATGATGAACATTGACAATGAAGTTTATAGTATACACTGCAGTGTGCCCTAGTAGTGCACATGTGCCCTACACATGCTAACTTTAACATTCACTCTAACTTCCCCTACCCATATGTATTATACTCAATGTAATATACCCTGATACATGTGTATTATTTAATGCAAATAGATACGAAAATGACTAGTTTTAAAAACTCTCCAACTTGAAACATTTTAAATATTTTTAAATAATGTTTTCGCATTTATAATAATAATACTTCATTCTATAATATGTTTGTCTTTTTTTTTATTGTATACATTTATTTTAAAATAGGAGTAATTCAACAACAATAAAAAAAATTGAAGAAAAACAGAAATAAAATTTTTATTATTAGATTATATTTTTTTTGAGACAATAGTATTATGCATTTGAATGTTTTCTAAATATTCTGAAAATTATAGAAATTTTTTAGAATAGAAAAAAAGTTCCGGACTTTTTAGTAAAGCAACATTCATAAAATCAATATTCTGAGAAAACAGCTATCAAAGTTTAGCGAAATATTGTTATGCAATTATAAGAATCATGCACTTTAAACATCATACAAATTATAAACATCATTTATACTCATACATATATCGAATTTAAGTATAATATTTTCATGAAATGATAGATAAATATTTATATATATTTCCTATCATGTTTCAATATAATATTTTTTTTTTTTTTTTAAATTACAATTTTGAACGTAGTGCTTCCCTTTAAGGGGATAATGATATATGTATTAATGGATTATGAATTAATTATATATTAATAAATATATATTAATAAAGAATATTATATTTATATATATATATATAAATATTAATTGAATATATATTAATAAAGTATATATTAATGAGTATATAATTAATTACATGTATATCTGCATAATAATTGAGTATATACATATTAATTCATTTAATAATAACTAATTATGTATTGAGCAAGTATATATTAAGCATGACCATCATATTAAACATGTACCACGTAGTACATTGTGTACATTGTACGTAGTAGGTACACATTAAGTAAGTGCAAATACACCGTGTAGGTGTTCTTTAAGTAAACTTAGTACACTCTGTCATTATCATTATCACTGCGTACACGACGCAACCCTACTTATCTAATTATGAAACCGTATTTAATAAATCTACGCAGAAGTGATACAATATTTACAACGACAATAAAGCGATATTTACATACGACGAGGCGGCGAGAACTTTTTAGTCGTCAGGGTCGCCACCGCGCGCGGCATTCGACCGATAGATGGCGTTATGGTTACGCAATAAACAATGGCCGCCGCCGCCGCCGTGCGCGCGCACCTCTCTCGACTAGTGCGTCTCTTTCTCGCTAGGGGTCTGTTTCTCGCTCTCTCTCGCTCTCTCGCTCTCTCTCGGTCGCGGGGCCGATATAAATCAGATCAATATACAGCTTGGTCAGTACCCACCCACCCACCCGTATACTATAGCTGTTCAACTCTTCATAATTAATATGTTCGAGCTGACATCTGCGTACCTTTGCGTTCCTACTTAAGGTGGGCCGCGTGCGTTGAGTATTTCTTACTAGGAGATATTATACGGTTGCTTTTACGTTAACTTTCACCGATAACGAATGTCCCCGATAATACTTAACCCTACCCGCCTTATCTCTAGGGTGTACGTAATATAAGTAACCCGCGTTAAATAGTTACACTATAGCTAGCGAGCTAAACGTTGTAGGTTAATATATTGTTATTTACATTATTTTTAAAATATAATTTATAACTTTCATTTATAACTTACGAATTATAAGTCGATCGAATATAAATTAATTTGTATAGTATCATATTTTATTATTATTTATGATTTATGTGAAGGTGTATCGCCTTGGAAAAAACCCGTATACGATATATATATACTAGAAAAGTTCATAGTATAATTGTTATATATATTCTCGTTGTAATTATATAAATTATATTTATAAAATTTAATCATTTTGTTACTATAAAATGTCAACAATACTATTTTGTTAAAACTATACAAGTAATATTAATTTTAAATTTAATTTATGTATATATATATATATATATTTATCCTTAAATTACCCTTACCCTTAACCCCCGGTAAGTGTAACAGGTAAACTACGAGATAAGCATACCGCTTCTTCGTTGACCATGTTCATACCTAAATTCTGATATTATTATATTATATATATGTATATATTAAAATGAAATTAATTATATAACGTTATATTAAATTAATAATTATATTAATACTATATAAAATCACTTATTCACTAAGAGAATTATATTGTTCGAATATTAAATAATAGTAAATCATAATAGTACATGTATATTATAAATATTGAACCAATACTAAGCATCACTATTATTATTCATGATTTAGCATTATCAAAGAAATGGAATACTATTCAGTGTATGTATAGGTATTAGTAACGTACTAATAATTCTCCTTATATGGAGATAACAACATACGCCTGTAGGATAATAAAACAGACATATATTTATGTAGGAGAGGGAGTTATTAATGTTATTGTTTACCTGTTTAATTATATTTAGTTCTGGTTATAAATGAGAATAAATAATCAAAATATATACACACACACATATATATATTATCGGTATGTATGTATGAGTATGTATACTGGTGTGTATGTATTTACATGTATGTGTATGTTTTTATGTATATATATATATATATATATATATATATATATATATATATTCGATATCATTGATCACGTATTAATTATTATTTATGATTATCTAATATATGTTTAGACTATGCTTATGTTATTATTCCTAAGCTTAGCCAACCAATCATTATTGTTGTCAATGTTTACCTTTATATTGATTTTCTTTTTTATTGAATATTTATATATATATATATATATATACCAATACGAATACATATATAAATATAACCATCAATATATATAACCATAATATTACGCAATGTTAAAGGTACTAATTACTAGAACAAGCAATAGCTAGTTAACATAATACCTGCAGTATCAGGCCGATTACGACAACGTATGCGCGTGTAACAGCACGTGATATGCAGCGATACTATGTATAACAGTATGTGTGTATGTGTGTGTGTGTGTGTGTGATATGCAGCGATGTTATGTGTGTTATATGAAGTGTCGTATTAACCTAGACAATAATAATAATTAAAATATATTCGGGATTTAAATTATAGAGTGTCAGTATGTAATATTACAATAGTATATACTACAATAGTAATGTATTAGTATTCGTGGTTACACCCAAACACCCACGGATATATAACAGGATTAATTATATATATATATATATATATATATATATATATATATGTGGTTACACCCTATTAAAATAGGCTACAATTGTACATAAACAATAGGTGAATATATATATATATTTGTTATAATTATAATTATATTAAGACAATCTGCATTAATGTAAATTTTCTATACACTCGGAGAATGTATTGCATACTATCAACTACTGCACACACACACACACACACGCACGCACATAACCACATAACCACACTCACATACAAATGCACACATACACATACATACATATACACCCAAATACCTAAATACAACTTTAACCGTATACATACATATCGACGATGTAAAGAAAGTGAGGAATATCTTTACATATATGGCACATACACATACACATACACACACTCACACACACATACACACACATACACACACACACATATACACCTACACACTAGGGGCGCTGCAACATGGCGGGACGGGGGGGATATGTCCCCCACTTTAAAATCTAGAGGGACCTCCTATGTATTGGTCCCCTACCATTTGTATCAAAATATTTATTTTGATTGGTTGGTCCCCCCTACATACAAAATAGTTCCAGCTCCCCTACTACACAAACATATACACACACAGGAGATGGGATGCACCGAAAGTAAAAGTTCCGACGCCACTGGATGCCAGACTCCGGTAGACAAGAACAAGGTGGCAAATCGCGCTTCTCAGCAGAACGTGCAAGATGAATGTGATAATAAAGGTTATTAGTAATAGTAACGCATTAATACACATTTATTAACTTGACCTCATTAACGCTAACATTAAGCCTGCGCTATGTTAACTCTATATGTGTAATAAGTTAGTATGTACCTAGCGTTAACATATCATTAGCCTATCGTTGATCAGATAATGAGGTCAACCTGATAAACGTTATAAACCGTGGGTTTAGCTATGCATACTACTATTGTGGTACATTACTTCTATATAGGATGTATTATACCACCATATATGGTATATATATATATATCATAGGTATATAACACCATACCTCTATATATACTGCAAATGTTAAATCTCAGGTTGAAGTTGACAGTACGATGGTTTCTGACCGGGTGATATTTAATATAGGCTGTATCCTCGTATACGTTATTATATATTGTCCAATTGAAAACTTTAGTTCAAATTGACCACATCTTACATGTCCTTAGGAAATTGTCCGTATGCTGCGATATAGTAATCGAGGATGAGGTCAATTCTGATTTATCGTTGTTAATTTTGTTATTGTTGTTATTATTTGTATTTTGGGGGAGTCCTTTCATTCCATCCAGGAACCTAAATGAAGTGTTCACTTATAACCGTATATGGCTCTATTCGCCCTTCGAAGCCGCTCTCGTGTTAAGGAATCCATGATTTTAACGAGAGCCGATCAATTATTTATACACAATATAAGAGTAATTCTTATTGTAAAGCCTATATATTGTTCCCTTTACGTCGGGGGTCCTACTGCAGTAGTATAATACGCAGCAGTAGTAATGTGTGCATGTCCGATACGTTAGCCAGCTATATAACTGTATTCAGTTTACGCAGATAGTTTATCAAATAATGTAGTTTATAATATCATTAATAATATATTCAACTATACTTGTATAATATTATAAAACTATATTATCATCAATAACTATACTATGTGATAAACTGCCTGTATACTTCATGAGATATTACTGTATACGATTATAGTATACTATAACTTATATACGCATGCGTATATGCAGCTATAGTTATCTAAAGCGTATATATATATATAATATATATACTATTACAGTATTATTAATCAGTATTAATTAAAAAGTTCGCATTTCACATAAGTTTGTGATTTATAAATAATCGTAATATTAAATGTGATTTATTAAAGATTATACACTATATATACATATAGATACAAATACAATACATATATATATATATATATATATATATATATATATATATATATATATATGTAAATATATATAATCGAGCCTGAATGTTGACAATGTCTATTGTTGTTCAACAATGCTATCTTATGTAATCATCTGTATTAACATCATACTAGGTGGGTAGTACACATATAGCTTGTGTTTTTACAAAATTGACAAATATGTATGAATAATAGTCATCAATACGTATTCGTGTGTGCTAGCGAACGATTTCACACACAAAGAATGCGTATATGTCATACACTATATGGGGATATTAGCTCATGACTATGTATGCAATATGTAATTATTCATTTTACACTGTTAATATACACTATGTCATTTTACACTAGTTTTAATATGTTTTCTGGTTTTGTTATCTAACATACACATATACACACACATATATTAGATATTAGATATTAGATATTCAACCCTCAAAAGGAATAAACCCATACGCATACACCTAAAAAGTATACATGCATGGATATGTGACGAAGAGTTTAGTTGCAATTGATCTCCGCGTGAATTATTAAACACACATAAATAGTTAGGTCACATCGTTGATGTGTGATCATCACGTGGTATGACGTAATCGATTACGTAATTATTATCGGCCGGGGTATCGAAATTCATTATTTGTAATCGTTTAATTTGAATAATTTATTTGTCTGAACTTTAAAAACGTATAGTATAATATTTTATGGTAATTAATATTCAAATTTTAATATATATATATATATATATATATATATAAATATACTTAAATATTACTTAAATTATATATATATATATATATATATAATTATATATAATTATATATGTGTATGTATATATATATATATATATATATATATATATATATACATATATGTGTGTTGTGTGCAAGTATTGTGATATGAGTTATAAAATCATTAATTATTGAATAATGTAATGTTATAATGGTTATTGGAAATATGAAATTGACAACCACAAAACGCCCGCCACAAAGATACTACCTATATTTAGACACGCGCACCTACGTGGGCGTGTGCGAACGCAGCTGTTCGCACCGCACACGTGTGCGTGCTGGTATATTACGTTACGCTCTAGTAGATTCTAGTATGTTCTAGTAGGCTATATTACGTTATAGTAGAGTAGTATATACTTTACTATAGTATGACGCAATGTAGGTACGGTATACCGAATATAATCGTATATTATTACATAATATTACGCTATGCTGCGCTATAATGAGTGTCGTCAGTAGGCTATCATATATTAACTTACGTTCTATAGTGAGTTACATAACGTTTTATATAACTTTCTAATACTCTATATAAAGCATTAGAATAGTATTATATATAGGATGTATTATTTATCCTATATATTGGTTGCGTCATATATTCTTCACACAAATAAGATATTTTCATTGCACGATCTTGATCACTAGTGACGTCATAAACCGACTGATTGCGCAATGTTTCACTTGTTAATGTGGGCAGCGAATCTCCCCTAAGTTTTGGTGTCGGCAGCTAATCTAAGCACGACAATAGCGAGCACATATGTCCATTGTACATGTGTATGTAGGTAAATACAGTAACTGATCAATTACATTTAAATATGATTTATTGATTTATCACATAGTCTTAACGTTACATAATACCGGTGGAGATATAGTGCGTAATATCAATACTGCCACATAGTTTAACCCGACAACCACCTACTACTCTCCACAAATATCACTTATACGATTTCCTCTTAAATATATATATTTATTTTATTTTTATTTTAAAATATTTTATTGACTACAAAATCACGTGGTGGTTATGGGCGTCATGAGAAGGAAACAAAAATAAAATAAATAAAGTACAATAAAAATAAAGGAAAAGGGAGGGTAGGTTACAATGTTAATAGGTGCGTGGAGAGTTTACATTTAAATAGTGACAAGGATTTCAAACACCTAATGTCATATGGTAGAGAATTCCAGTATTTTGGAGCTACCACAGAGAAAGCAGATTCAGAGTGAGCAGAGATAGTCGAGCGTTGCACAATTTTCATCGTGTGACATTTCCTTCTAGCTCGACTAAGGGTATGCATACTGATCAAGTCAGCTAGGTACTCGGGAGATCTAAGATGTATCACCTTATGGGTGATGCATAGTAGTCTGTACCTGCAGAGATATCTAAACTTAAGCCAGCCGAGTGATCGCATTAGAGTCGATATTGATACTATTGAAGAGAACTTCAGTTTATATAGGGTGCGTATAGCACGTCTTTGTATCTTCTCAAGTTTAAGCATAAGCTTTAGGGGTAGATTGCATAGAAGTGAGCAGCAGTATATGAGTCTACTGAAGACTAGCGAGTGTATTAGACTTTTAGTCATTGAAAAAGTCAATTTATTACGTGATTTTCTAATATTGTAAAGAAAATAGTTGGCATTGCGAATCATTATAGATATGTGGTCAGAGTAATCTAGGTGGGAGTTGATGGTGAAACCAAGAGTTGTTATGGATTGTGATGTAGGGAGGGCTAGTAGAAAGGGGTGGGTGATGATTAGGGGGCAGGTAGGTCTGGAGATAATTATGGTGTCAGTTTTGGTCATGTTAAGTGATAGGGAATTATGGGAGAACCAGTCAGTATGTTCTGTGAGGCAGTTAAAAATAGACAGTTGAATTGAGTTGGAGTCACAGGAAATGGGAAAAGAAGTATAAATTTGTAGATCATCTGCAAAGAGATGGTAGTGGATGTAAGGATATTTACGAAATATGGATTGTATGGGTAAAATATAAATAATAAAAAGTAAAGGACCAAGCACGGAGCCTTGTGGAACACCATGAGTGCTGATAAACGGGGTAGAGAAGGATGAATTAATTTTCACAGAAGAGGACCTTAAGGAAAAGAATGACATAAACCAGCTGTGTACTTGACCATGAATACCGATTTCGTTGAGTCTTAAAGAAAGAATGTCATGGTTTAGAGTGTCAAAGGCACTGGATAGGTCAAGTAACACAAGGTAGCACGGGGCTTTGTTGTCAAGGGATATTAGTAGATCATTAATGATAAGATTCAGTGCTGATTCAGTGCTCCGATGGGGTAAGTAAGCACTTTGAAACTTATCAATAATTGAATTGGTAGTGATATAGTGAATAAGTTGAGCAGATACAATTCGCTCTAAGGTCTTAGAGATTGATGAAAGCTGGGAGATGGGTCGATAGCTCGACAGGTTCGAGTGGCTAAGGGTAGTTTTTTTATAATTGGGGTGATATATGAGTGTTTCATAGACTTTGGTACGATCGATGTAATAAGGGACGCATGAATGATCATTGTTATGGGTTCAATTAGCAATGGCGAAAGGGTACGAAGTAAAGTAAGGGGAATAGGGTCGAGTGGAGAATTGGATTTTAGGGATGCCATTAGAGAGAGCACATATGGACGAGTAGGGAGAGTGAAGGAGGACCAGTGATTATGGGAAGCTAGTGAATATGAGTTGAGAGTGAGGATATCAACATTCACATTGGGGAGAGCAGCTATGATGTTCGATACTTTATTCTGGAAGAAATTAGCAAAGGAGGAGCAGAGGACTGTATCCGGTTGGTCAGGAAGGTGCCTGGGTTTTGATTTACCTACTAAGGTGAATGATAGGTTGTAGGCTTGCTTAGATGAGGTGCCATATTTACAAAGCAAGTTAGTAAAGTATGATGATTTAGTGGATAGGAGTTTTTTCCTGTATAATGAGCGACATACTTTAAAGGAACACAGGTCTGAGTTCATTTTAGTAGAAGCATAAATGGACTGTAGACGACGAAGTGACTTTCTCATATTAGTGAGTTCAGTGTTGAACCAGGGGGATTTGGGATGATTACGGTGGGTAAGAGTAATTGAGGGAGCATAAAAGTCAAGAGAATTAGATAGCGCCATGTTGAAGGCGTCAAAGAGAGTGTCAGGATCAGAGAGCGGAGATGTAATATTATTCATATGATCAAACACGGAGTCAACAAACAAGGGTTGATTTATAGAGGAGATGTTTCGAAAGTATCTTAGAGGTCGAGTATTGTGCACTACTGATAACTGTAAATCAAATAGGATAGCGAAGTGATCAGCGATTAGAGTGCTTTGTGTGGGAGAGGAAATTAAATTGGAGTCAGATGGAGATAAAACAAGATCAATGATGTTACCATTAGATATAGTTGGGAAATGAATGTGTTGTGTTAAGGAGTGCTCAAAAATAAGTTTCTTAAGAGAAAGGGAAGCGTGATTATCAGTATTCACTTGAATATTAAAGTCACCAAGAATAATTGTGTTGTAAGAAGACATGGATTCTAAAATGGTAGAGAGATCATTAAGGAAAGACCGAATGCTGGATGATGGTGGGCGATAGATGATTATAAACACAATGGTAAATAGGGAGGGGAACTGAATGTCACATATCAGCATTTCACAAGAGGAGAAATTAGGGGTGGAAGAGGAAATAAGTTTGAGCTCAGTGGAGAACAACAGGGCAAGACCACCACCACGGTTAGGTGTGGGTCTGTTAGCGAGTAGTAATGTGAAGCCATTGGGAGTTAATTGAGATGCTAAAGCAGAGTCATCATTTGTAAGCCAAGTCTCGGTGATAGCCGATATGGAGAAATTAGAGTCAATGATTAATTGAGTGATTAAATCTACTTTATTCCTGACTGATCTCGCATTGAGGAGTAGAAAGGAGTAGTTATTGGGAGAGTATGTATTTAGTCAATTCGAAGGTTTAACATTAGTGCGGGAGGATTTACAGAAAGAGTCATAGGATTTAGACCAAGACTCAATCTCAACATCAGTAGGTAGGTAGGGATTCGATTTCCAGTCAATTCTACCACAGGTATATATATATATATATATATACGTATACTTATACCAAAGATTTTCCAAAGGAAAGATATTGCACTTGTGTATATTTGTGTAACCTAATAATTCGATATTGCCATCTAGCGGTATTAGTCAGATAATAAGAATTTTCTATATGTATAGTAATTTCTTAATTTCTTAATTAAAATATCACATGTTATAATATTTCATATACTATTTCGCCATCTAGTGTTAATGGTCAGATTCATTTTAAATTTACATTTTTAAAGGTACTAGAGATAGATAGGGAGTGCAATATATTTCCTTTGGAAAATCTTTGCTTATACATATACGTGCCATCTACATTATATCTACATATACTATTTACACCAAAAATGAAAAAAAATCTGATCATATATTATCTTCTAAATGCTTATATATATATATATATATATATATCTTATAAGACTCTTCCTTATATAGGGGAAAGTAACCTAATACGGACACTTTAACAATAAATGGTATTAACATTTTATGACTCATTATTGTTATTAAAAAATTACAATAAATTAATATTATATGATTATAAATATTATTGTGATTTTAACATTTTATTTAATCTGTTAATTCCATAGATAACGGGGGTGTCCGTATTCGGTACCCATGTCCATATACGGAAACCCTATATTCCACTAGATAAACTATATATTATTGATGAATCAATCAGACAAATTACAATTACATTATTTATAATTAATTTTATGAACAATTTATTCTAATTTAATTAGTTAATAATATATTTATTTTTTTAATTAATAACACAATTTAAGTATCTAAATAATATAAACTGTGCTTATAAAGCGATCGTCCTACCATATACGTTTGAAATTAATCTCATAGTATCATTCCCCCAGTTTCCCAGTTAGATCCAAGTTAAACACGAGTATTGAATACTGGGAATCTTTAATCGTATTATTGGTAACACTTTTATAATAAGATATTAAATCAGATTTAAGTGCATGATAACCGTACATTAATAACATACAATGATACACATTTTATATTTAGCTTTATTGGTGGTATTAATATTATAACGCATGCTATTTTTATGAAAATCAGAATAGTTCATGCAATACGCGCTGATTGGTTATAGGGTGTCCTTATTAATACATCTAGAGTGTCCGTATTAGGGACTTATATGACCTCTAGATATATGCTTATAAATCAATGAATATTTGATAACAAATATAGAAATTATATACATAATTTTAGAATGGTTTATTTTTAATAATAGTGTTATATTTTATATCGATACATTTGTATATTCTTGAGAAGGTTTTAAGTTGATTTATTTTTTCATAAATTTAAAAACGTAATAAAAAAATCAGTTTATTGGATATAACAGCAATATTTTGGATAATTAAAAAATAAAAAATACTTTTTTAGACTATTTATATAATTATGAATATGTTATTCATTAAACATTTTTTTGTAGGATTTATGGTTTCTGAGATACCGAGAGTGTCCGTATTCGGGCACTGTCCGTATTCGGTTACTTTCCTCTCTGTAATATAATATAAATAATATAATATATATATATATAATATTATATAAATATAATATGTGCTACATCGCGACCACAATCTATATATAGATATACATATATATATATATATATATATATATATATATATATATATAGTGCTACTATAGTGGTATTATGATGCCAGAACTATAGTATGTTTCTTTCTAAATCCAAATGGAACTGTGCGGTCCTCAAATGCATTCTATAATAATATTATTGTTCACATTTCTCTCTTGTAAATAGTAACGCGAGTGTATTTGCGGTCTATATTATGGTTACTATACATTTAGGTCGCGTTAGATATACTAATCCATTACTATGGTATGCATTATCTACGTTTTACTGTTTTGTTTTGTTGTTGTTTAAATTCTATTAATAGACAATTGTTACTCTCGGTTTATTATTTGTTTACTGTCAAGGGCAGGTGCGCCTAATTGCAAATGTAATGTAATAGATATGTAAAAATGGGTCTACTAAAAAGCCTACCCCTTCTTCATTATTTAATTTTTTTTTATTAAAAAAATAGTATTAACAAATATTAAATACAATAAACCTAACTACGAATTTTTATATAATCAAAATTAAAGGGGATATTAGAATTTAAAAAATAAATAATGTAAATTTTTGTTTTTAATGTTTTATTGTACTACAGAAATAAATAGATAATTAAATTAAAAAAATGAAGTTAGGATTTCTCTTTAGTAGTAAATTTAGAATATAGAGGAAAATAAATTTAGTTTAAATATTTAAAATTAAAACGAGAGTAGTAAGTTTAATTTAAATATTTAGAATTTGAAGAAAAAAATTAAACTTTAAAATAATGGTTTAATTTAACTATAGTTAAATTACAAAGTTAATCCTACATATATGTAATTGAAAAATAATGTATTATATAATATATAGCATCTATGTTAATATGCAAAGTAAATAATATAATAATTTTAATATGTATATTTTTAAACTAATTATAAGTGAATTTATCAGCAAACTAATAATATAAAATGAATAACATTTTAAAATAAAACTAATAAAAACAATACAATAAACTAAACTATAAAATTAACGATCAGGCTTCTCGAAATAATCATATTGGCATTTCATCTTTGCATGCCATGGATAAGGAAAGTTATTGTTAACTTTAGTTTATGCATTTATATATATATATATATATATATATATATATATATATATATATATATGTGTGCATTTGTTAATTTGAACTATAAGTATTTGAATATTAAAGCACTGCCATTGAACACATTGTAATATTATCAGATGATGAAACAAGCCTGCAGGATATTGACGTGGTAACCCGTAACCACTGGTAACCCATTACTATTTTGATAATAAGATATTTATTATATAAATTATAGAATCCCATAACTGTATACATTACTGAAGCCTATAACACATTGTTGAAACACTCTAAGCTGCTGTTATATTTTCATTGTAGTATATAATAGACTACAGATATAAGAATCAAATAAATAACCACATTAATTTAATTACTATTATTGTTGGTATATTTCAGCATAATACATTATTTATAATCAACATCATCATCATCATCATCTTCATCATCATCAATGTACTCATCATCATCTACATCATCATATCATAACAATTTCCCAGATACGTTAGATAATATATTAACTAATGATAACTTCTATATTATTTTATGTTTATTCTTATTATTATACTTATTATTCTTAAATGAATAACTGGGTTCACTAAATGCGTAAAAAAAGAACGAGTTACAAATCCATTTATAATATAAATTGAAATAATATTAGTATCTAGAATTAATCTATATATATATCTGGAATATTAAATATAAATTGTCTTTGTGGCTCTGTACGTAGGTCGTACACTGTTAAAAATAACCCTTTATTTTTCGATGAAACCTTTAGTAATTGGTCCTGTGAGTGAAAGGCTTGAGTAAAAGCTTTAGTGAAACATGAAGGGTTTTACTACATAAAGAACTAAAGTGTTTTGATAAATATTAACTAAAGGGTTCTATTCTTATTTGAACTAAACGTTTTTGATAGAATATTAACTAAAGGTTTTAACTCATTTGAACTAAAGGTTATTTACATTTATTAACTAAAGGGTTTTTAACTTATTTGAACTAAAGGGTTTTGATAGTAAATTACCTAAATGGTTTTAATATATTAGTGAATACAATTTATCTCAAATTAAATTACATAATTAAAATAGCCATGATATATATATATATATATACATCATTAATTAAGCTGTAAACATTTCCTGACAACAAGTAAACTCTATTCTCATATTAGCTAACATAATATATTAAACATAACATCCTTGCCAGACAAAAAATAATTGCTTTTTATATAATATTTATATGTGAAATTATACTGTTATAAAAAAAGAAAATTTAAAAGAAAATATATATATTTGCATATAAAATTAATAATATGTAAATATAGAAAAATATTTTTAACTTATAAAGTATATATTGATTAATTTTACTTACAAAATATATTTTAAATATTTACAAAAACTTAAAATATCAAAAATATATTTGGTTTTAATTATATATTAACTAATAGATTAAACACAAAGTTGTCTCTAAAACTATAGGTATAACTAAAGGGTTTGAAACCCTTTAGTTATTATTTAATAAAAAGTAAAGGGTTCAAAAACCTTTAGTTAATAATCCATAGTAAGTAATAATATATATAGTATATAGTATATAATATATTGTAAATAGTACAGAGTAGGTAATACCTACTAGGTATATATATATATATATATATATTATAACTATTATCTATTAATATATGACCTATATATAGCCTATATAGCCTATAGGCTCGATAGTAAATCAGCTCGATGTGGAGAGGCTTGACTTGTATTGTAATATATAAAACATTTAGTACAACTAGAGGTATAACTAAAGGGTTCGAAACCCTTTAGTTAGCATATAATAAAAAGTAAAGGGTTATAAACCTTTAGTTATTATTTAATCAAAACTAAAGGTTTTCAAAAACCCTTTAGTTATAATTTACTAAAAAGGTAAAGGTTTACCAAAAATCTTTAGTTTTGCTTTAATGAACTAAAGGTTTTTCATATATAAAAACCATTACCTTTACCTTAATGAAAACTAGTTTTTTATAGTCATTATTTTTAATAGTGTAGGATGCGTGTTAAAGCCCCATACGGACTAATTAAAATAAGTCTTAAGAGTGTTAATTAACATATAGAAATGTTAATATGTATAATTGCATATACAATTATTGGCTCTTTTTAAAACCTTAACATGATAGCGGATATTATAATCACTTGGTTATAAGAACAAATTATATATAAGTGAATCAAATGTAAGGGTTCCACCAAAAATATAATAATAAATAAAAAATAACAAATATATATATATATAAAAATAATATTGAAATCTCATATATATATATATATATATATATATTGAATATAATACAAATAGCGGATACAAATGGACCCCTAAAGAAGTAATAAACTTATACATGTAATACATAATTATGAGGGGCTTTGCATTTTTACACGTTTGCAAATCTGCATTAGTTCCTGCGATTAGATCAATGTCATCTGCAAATCTTAAATTATTTATTTCGTATCCGCCAACATATATAGTAATATTGGTTTGATGAAGCGTTTTTTGCATGATTTTTCGAAAAACATGTTAAATAATACTGGATATAATAGGCATCCCTGTCAGACACCAACTGTCAAATGAAATAAATCTAATTTTGTATTTAGTAAAACGGCACTTAAGATATCATATAATGATTTGATTATATCAGTAATGTTTGCGATATGCCAAAGCTTTCCATGCAACTCGAAAATCCTTTATACCATACTCTATCGAACGCTTTTTGAAATATATGTAGTTGTGGTATACTTTTTCTATAATATAATATGCTTTTCAATGATTAATCTGATGTTTAGGATTTGCTCGATTGTGCTTCTTGATTTTCTGAATCCAGCTTGTTCTTCTATTAATATCAACCCAGCTTGTGTAATTAGCCAGTTTAGAATACTTCCCAAGAGTATTTTGCTTGGATGTGAGATCAGACTTAATGTACGATAATTAGAACATTTTATTGAATCTCCTTTTTTAGTAATGGGAATGATTAGAGATTTAGTCCATTACTTGGCCATTTTTGTGTCTTCCATATGATTTGACATATCATTGTAAATATTTGTTTTATGCTTTCTCCTCCATGCTTCAGAAGTTAACTTTAAATATTAGCATTTCCAGGTGATTTATCATATTTTAATGTCTTAATTATATTCTCAACGTCTGACTCTAATATTGGTAAGTAATCTTCAGTATTTTTATTGGTATTTAAATTAAGCAAACTTTCATTTGGTTCTATAGGATAATTGTATAATTTATCACAATATTTAGTCCATGTTTTCAATAATGATTCATTATCAGTGATCCGTTAGTCATTTTAATCAACTATTAGCATAGTTTTTCTCTTTGTAGTCTTCTTCAGCATATTTAGAGTATTGTATGCTATTTTGTTGGCTCTGCATCTTTGCATGTCTTCGTTTACATTGTTTATGAATCCAATATTCTTTTGCTTGTTTCATTAATCTTTGAATGTTGATATTAATTCCTCTGTATTCGTTTTTTAGTTCTGGATTAGTCTTTCTAGATGAATTCAATGCCCTTCTTTTATCACAAAGATTTAAAATATAGTAGGTTATCCAAGGCTGCTTCTTCTTTCGGTGTTTTCCAAAATCTGTATTAGTTATTAAATGTATAGATTGTTCGATATTAAATAGAGTGTTGTTAACATCTGTTTCGTCTATTTTAATTTGCAGTATTTCAGTGTTGAGTTATTCGCTATATTCTTTAGCAATGACTGGATTTCGAAGTTTATCTAAGTTATATCGAATTCTGAGGCTTTTTGTTCTTTTTTTGATATACAGCTTCATTTTGATGTTGCAGATAACTAGATCGTGGTCACTATTTATGGTAGCCCCATGGTATGTTATTGTACTAGTTTTTATGACACTTGGTTTGAATCTTTGTAGTATTAAAATATAGTCGATCTGATTGTGTGTCATTCCATCTGGAGAATACCATGTTGTTTTTCGTGAATGCTTATGATTATAAAGTGTGTTTGCAATACAAATCTTTTTTCGAAGAATGTCTTATGGTATCTTCAAATAATTCGTAAAATTCTTCAATTTCGTCATCAGGATAATCATATGTAGGTGAATATACCTGTATCACAGTTATATTATTAGGTTTAACAGCAATTTTTAATAAGATAATTCTATCTGAGATGTATTTAAAATATAATATAGAGTTAGTGAGCTCTTTCCTAACTAGGAAGCCAACCCCATACCTTTTTAGTTTTTCTTAGCCACCGTAAACAAATTTGAAGCCATTATCGGTGGTAACTTCACCTGTTCCTATCCATTTTGTTTCAGATATACTGATTACATCCCATTTATAGTTATCTATTTCTCTGCTGAGTTCTTCCAGTTTTCCACATCTCGCATGGATTCAAATATTCCATGTACTATTCCATGTATTTTTATCTTTGTTTATAACTTTGTCATTTATGTTAATATTAATAATTTCACCTGTAGCTAATTGTTCACTTCTATCCTGGTATCCGATAGACTGCTGCCGTTGTTATCCTGGGGCTTCGCCCGATCCGTTATACTGTTATGTTTATTTTTGTAACTCATGATGATTCTTTCAGTGGGCAATTACCAGCTAGTGCCTATATCTTCTCCTGACCCCCTCTTGCAAGTTTAGCCCATATGTAGGTATGGTTTACAGGGTGTGGATCATAAGAGAGAACTAAGTAAGTATGTAATGGTTAGAAAATAAAACTACTCAGATGAGCACAACAGTAAAAAGTCCATTTGTATCAAAACAAATATACTTTATACCCCATCCCCTATATATCCCCATATATATCTTGAAATTAGAATGTAAAGTGTGATGTATAATGATACAAGGTCTGATTTTAGTAATATTAATATTGGTTCCTTAATTTTCTGTTTTGGGTCCTTTACTTTTTGATATATTTTTTAATAATTTGCATATTTTTTAATTCTTCTATTCCATTTTATTCGCTGACGATACTAATTTAATTTGTAAAGACAAATATGCTAGTAATCTTATTAACTATGAAAAATGAACTTAATACATTAATTATATGGTTATCAGAAAATAAACTAACTATTAACATAGATAAATAATCTTATATTTTAATCATGATAAGTTTAATGATAACAAATATATAAATAATTGTGTTTTAATATAATTAATAGAGTACAGTTTTATACATTTGTAGGAATCACTATATATGAGAACTTAAATTGAAAAAAACATATAGATAATATAGCGATTAAGCATTCTAAAGTTGTATCAAGTATACATAAATTAAAACATCCGCTTACTATATAATCATTAAAACTAATTTATAGTACATTTTGTCTACATCATCTAAAGTATTGTAATACTGTATAGTCTATTACATATATATATATATATATATATATATATACAATCTAAATAGATTAATTATTATACAAAATAAAGCCATCAGATCTATTTTCAATATTTCAAATATATGTAATACAGATAAATATTATAAAATACTGAATATCTTGAAATATAATGATATTGTAAAATTAATTACTCTACAATTTATGTTTATGTTTATTATTAAGTTTACACCAATCATTATCAAAAATATGTTCTATAATAAACAATGTATATATAGTCAATGGAACATTTTTTAATTTGTTATTCCTTCTTTTGGTCTAAATATAAATAAATTCTTCATTATTTACAATGGTCCTTTTTTATGGAATCTTCTTGAAAACAAATTTAAATTATTCAATAATATAAATACGTTTACTAGAAGATTAAAATATAATTATATTTCGATGTATTAAATGCAGAATATAACTTATTTCTTCTTTATTTTATATTATATCTTACACATCTTTTTTTTATATATTTTCCAACCGTATATATTTTTTAAATATTTTAAATTATTAATATTTATATACTTAATTATATTTATTATATTTTATTTGCTTTAATTTATTTTAAACATGATGAAGTAATTACTCAGGAATGGAAATTTTCTATTTTTTATTTATTTTATTACTTTCTTTATAATGTACACATTTGAAAGATTTGAGCTTTTACTATTTAATAGAAATATTCCAATTGGTATTTATTTTCTTAGGAATATATTATATTTTGCATTTAGTTATTTTTGTTAATATTTATTCATAAATATCTACTTATTTATATGAATTTCATATAACTTATATAGTGATAATAATGACATATTTAATTTCCTATATGTGTATATGTATGTGTTTATTCATGTATGCATGAGTGTATATATGTATGTATGTATGTAAGTATACTTATATTTATGTATGTGTATGTGCATGTATCATAATACATACATAATGTATATATTATGAAAAAAAATATATTGGTATGAAATTATTGTTGTTTTGTTGAATTACTCATTATTTTGCATAAATAATATTTTTCAATAATGTTATGTTGCCTATTATTTGTATCATATATTTGTATCATTATTTTCTATTCTCGAATAATTAGCCGGGTAAAACTAGATAGGCTTTTTTTCTACCCAGTATACTATAGTTCTATACACCTTCTGAGTTATATATATATATATATATATATATATATATATATATATATATATATACTGTATTGCTTATCATATAGATGATTAATAATTCGTAACACAGCGTACCTAACAATGGTATGACGTAATCAGATTATGACGTAACTATTCGCCGACTACAGATGTGAAAGCGATGTCCCCTCAACCGGAAATAGACATCCAGGAGGCTGGTGAAGAAGAAGAACCGGAAGTCATGGTGGGCGGAGATGAAGAGGATCCGGAACTAGACGACGACGCCTGTCGACAAGATACCGCTGACGAATCAAATGAACCTAAACTAGGTCATATATGTAATACAGGGTAGCGCTAATGGATAGTTATGTATCTTTATTATAATACTATTTTATTAGTAGAGTAATACTATATATATATATATATAGTATTATTCTATAGTATATAACAATTAGTTTATCTTTACTTGAATGTAAATTTTAGTATGATTAATTTGATACGTACAATTCATAAAAAATTCAAAAAATCGATATTCAATTCATATTATCGATATATATATAATCTTACTAGCGAACTCTTATGAACTTATTATCAATATGCACACACACATGCGCACATATTAATATATTAAATATTACACTTATTAATTATAGTAATACTATAAGATAAATTAATATAATAATAATAATATAATAAATGTAAATATATATATATATATATATTTTGTATTAAATATTTATTAGATTAATTTATCTTAATATATATATATCTTAATATATATATATATATATATAATACATATATGTATAGTTAACTATAGTTAACTCTATCTTATCACCATAGTAATATACTTTGCACAGTATATTTCATGTAATATATTAGAAATAATGTTATTATTTAGTAACAAATTGTGACGTGAATCTAAATGTTACTAATTCGTTGCTCCCTAAAATAGATGAAACAAACGCGAATAAAGGTAAAGATGAATAGGAAATGTGAACATTCTATGTAAAGGTAGGTGCAATGTAATATAATGTGTGTACTTAATTAATTAAATGAATGAGACATTCGTAACTAAAAGTACTATAATAATTATTGTATATATATTCAATAAAATATATATATTTTGAATCAGTTACCTAAATGTGTACTAAATACAAATCTTACCGCCAGGTGAGGTTACCACTACACTGTCTCGGCTACCAGCACCGCGTATTATATGTTAACTATTATCTCGCATTTATTGTTACGTTTTATCATCAGCTATTGATATGCCAAATATTACACTACTACTACTACCAATACCATTATCAATACCAATATTACTATTACTACCAATACAACTACTACTACTACTACTACTACTACTACTACTACTACTACTACTACTACTACTACTACTACTACTACTACTACTACTACTACTACTACTACTACTACTACTACTACTACTACTACTACTACTACTACTACTACTACTACTACTACTACTACTACTACTACTACTACTACTACTACTACTACTACTACTACTACTACTACTACTACTACTACTACTACTACTACTACTACTACTACTACTACTACTACTACTACTACTACTACTACTACTACTACTACTACTACTACTACTACTACTACTACTACTACTACTACTACTACTACTACTACTACTACTACTACTACTACTACTACTACTACTACTACTACTACTACTACTACTACTACTACTACTACTACTACTACTACTACTACTACTACTACTACTACTACTACTACTACTACTACTACTACTACTACTACTACTACTACTACTACTACTACTACTACTACTACTACTACTACTACTACTACTACTACTACTACTACTACTACTACTACTACTACTACTACTACTACTACTACTACTACTACTACTACTACTACTACTACTACTACTACTACTACTACTACTACTACTACTACTACTACTACTACTACTACTACTACTACTACTACTACTACTACTACTACTACTACTACTACTACTACTACTACTACTACTACTACTACTACTACTACTACTACTACTACTACTACTACTACTACTACTACTACTACTACTACTACTACTACTACTACTTCCATAACCATAACTACTATTACTAATATTCTAATAAAACACATAATACATATCTTATGTTTAAAATTAAATTAAAATATATATTTTTTCCATTAGTTACATAATAGATGTTGTGCAATATTGAACATCCATATTAACCAATCGGCGTAAGTTGTATGTGATTATTATCTATTGATTATTATTTTTAATTTAAATATCCCGTAATATACAATAAAGTTGTTTATATATTTAATTAACCTTACATTTTTTGAAATAATTGATGCCATAAATAAATAATGTATATATATATATATATATATATACTTATATACATGTATATTTATATATATATATATATATTGTTATATGTTGTTATTATTTGTTGTTTTTATTTGTTGTTGTTGTTATTTTAGTGGAAAAACCTTTAATCTCATCCAGGAATTTATAAATATTTTTGAAGTTCTCACTTATAACCAAATTTATCTAATGTTCCTTCGAAGCCGCTATCATTTTAAGACATTCATGATTCGAACGATAGTCGATAATTTATGTATACAAAATTATATAAGATCACTTCTAAATATTATTGTATTGGTCCAGAAGGGGTTTGAAACCGCGTCTTACTACATGTGTGTCTGACGCCCAGACTATCTGGGCCACACAGTCAGTTATATAATAAATATAATATATATATTAATCATATTATACTAATATATATTTAAAATACAACTAAATCATAACATTATAATCAGGGAATATATTTGATTTTACAAAATATATTCATGATTATAATCATTAATAAATTATATAAATATTATTTAAATCTCAATCATTTATTGTGATACATATTTATATAATTCAATTACATATAATTTAACGATATATATATATTGACAATGCAAATAATGATATACCTGGTTCATTGAGAAAGTATAATATCTATATTATAACTTAATTATAATTTATTAAAATAATAGCTTAATTAAAATATCATAATTGTGATAATCCTTATTTATTTTAATTAATTTAAGCCAAGTTTTGTTTAATTAATTTATAAGTTATCTAAAATAACACGTTAGATAATTATTTTGAAATAAAGAATATTATTTTGTTATTGATAATATATGAAATAATATATGACTACGTTTTAAATAAAGTATGTGTATTAAATGTATTAAATATCTTTATTTATGCATACAGGTTTATACTGCCTATATAGAAACCTTATTTATTACATATTTAGGTTTAGCTATCGCATTAGTAATACATAATTCTTACATAATTAGTTTATTTATTAGAATAGAAATATCAAGGACATAATGTTAAGGACATCACGTTATAACGTACGGCGTGCGTCGGACGCCAGTGAAACCTACATTATTATCCGTACAGCGTACACTGTGGCATCCTAAAACACATACTTCGAACAATTATCTCCTTTATTAAGTATATCCGTTTAATTTAAGGATTTAAAATGAGGTTATATACCTATTAACCACAATAAGAATATATAGAACATCTTTTTGCCTCAATAACTCCTGAGATATGGAATGCATTAACAGATTCTTTTCACAAATTAATGAAGTCAAACATATTAAACTATTTATTACCACTTCGTATTAGTTAACTTTTTATATTTTTTGTTGTGTTTATTTTCTTTATCTTTTACTGGTTTTATGTTATATGTTTACATATTTTATGCATTTATTTCATTTGTGTTATATATATTTGTTACCTTTTGATATAAATTTGTATATTTCTTATTTATCATTTTATTATTTATACTTTTATTATTTATTATATTTTATTTTGTATTTAACTGAAAATTATGATCTCTCCTTGATAATAATATTCAAGTATATACTTACCTATTTATTCAGCACGATTTGTATTTACACGAATCACATTTACCAATCATATCTATTTAATATTATATGTATAGTTCTAATTATATTCAAAATTGACATTTTAAAATAAGTATTTTATTGTCATTTTATAATTTTCTTATATTTTGTATTTATTATTCTTGTAATGGATCCTAATGTTTTAAATTCCTAGTCAAGCTTTCCCTGTGAGTTTACACTATATATGATGCTAATATACGGTGATGGACATAATCGGCGATTGTATCCAGATTGAATAAGAAACAGTGGATCGGTATCGGGATCAGATAAGTAGAAGTAGCAGATGGACAAAATCATGTTCTGGAAAAGGATCGTATATATAATTATTTGAATAGCGTTCCTTTTATTATTAATACCTTTTAACTAATATTTAATATTATATACTAAAGACAACTATCAACAAAATTAAATAATAAATAGTCAATATATTGTATACAATACTTTATATATAATTATTTTATTATATTAGTTTGCACAATCTAAATATAATGATTTATAATGGATGCTTGCATTAATAATTCATATTTGTATTCATTTTAATTAAAATTAAAATTTAAATGATATACATATAATTGACATATATATATGTATCTTAAAAAGATAATAAATATTAATAAATAAATTGTATAATATTACGAAATAATATAAAATAATAATATTATAATTTAATGTTGTTGCCTTTTAATACACATTTGTATTATAATACATTTTAATGTATAATACTTTAATACTTTTAGACTATTTTATATTATAATAATATTATATATTTATTATAATTTACCAGTTCTTATGGATTAGTGATTCATGAAAGTATACTTTTACTGAATTATAATTCATGTAAGATGCATCTTTCATGTGAGTTCATACTACATCAATCTAGTATGTACAAATATATACACATCTACATTTATACTTATAAATATACATATATATATATGCTTACTTTTTCTATGCTTATTTCGAGATTGTTGTTTCCCGGACAGTAAAAATTCTACAAACAGCACGGTTCATCATAGCTGCTCTCATCTCGCTCGCCAGTATTCCAGTTTCGCGCTCGAGATTCCTGATGTAGCTTTCTTGTGGCCTTCCCCATCTTCTAGTTCCATGAGTAGGTTCCCAAAGAACTAGGCCCGAAACAACTTCATAATCTCTACGAAGGCAATGTCCAGCAAACTTTAAGAATGTACGTCTTATCTTTGTAGATATTTTTTCTATAGCCCCATACAGAACTTCGTTAGTAACTTTCTTAGACCAATGTACGTTTAATATCATTCGTAGAATTCGAGTGTATGTGCCATCAAGTTGTTTGAGTAGTGTTTTTGTGAGAGTCCAAGTCTCACATTCGTACAGCAGAACCGATTCAACTGTGGTGTGTACAGGGCCGGCTTAAGGGGGGGCAAACCGGGCAATTGCCCGGGGCCCCACATTTTGGGGGGCCCATGAATTATTTGAGAACATATTTTTTACTATTTATTTAAAAAAAAAACTTCTTAACTGTATTTTTCTTATATATTATTAATTCTAATTAAAAAAATAAAATTAATATAATAAATTAATTAAATAAAAGTTATTTAGGCTGATTTGAAAAGTGAATTTTACAAAAATTTCTAAATTTACACGAATAAATAGTGGAAACAAATACATGAAGATGTTGGAGCACATGCTAATAGTGATAACCATAGATCATCTCAAAAATCTCTGCTTGTCAGATAAAATATTATGAAAATATTTGATAAATAATTGTTTGTTAAACTAGAAAGTGATAAATGATAAATGTATTAAGTGAATATATTCAATATATTAATATTTAAAAAAATTATATTTAATATATTAACCATAATTGAATCTTAACAATTTATAATTCTATAATTAGTTTTTACGAAAAAAAAAGTATATTTCTTATATTAAAATTAAATATGAGACATATATTAAGATATATGCTAAGATATATTTTATAACTATGATTTCTGATATTTGTAAAGGATTATATTGTTTATAAATTACGAAAAAAACGATATTCTATATAGATTATTAATTTGTAATTAAAACTAATTAGATATTTTCAAAATAATTTTTCTCAATCAATAATTAATTTTCTCTATCTACTTATCGTACTAATAAAAGGTTTATCTTCTCATAGTGTATATATTATTATAATTTTGTTAGTGTAAATAATATATATATATATATATATATATATATATATATGTATATATATTCCTCAATACGTACTACTTACTGTATAACACGACTGGATCACCCTAATACAACATATCATAAATAATCGCGTATGTGGCTACCCTTTTCCCTTAAGTGTAAATTACGTATACTATCTATCTAATACATAAATCAGTATATTCTTTCACTCCTAACTATATCTCTGATCTAATTAAAAAACGTACAATATTACCTTCTATTCATTACCAAAATACTCCTCTACTTATCTCCCAGAACTCTATAAAAACTTCCCTAAATTCAAGAGCTTTTAAAAATTCCGGTGCCACCCTATGGAATTCCCTCACTCCTACCATTCGTTCTATTAGATCCTACAAAATATTTATAAATCTTAATTCTGATTTTCTCTCTACCTCTAATCATAAAATCATCCAACTTATTATTTTTGTCCGTGTAATATTCAACATATATTGTTAACGTATATTATTATTAAATTGTTGTCGTATTATTATGATCTTATTATTATATAACACTCCTCTATATCAATGCATACTCTAGTATATAACACTCCAATATATCCACTCCTCTATATAACTTATTATTTTTGTCCGTGTTATATTCAATGTATATTATTATTAAATTGTTATCATATTATCATTATCTTATTATTATTTTCTTCCCGCACGAGCGAGGGGGTCTACATGACCCTTTTTTAGTGATTAGTAAAACTTATATCATCATCATCATCATTATCATCATATAAAATAGTTTTAATATAAATGGGAATATTCTGCTTTATAGTATTTTTAATAATGAAAAGTATTGATGAAAGGGAATTATGTACATACAATTTTCAACAGACTATTATTAGAGAAGGAAATTATATTTATATATATTGAAACATATATTATTTATAAATATATATATATATATATATATATATATATATAATCTAAATATAAAACTCTAAAGTCATTTTTGCAATTAGCCAACTAGTATTTACAACTGAATGTTTAGATTTACATCACCCTCATATATATTTATATATATAAATACACACAATGGCGATATTCTTATTAGAGAACAGGTGATAACTTAATAATTGAAGAAATATAAAATTAAAAATATTATATTATATATCAGTGTACTCAATTCATGATATATCAGATGTAGGTATTTTAATAGTCATCGTCATATATACCAAGTTAGGTATTATTATTATATAGGTATTTATTGATGTACGTTAAGATTCATTATCACATTGGTCAATATTTAGCTAACGATTTATTAGAATTTTTTTTAATAATAATATAATTATAATAGATTATAGAGATCAAAGTTATGAAAAATCCAGCAATATGTCTGGAAGATTCAATAAAATGAAAGATATCATAATATACCATAGTCCATTGTCAATATGGATCCCCATATCTGAACATTTTCTCCTAATATATTTAATGGTAAGTATACTTACACTTGAGAGAGAAGCTTCTCTAAACTTAAACTTATAAATAATTTTCTATGAAATTATCTGACACAATAAATACTTTCAAGTATGTAATATTATCTTTAGAATCAAATCTAATTAATTAAATAGATAGGAAGATAGACTGAATAAATACTACTGATTTAGAAGAGGAAATCGAGTAAAATAAATATGTAATCATATTATTTTAAATAATTATATCATTTAACCTATACTTATATAATTTGTATTAATTAACTTGTAAATTATAAAATATTACATTGCAATGATTGTAAGTGGGTATCGTAATATATATTTACATCCATAGCGTGAAAGAGACACCCCTCTATATATTATATGCATCTTAAAGTGGGTCTCCTTCACACGATACATGTAAATATATAATGAAAAAATAAAATTTTGTAAAGATTATAAATATTTTTACATAATTTGATCACGCATAATATAAAAATAATACATCATAATAATATATATATATATATAAATTGAAGAGTTATAGATATTAGTTATTTCTAGAATGGCCCATTTAATATGTTATGAAATTCTTATGGGGCCCATACGTTTTTTTTGCCCGGGGCCCATAGTATGCTTAAGCCGGCCCTGGGTGTGTATGAGCCTGAGTTTCATTTTCCTACTAAGAGTTGACTTCCAGATATTCCTCATTTGATGACATGTTCTCCAAGCAAGCGCTTTTCTGATTTTAAAATTTTTTGCACTGCTATCTATCCATGCTCCTAGGTACTTGAAGTCTTCAACCCTTTTCAGATTTGACCCATCTATAGCTTTGATTTCAAACTATTGAATGGTATTGTAGCTCATGTACAAAAATACGTATTTTGTTTTCCCTGTATTCATGCTTAGTCCTACTCGTTTTGCTGATTTTTCGATTCGAGTGAGCATCTCTTGGGCTTCTTTGATACCTTCACTTAATAATGCAATATCATCTGCGAAGTCCATATCTGTAATATTGATAGGTGGTACTCTTCTGCTTTTTCTTTTCCTTAGTTGGAAACTTAGCTTATCTTCCCTTCCAAGTAAAGCTGTTCTCATAACATAATCGATAATTATGACAAAAAGGTATGGAGCTAACATATCTCCTTGTAAAACACCAGCTAGAATGTTGAAAGTTTCTATTTCTCCATCAGGTGTATGACCTTAGCTGTAGTATCTTCATACATTATGCTAATAGCCGTCACCAACTCCTCCGGTATACCATAAGCTTTAAGTATCGCAAGCATTTTCCCTCTGTATATAGTATCAAAGGCTTTCTTGAAGTCGATGAATATCAGGATTGCTTCTAGATTCTTATCTTTGACTCCCTCAATCAGTCGTCTGAGTGCTAATATTTGACTAGTTGTTGTTCTACCACTTCTGAAACCGTTTTGATTTGTCCTTAAATGCCAATCTAGATGAGGCCTAATTATGTTCAGTATCATACAATTATAAGTTTTCGCTACTAATGAAGTAAGACTTATAATACGATAATTACTACCTAGACTGAGATCTCCTTTTTTGGGTATTGGAATTAATTTCAAAATTGACCATTTTTTGGCTTCATTTTATCTAATAGTGCTTTGTTACAGAATTAGAGGATCATGTCATCTATATTACATCGTTTTAATACTTCTGGCCGTATTTCATCAACACTGCAGCTTTTACCTTCTTTGATTACCTCTTTTGCCAACTTGTATTCATACATTTCAAAAGCTCCACGCTTTATCTCTAGATGTTGTATAACTTGATATATATATATATATATTAGTGATGTAAAAATTGGTGAAAATAGAAGATATCGAAATCTTCGAATAGTGAAATTTAATAAATGTATATATCGAAATCTTCGATTAGTAAATAATGGATATCTATATTTTCGAATAATGTCAGTTGATTATCAATACAATTACCTATATAACTGCTTGTCTACCTATTTACCTATATACCTACCTCTCTACCTACCTATCTACTTATACACCTACCTCTCTACTTACATACCGTCCTCTATATACCTACCTACTTATCTACCTACCTATTTTCGGAAATTGGTTGGCTTGACAACCAATTACAATTATCCCATTTATTGACGTTATAAACAAAATAAGAAAATAATAATGTTATAAACGAATGTTGGCAAGGAAGAGGCCAAGATAACATGTGGATATTACATTAATCCGTTACGGCATACGTAATTTCGATAAATATCGAGACCACCGGCAATCACACGTATACTAAGTAGCTCAATATCACGTTTATTAAGACCTAGTTTTAGTAGGTCTTGTGTGGTTAGCGCCGAAGGAATACCGCGCCAATTCCAGCACGATGCGCAGAATACTATTCTGTTCGCACCCGTTATTTGCTTGGCATAAGCGATGATATCTGTAGTATTGTAGTAGTTAGTCTTTTTTGTGTAGTTTATATAAGTATTTATTGTATCTATTGATATTTGTGTATCTATTATATATGCAGTATCATTTTTATAAATTATTAAATCCGGTTTACGTAGGCCATTTCGAGTTTGGATGTGTGGTTCTAGAATAGTGATATAATTATGTTTGTTTAGTATTGACATAAGTAAACTATTTACATAATTGTGTCTATGTATTCTATTATTGTAATTATAACTACATGTTTGCATTATATGGTTTAAGCAATCGTAGTTATAATTACACACCCTCATTAAACATTTGGTATTCGTATTAGGGAACATTCGTTTAGATCTAAATTTTGTATATAATAATGCATGTTTTAGTTTGATCGAATCGACGAAGTCTCTACCATTTAAGTCTCTACCATTTAGTAATCTAGTAGGGAATTTAATCCAGTTATTAATAAAAGGTGCGTGGTTACCATAATCGAGACCTCGTCCATCCGCCGAATTAATAAGATATTTAGTATGATATGCTTTAATGTCGATATTAGTAGTAAATGATGTATTATCATAGTATCTTGGAGATGACCATTTTAATATAATATTATTTGGGAGGGTTTGTATTATGGGATCATCGTTTCCACGTATAGAGTTTACCCGTTTGAGGCGCATAACTGGTATTGTTAAAAATAGACGGGTGATCGCCAATCCTCCAATACTACATGGTGCATAAAAGACACCAAGGGAAGTATCTTTAGGTAGTCGCAACCACCGTCTAACAAAACACCTAATTGATCTATCCATAGTTTTCAATGAATTAAGATATATATTAGAGAAAGTTAGCCTATGTAATAAACTTGGTAAAAGATAAGATTTTAGTATATCAAGTTTTTATTGAGGTTTTAATAATGCTTTAGATATTGATATTAATTTAGATGTTAACTCTATTACTATTGTATTATTTTTATTATCTATAGGTCCTATTTCGATACCTAAGTATTTATATGTATCATCAATAGTCAAGGGTTTAAGGGGAATATTATCAATTATTATAAAGCTATATGGATTACAGATCCACTGCTTTTTCTTAGGGTTAATAATAATATTAAGAGTTGAACTCTTTGCTGGATTAATATCAAGCCCACATTCTTTAAGTCTATGTATAACATGATCTACCTGGGCTTGAAGACTAATTTTATCCTTTGCAAAGAGTACGAGATCATCAGCGAATGCCATATATTTAAGATGCTATTATTATGTATGCTAATAGAACTGGGTAAATCAGAAGTTACGTAATCAATTACTGCATTAAATAACATGGGTGACATAGGGTCTCCTTGTTTTACGCCGCGATTAACTAAGATACTAGGCGATATACCTTTCTTATATTTAAGCTGAGTATTACAATTAGTGTAAGCATATTTAATGTACTCTATGATTGTTTTCGGTAATCCAGCTCTATTAGCAATAGAAATAATAGCGTCGTGAGAAACGGAGTCAAATGCCTTAGATACATCGAGTAAGCATATTTTTAAGGGACGCAGTTTTTGTTTATGTTGATATATAATATTCTTTAATAAAATTATATTCTCAGCAATACCGTCTCTTCTAATGAATGCCTTTTGACGAGGATCCAACACTATGATATTTTCAATACGTTTAGCTAATATTTTATGAAATAACCTATTTATTAATGATGACATTGTAATAGGCCTACATTTTGAAGGATCTCTAGTATGTTTACATTTAGGTATTAGTGAAGTCAATCCAGATTTAAATATAGATGGTGCAGTCGATGTTAATAAGTAAACGTTAAAACGTGCAGTTAAGTTTTTTAAACCTATTTTAGTTAAATCATTTTTTTTAATGTTATCGATACCGGGTGCACCATCATGTAATGCATTAAAGCATTCCTGAATTCATTACAACTTATAGGCTGGGTATTATCTACAGAATTATTCACGAATGAATGTCTGAAAGAAATGGACTTTGTATTTAATAATTCGCTCCAAAATTTAAATTGATTTTCAATAGGTACTTCATCGCACTCAACAGTAATATCGTCATTATCAAAAATTGCTCTAGATAGAGCAGATCTATTTTTAGTAAACATATTCTGTGTTTTTGCATATAGGATCCGCCTATGTCTACGCTTAAACGCCTTATTAGATAATATACCTATATTATTTGGGTTTAATCTGTTATTATTAATATAATTACTATTCAATATTGTAATAACTTTGTTATTAATTATATTAGTAGATTGTAGTAAATATCTATGATCAAGATCGATTAAATGTTGTATATTATTAGATTTAAAGTTTTGTATATGAAAGAGTAAATCAGGTAGTATTGGTATTGTAGGAATATTATCGAGAATATATTGTAGTATATTTAATTTTATTATTTTAGTAGTATTATTTAGTGAATGGTTTTTTTTTGTATTGATTCTACAAGTCTATTCATAGAATTATTGTTTATTTCATCGAGTGTATTACGTCTATTTACGCTTGGGTGATTTTGAATAGTATTTGTATTTGAATTAATATTATGTGTATGATGTATATTTCTATTTGTATATTGTAAATTTGTATTAATATTAGTGCAATGTGAATTTATGTTTGTATCTATGTGTATGCGTTGTCGTGAAATATTTAGGTCAATGTCATTATCAGTATATGGTTCAGTATTAGAGTAACAATTTATACCAGTATTAGTAAATGTATCTGTGATTATGTCACTGTTAGTATCAGTATTAGTATCAGTGTTAGTAGTACTGTCATTATCAGTGTTAGTAGCGGTATCAGTAATTGTAGCAGTGTTAGTAAGTGTATCATGTATGTGTATAGTATGTCGTGTAGTATGTAGTTGGATATCATCACTAGCCTGCAAGGTACGAACCAGTTCTTTGTATTTAGTTGAGGCTCGATGGGTTTTTATCGCCATGACGCTTCTTTCCGGAAACTGCTCTGCTATCGCATTGTTGATAGGAAACCGTCTGCTATCTGCTTTCTGAGAGAAGATGTCAATCTCAATCTGCGCCATTCTCCTCGAGTCTCCATCTGTCCATCGTGGCCTCGTTTGATTAGCGTGGTTAGCTATGATGCTATCGGTAGCTTCCTGGTGGTATGTAACGGCATGCATTCGTCTTCGGTGTATAGCGAGTCCCACTTTACCTTTGAACTGAACCAATTACAATTATCCCATTTATTGACGTTATAAACAAAATAAGAAAATAATAATGTTACAAACGAATGTTGGCAAGGAAGAGGCCAAACATATGGATATTACATTAATCCGTTACGACAGTAACTTCGATAAATATCGAGACCACCCGCAATTACACATATACTGGGTAGCTCAATATCACGTTTACTCAGACCTAATTGTAAAAGGTCGCTCGTGGTGAGAGCCAAAGGGAAACCACGCCAGCTCCAACATGACGCACTGACAAAGATGTACTTCGAACCCGTTATTTGCTTGACATAAGCGATGATATCCGTATTGTTATAGTAGTTATTCTTTCGTATGTAGTTAGTATCAGTATATTTGTGTCTATTTATATTTGTGTGTCTATTATATATGCAGTATCGTTTGTATATGTTATTATTTCAGGTTTAAGTCGTACGTTACGGGTTTGGTTATGTGGTTTAAACAGTTGTATTTATAGTTGCATCCTATCATTAACATTTAGTTTTTTATGTTTGGAAACATTCGTTTTTCTCTAAATTTGGTATAAAGCAATGCGTGCTTTAATTTAAAAGAGTCGACGAAGTCTATGCTGGTTAATAATGTAGTGGGTGATTTATACCAGTTATTAATATGGGGAACGTTAATAAGATTAATAAGATAGTCAGTATGATATTGTTTAATATTTATATTACTACTAAAGGATATATTATCATAATATCTTAGAGATGACCATTTTAATATTGTATTATCCGTGAGGGTTTGGATTATGTGATCGTCATTTCCTCGTATAGAATTAATTCGTCTTAGTCGCATAAAGTTATGTTATGTGTAACCATACACTGTACACTGTACAGTGTATACACCTGTATACAGTTATAGTTAAAAATATACGGGTTATTGCTAGACCTCCTCATTAGTACACATATATATATATATATATATATATATATATATATATACATGCATACACACCAATACATACATAAATAAATATATATATATATATATATATATATATATATATATATATGTGTGTGTACAAAAACATACATGAACTAAGATAGTTAATAAGTGCACCTATTTCTATACATAGAGTTATAATAATACAATGTATTATAAAAACATAAATTCGTGAGTATTTCATAATCATAGTTTAGGAAACGTACTCAGCTCTTCCTTTATCTATTAATACATTCGTGTTTACAAATTTAAATAGCGCGCGTCACTACATACAGCTTACATAGTTTGGTACTCA
This sequence comes from Osedax fenrisi, assembly GCA_964019155.1. NCBI lineage: Eukaryota > Metazoa > Annelida > Polychaeta > Sabellida > Siboglinidae > Osedax > Osedax fenrisi. Next base: position 78,747,473 of record OZ025239.1, read on the forward strand.
GATCGTTCAAATGCTTCACACTTTTAATATACCACCATATATTTAATAATATTGCATATTATATTATTAGTTATAAATTTTTTAACTATTCGAATTATTATATAAATATTCGATTTAATCAAATAGTGAAAATAATTATTCGATATTTTCGAATAATTAAATATTTATTTATAAACTATTTGATATTTTCGAATAGTTCGATTATTCGATATTCGAACCGAAAAACCGAACCTTTTACATCACTAATATATATATATATATATAAATACTTCGGCTTCGAAGGGACATTAGAGCCACATGGTTATAAGTGTAAACATCATCTAAGATTCTGGATGGGATGAAAGGACTCCACCAAATACATATAATAAAAACAATAACAATATATATATATGTTTAACGTGTATCATAGAAATATTATAATCTACTAATCCTAAGAATTATATTATTATCGAATTTATTGAAGTTTAGGGTACTGTAGTAATGATCTCTTCTAATTTCAGTTGATTATTTTTGGATTTTGTTTATGTGTGAGTTCTATTTGTTTTATATGTACTCTGAATATTAGTATCATCATATTCAATTAATAATTGTTCATATATTATAAACGATAGCTTTTCTGTCAATCGGTAACATTTCCCGATGTACATTGACAGAAAATCTATCGCTACCAGATTATAAAACATTCTGCACATAATTTATTTTCTTTATTTATTTTTTGAGTGAAATAAATATTATTGCGTGCACTCGACTTGGAGCTGAAGCTACATGTGCATCTCCTCCACACATAGTGTATTGTTATTACATTAAAGTATGACGTAATCCAACGTAACGATCACGTAACGATTGTGTTACGACTTATATGTATATTACATCATACCTTTTATAATTGTTGGCATTACAATGTCATCATATATGAGTCATATATGACCATAAACAGGCATATAATATGACCATAAACAACATTGTAAAGTATTGTTAACTTCAATTTATATCGTATCATATAGGTATACTATATTCTATATACCTACCATATCCTAGAATAGTATCTACTACTGAGTTGTATTCAACGTATACATTAATGTATACAAGACGTAGGACCTACGTTACTTAACGTTACTTCCGGGAGGTCCTCCACTCCCTACTTAGGTCAATGCGATATATTTATATATATATATTACTACATTATAATATTTATAATTAATAATACATATTATTACATGGTATGCATGTATATTTTATTAAATATATACATAATGACTTAGGGACCAGACGTATATCGTTAAGATAATATATCTTAGGATTGGGGTATATATACCCCAATCCTATAGGGTATACCTTATAGGGTAAAGAAATAAGGATCAGAATTGTGGAATAGATGATTGGGTTCGTTACCATCACTCTATGGATATATTATATATGAATTATATATATCATATATATAATTCATATATATATATATATAAATATAATATATATATAATATAAATATAATATATATTTAATATATATTTAAATATAATTAATGATACGAATGTGTTACGACTTAGCGAGTTTATGAAATAGTATATTTTATAAATACATGTTTTTAAATAGTACGGTTTTACCAACATTTACATTGAGTTTTATAAACTTAAATAACTTAGTAAATTATTAAGCTGCGATATATAAATAGAGAACTTTAAATTAAAGTTCTTATTTCTACTTAAATCAAGTAAATAATAATCTAATGTCAAGTATTTAATTGAATAATCATTCGTTAATAACCTTATACTATGTAAATGTTTGTATTATATATTCATGGACTGCCGAGCAAGCTAGACCTGGTAAGGTAGGTAAGGTAAGTAATTATATATATGTACACCCAATTTAAAAATAAATTATTTGTATAAGTCCATAACAGTATAATAATATAATTGTTGGTAATATTAAAACAAATAATGCTATAAACAATATAAATATGATAAAAAAAAGCCCAAACAAAATTATTTTTAGATAAATATATTTAAACAGTTTTAAAAATTATATATTTAAAAATAAAAACATATTGTAATAAAAATTGATAAACAGTATTACAATTCGAAAAAAAAGTATTATAAACAGTATTTAAATATAACATTATTTAAAATAGTATTATAATTTTTTTATAAATAAAACAGTATTATTTATAAAATGTACACATAAAATTTATTTATTTATAGTTTTATTCTCAACCATTATTTTTATTTTTTTAATTTACTTTTAAAATTTATTATACATAAATTAAATACATATTATCTTATATATGAATATGAATACATGAAATGTTTTGAATGTGACACACACATATATATATATATATATATATATATATATATATATATACTGTAGTAGTGTGACACTGGATTGATTGTGGCCCCCTTAATTGATATGTCTGTTTATATTTAGTAGGAATGTGGCGCCATTGCATTGCATTTATATTTTTATTTAAAAAATAAAATTGAATTATTATTTTATTATGTTTTATTTTTATCCGATTGAATATTATGATATATGTCACTGCACATACTGTCAGGAGGTATCGAATCAATAAAACTTATCGCTTTCACTGATCCTCCTGGACTTTGTCTATAACATTATTTCATTCAATCATTCATATATATATCTATATATATATATTTATACATAACACATAATACATAACACATAACACATAACACATAACACATAACACATAGTACATACGTACTATATATAGTACATAGTATATAGTATATATATAAATGCGTCTACGGATATTAGATCGATGTGGTTATAAGTAAAAACGTTATATAGTATAACTTAGCTGCAATTCAACGACTCGGACAACATACAAATAACAAATATCGATGACTCTTATACCGCAAATAGTTATTTAACTATTCAATATTCATATACAGAGATAACTTGCGACCTATATAATCACATGTATCTTAATACTAATTACATAATGAATTGTTTTGTATACAAATTATTAACATATAATATTAACCAAATGTAATGAAATAAACTTGTCTAAGATGGAAGTTCTTTGAATATATATAATACTATATGTCTATAGGCTAAATGTCTATAGAAATGTTCTTTTAGAAATATAAATAGATAACAACAAATATTCACTAATACCTATATTTGTAGTCAATTTATTATAAATATATAGTATTCCAATATTCGGAGAAGTGTATTTTATTAATTTTTACATACATTTCCAATTAATTTTAATTTTTTTTAATTAATCCTAAATCCTATGACAATATAAATATGCTTACTTGCTTACTTGCTTATTTCGGGATTCTTTTTATTGATTCCCGGACAGTTACATACTTCCAAATATCTCGATTCATCCTAGCCGCTCGTAGATCATTTTCTCGTAGACCGATATCACGCAACAGGGTCTTTATATATATGAATCAGGTGGTGTTCCTCGCCTTCTACTTCCATGGGTTGGCTGCCACATAACCATATTCGAAACTACTTCGTCTTCTCTTCGTAGGTAATCACCGGCAAACTTTAATCTTCTTCTGATCTTGTTCGATAACCATTCTAGTTCTCCATAAAGTATTTCATTCTTGATTTTAGTTGTCCAGTGGAAATTTAAAACCATTCTCAGAATTATGTGTTCCATCCAGCTTTTTGAGTAGTGAGTTTGTTAAGGTCCATGTTTCACATCCGTATAACAGAACGGATTCAACAGTTGCAATCATTAGCATAATTTTTAACTTCCTACTGAGTTTTGAATTCCAGATGTTCCTCATCTGGTGGCATGTTCTCCAATCTTGCGCCCATGCCCCAAGATATTTAAAATCGTCAAATATTGTCAGGTCTGTTCTATCTATAGTATTGATATCAAACTGTTGGTTGTTGTTGTATGACATGTACTTTGTCTTGCCTGTATTAATGCTTATTAATATACATTTTACTGATAGCTCGACTCTTCTCAGCATCATCTCTGCTTCCTTGATACCTTCACTAACTAAGGCTATATCATCCGCAAAGTCCATGTGCCTATTATGGGTGGTACTCTTCTGCTTTGTCTCTTCCTTAGTTGGAAACTAAGCTTTTTACCCTTCCCGTTAGAGCTTTTCTCATGATGTAGTTAATAACAATGACAAAGAGGTATGGGGCAAGTGTGTCCCCTTGTAAAACAGCAGAAATAATACTGAATATTTCCATCTCTCCGTCCGGTGTTATAACTTTGGCAGACTTATCTTCATACATGATACTGATAGCTGTCACCAACTCTTCCGGTATTCCATATGCTTTTAATATTATCAGAATTGTTACTCTATGCACTGTATCAAAAGCTTTCTTAAAGTCAATGAAGATAAGTATACCTAGCTATATATAGATTCAAGATTATTGTCCTTTACTCCTTCTACCAGTCTCCTTAGAGCGAGTATATGAATAGAAGTTGTTCTTCCACTTCTGAAACAGTTCTGATTTTTTCTCAGAAGACAATCTAGGTACGGTCTAATTCTGTTCATTAGTATACGATTATATGTTTTCGCCACTAATGAGCTCTGACTTATACCTCTGTAGTTGCCATCTATACTATAGTATATCTTATAAGATCTCCGGATTTTGGTATCGGAATTATATGCAGCAATGCCATCTGTCTGGGCTTCGCTTTGTCGATAAGTGCTCTGTTACAGAAAAGAGAACGATAGCGTCTAGGTCACATTATTTTAAAACTTCTAGACGTATCTCATCCTTCCACAGAATTTTCCTTCTTTGATGATGTCCTTTGCTCGTTTGTATTCATATATATATATATATATATATATATATATATATGTGTGGATATATTTACAGAGGCATTGATTAGTAGTTTATTAGAGTGAAACCATAATATCATGCAGTTTATAAACTATGTTAATTCAGAGTTAACGGCATTATGGGAATGTATGTGGAAAAGGTAAATAGTTGGGTATTATCAACAAAATATGGTAGTGGATATCAGGAAAGATCAGAAATTAGATCAGAAATAGGGAGGATATATATATATAGAAAATATAGATGGACCTAAATGTATCACTGGGAAATACCGTAGTTAAGCGGATAAAGAAGACAGTCAGTTTTGTCTACAATAGATATGTTATGGTGTAAGATATTAAGTACATAGGTACATACCTACATGTAATACTATATGCCCATCATAGTAAGCCGCGAGATTATAATACTATGTATGTTATGGTATAAGGTTTCAAATGCTATGACAGGTCAAGTAGCATTACATTTTTTTAAATAACACAAAATAGTTTTAAATAATAATTTAAATACTAACATATTATTAAAAGATACAATACAATATATAATTAAATAATACACACAAACACACACACCTATATATATATATATATATATATATATATATATATATTTATATAATATATAATATATATATACATGTTTATATATATAAACATGTATATATATATATATATATATATATATATATATATATATATATATATATATATATATATATAATATGATATGTTTAATTAATCTAAGAACCGCCCAAAATAAATATATATATATATATATATATATATATATATATAAGCAATACATTATCTAGGCAATGGATCAAAGGTTATTTGATATAGTCATGCGCGTATAAGTTATATAATGGAACACACGCGAAGTTAAGTGTATCCGCTTCGCTATCCTATTGTAGGTCAGTGTCACGAGCTATGTTGACTGCGAGTAACCACTGCTTGCATGTATTGTATTCATTAGAATCGCGGATATACGTTTACATTTAATAATAGACGTATAACTTGGATAACGATAACTATAAATAGTTATCGTTAAAACGATAAAGATAAGGATATATCCTTTATCTTTATAAAGATAAATATACGGATAAGGATACTTTTAAATAAAAAAAGGTAAGCACTCGTTACCAAATTAAGAATAATTACGAATAATTAAGCCAAAGTACACCCCTGGATTAGTATAAATAACCCCGCTTTCTAATCCATCTAAATTCTTCATATTTTCAAATTAATTATAAATAAATACATATATCGTCTATGATAATTATCTATGATTATAATCATTAAATACGATATTCGAAAAAATATTATATAATTTTGTATTATTCTAAAATTATTAAAATTCATTTATATATTCATACACACATATATAAATATTCAATTATATATATATATATATTTATTTATAATTGATATATACATATCATATCTTTTGAGCATAAATTGTATATACTGCATTATATTTTATTTCTTCTCAATAAACCATATTCAATTCAATTCAATTCAATTCAATATATATAGGTATATAGTATATATATACGTATATATATTTGATTAATATATAATCATATTATACAAACCTATACAAAAAGTTAGTTATCATATAAATCAAAGCACTCTCTCGTAATGTCAACCATTATGATATATTACAAGTGTTACACGCGCATATCACGTGACACATATCACGTAACAGGGTCGTATATAACCTGTATTTATCTAGGCCTTACACCCCTATAGACGATAAATATCACGTTTAAAAAACTCTAATTTATAAGAGTATACTCTATCGTACTGTAGTAATGACCATATATAGGACGGAGTGATATATAAATTAGAGTTTTTTACACGTGCTAGAGTATATATACTCTAGCCGTTACATCTGTGGTCGTTACATCCCTTGTCGCTACACGCAAGGCCTTACCTCTCTATACGGATAAAGTCGACTATACGCGACTATACTATACTGTACTGTAGCGTTACCTCTCCAGGCATTACATCTCCAGGCCTTACATCTCCAGGCCTTACATCTCCAGCTCTTGTTACATCCTTAGTTCGCCGGTGATTGGGATAACACCAGCAATATGTCGGAGTGGATACATGCCTCTCCTAAGGACACCGGCTATTCCTGGGTTGTATTACTAGGTTAGTATACTACCTATGGGTAGACATGCTTAGTCTATAGACATACTTACTACATTTGTGTATAGGTATACCTATATACATATATAATAATAATAATAATAATCAGAATTTAGGTATGACCATGGTAAACGAAGAAGCGCTATGCTTATCTAGTCGTTTACCTATTTCACTTTCCTATAGGACAATTATAAGGAGAAAATTATAGTAAAAGTAAAATAAAAATAAATAAAATATTAAGAGTTAAAGTTAGTAAAAGAAATATATATGTATATAAAATATATACACAAAATATATACAAAAATATATGTTAAAAAACAAATTATAAATAAAATTTAATTATTTAGTAATCTATTAGAATAATACACTTATAAAAATACGATATATTTAATCATTAAAATTATAACCAGAGTAGCCAATAGTAATTGAAATTAATGAGGATATATGGTGTATCAACTTCAGGGGTATGGATTCGTCAGGTCCAATGCCTTAGGGATCCTATTTGTGCCAATAATAAGAACACTGGCAATACTTTCCTCTCAGTAAAAGTATATCTCTTTCCCCGACACGTACCATACCACACAACTACAAAAACATCAGACACTCCGTCACCAAAAAAAACACAATATAAAATAGTTAAAATGTTACTATAAATGTATATTCATATAGATTACTTTTTTAAATTGTTAAACAATATAAATATTTTAAAAAAACTCCCCATAATGCCATTCATCATGTAAATAAAATTTGAGATAAGATAAATAATTAAAATATAATCAAAATTAAAACAACATAATTAGGTAATTAAATAAAACGTAAAAAACACAATACAAAGCTATACAACTACAACCACACCTAATATACAATAATAATACAATACACAAAAATAATCACTTACAATTTCATATTAATTATATAGACCTCAAGAAAATTTAAATTAAAAAATAAAATATTAAAAATACACATAAGTTAAAGGTTTTAAAAACAGTTAAAAGGTTTAAAAAAAAATATTTCATTTTATGGTTTTTTTTATATATTTAAAAATATATTTATGTAAATTCTAAAGTTTAAATATTCTTAGTTTAATAGTTCTCATTTATTAATAATTATCATTAGTTAAATATGTATCCTTAGTCAAAGAGTTATCATTAGTTAAATATGTATCCTTAGTCAAAGTGTTATCATTAGTTATCATTAGTAAATATGTCAATTCAAAAATGTCAATTAATCTATAGATGTATACATACAATTTTATTATAGATATTGATTTATATATCGTTTTTTCAAATTCCGTTTTAATACTGATTTCGATAGATAAGTTTTAAAAGAATTTTCTAAATTATTCCATAATATAGGTCCATTATAAAATATACTAAAATATTTTATTTGTAACCTATATGATGGTATTTTAAATTTATATTGACTTCTTTGACTATAGTTATTTTTTTTTAGAAAAAATATAGATTTATATGGAGATGTTGATTTACTATTTAAAACATCATACATAATTAATATTGTTAAGAATTTTAAATATTTTAAAAAAATTTTAGAATTTTAAATATTTAAAGAATTATAAAATTCATCAGTATTAAATCTATTTTGTAAATTATAAATAGCACGTATAGCTTTATTTTGTAATATAATAATCCTATTTATATTTGATTTATACGTATTACCCCATATAGTTATACAATAGCTAAGATTAGGTAAGATAAAAGCATTATATAATAATTTAAGTGATTTTATACTTAATGAAAATTTGAGTTTATGTAATATTGCAATGAATTTTGATACTCTTTTGCAAATATAATCAATGTGAGCTTTCCAGTTAAGTCTATCATCAATATACATTCCTAAAAATGTATAGAATTCTACTCTATTCAATAGTTTATTATCAATATAAATATTATTATCAAAATAATGTTTATTTATATTATCAATTATTATATAGCAAGATTTTTCAATATTTATTGTTAATTTATTCATAAATAAGCCAATTTTTTAATTTTATAAGTTCATTAGTAACTAATGAATTAAGATTATTAATATTTTTATTTTTAAAAATAATATTAGTATCATCAGCAAATAAAAGTATTGAACATTTATTAGAAAATAAATGCAAGTCATTCATAAATAATATAAATAGTATTGGCCCCAGAACTGAACCCTGAGGAACTCCATAATTAATATTTTGTATATCTGACTCATTATTAAAATATACAGTTTTTTGTTTCCTATAATTTAAATAACTGCTAAAAAAATCTAAAGTAACACCTCTAAAACCATAATTTGATAATTTATTTAATAAAATGTCATGATTAATTGTATCAAAAGCTTTCTTGAGGTCTATAGAAACAATTGAAGAAATATATTTTTTCTCAAGATTTCCAATTAAGTCATTCATTAACATATTTATTGCAACGGATGTATCTATATTTTTTTGAAAACCAAATTGTGATTTATGTATTAAGTAATATTTGTCAATAAAAGATATCATTCTAATTTTTATAATTTTTTCAAATATCTTTGCATATTGAGATATCAATGAAATTGGTCTATAATTAGTAATATTAGATTTATCTCCATTTTTAAATAATGGAATGACTTTAGAAATCAAGAGTATATTAGGAAATTTTCCTTTAGATATCGAAAGATTAATTAGATATTCAGAATAGGAGAAATTACATATATTGTTTTTTTCAAGATATCCATATTTATTTGATTTTTTGAATTTTCAACTATATTTATAATTTCCGTTTTATTAGTAGGATAAAAGAAAAAAGTATTATTATTTACTAATTTAGATGGAAAGTTGTATATATTATTACTATTTCTAATATTAATATTATCTGCTAATTTTCTACCTATATTACAAAAATAATCATTAAATGAATTAGCAGTTTTCTTATATTCAATTGGCGAATTATTATTAAATGGACATTTTATATTAGCATTGTTATTAGGATTAAGTAATTTATTTACAACTTTCCACTTATTTTTAGAATCGTTATTATCAATTTTTTCTTCAAAATATTTTTTTTTGAATATCTAATGATTTTAGTTAGTATATTTTTGTACTTTATATATCTATTTTTAATATCTGTCGAATTTTGTAATTTAAATTTTTTATAAAGAACATTTTTTTTTGATATACATTTTTGTATACTAAAAGATATCCATGGTTTATATCCATATATATATATATATATATATATATAGTATCCTATTACTATATAGTATAATATTACTATATAGTATCATATTACTATATAATGATAATATTGTATTATTATTATTATTATTATTAAATAGTTTATTAACTATAGTTAATTGTTTTGTATACAAAACATCATATGTTTATCGGCGTCATATAAAACAATAATAATGAAGGTAATAACAATTTGAAAATAAATATGTATATATATATAATATATAAAAGAACGAGAAAATTATTAAATAATGCAGTTATAAAGAAATGAAAGTTATATACTTTACTTGTATGTTGTTGTATTATACGTGACGCTGGTTAACGAGTATTATGTTTAACAATGAAATATACTTATTACGTACACTGTTAGTGTCTATATTAATAACTCATTATTGCTGACAATGATAACATAACAATGTGTTGTCATGGTAATGTTACAGGTTTACAGTCTAAATGCATTATATTCAATATTACTATCATTAAGGGTCATTAATTTCGTTATGTGTAGCGAATATGTTCAATCCTAAATTCATAGATTTTAGATTAAGTATAGTATATTATCGTATAATTAATCTATATATCTATAACAACTAAAGGTAATTTGTATAGTTGTAATAAATAAATGTTAAATTACCATTCTAAACACAGTTAAATATTATTATTACATATATATATATATATATATATATATATATATATATATATATATAATATGAAATATTATAATAGAATATCATTGATGTTAAATGATAAATGATAAATGATAAATGATATTCCATTATCATATTTCTATACTTGTATACACATGGTATATATAACAAATAATTGATTATGTCAATGATATAATGGAATATATATATATATATATATATATATATATATACATATTCTAAGTGAAGGGCGATTGATGAAGATTAACTACATTGTTTCTTTTGTATTGGATGCAATGCCGGATAATTGGCTAGAATAATTTAATGACATTGGTATTTCGTAAAAATATAATGTTTTTTTAAGTTGTATTTTACTATGTAATTTATAAGGTAAGTGATAGCTAAAAATAACTAATAGTCCTTTGAAGTATTGTTAATATTTTATAATTGATCGAGTTTCAAGTTTTTAACCAGTTAAGTTTGCTTCAGAAGTCAATAATGATAGTTGTATAGTCAGTTTTCTGTAGTTGTATATAAATCTGATAGAGAGTTTAATTATTTTGTAGTTTACACATTTACATTATACAGAAGATATATTAAGAAGATATATTATTAATGTTATTTAAATATACATTGACAAATTAGTATCATAAATACATATAAACATACATAATAGTATTTATACCATGTAAATATGTACACATTTTTTGAAAGTTTGTGATAATGACTTTTTATTTGTTAAATATCTATAAAAACAAAAATATGACTTGTGTATTAACATTTACTAAGATTTTTAGTGATATAATAATATTAAAATTAGGAAGAAACCTAAATCAAAATATCATAAATAATTAACTTTATTCGATTTTAAGTTAGTTCCACAAGTATATCATATAGATATGAGAATGAAATTTTAAAAATTGATGCTATTGTAATAAATATTATACCATTGGAAATATTATTAAATTATATAATTATATATTATAATAGAGGTAATATTTTAGTTTTTCAAATTTTTATTTTATAAAAAGTTATGATAACAATGTGCAACAAAACCGCTCTAATAAAATAGTAGATGTGGATTATGATTTAATTTCAGGTATGATTTATAGTACTATTACTATTCGTGTCTATACAAGTTTGTGATCTAGGGACTTCATCCATTAGATGAGTATGAATATATTATATACGTAGGAGTATAACAGTAGGGGAAAGTACATGAATACGGACATTGCCCGAATACGGACACTCTCGGTATCTAGGAAACCATAAATCCTACAATAAATGTTTAATGAATAAAATATTAATAATTATATAAATTATCTAAATAAGTATTTTATATTTTGTAGGTATTTAAAATAATACTGATATATATAAACATATCCAATAAACTGATTTTTTTATTACGTTTTTAAATTTATGAATACAAAATGTCAACTTAACACCTTCTCAAGCATATACAATTGTATTTATATAAAATTTAACAAATTAATATTAATAACTAAAGCATCATATTCATTATATGCATAATTTGTAATTTTTTTATCAAATATTAATTAAGTTATATACATAGTTATACACAAATCTCGTGATGTCTTTCACCAGTAACCAAGCAGCACGCAGCGTTTGAACTAATAAAAATAAATAAATTAATTACTAATTAAATTATATTAAATTAATCATACACTTAATTATAAGTAATGTAATATATTTTATCTGATTGGTTCATCAATAATATATAGTATAATATAGTGGTAAATAGAGGGTGTCCGTATTCGAACATGGGTACCGAATATGGACACCCCCATTAATTAAATATATTATACTTTTGATATGAAAATATTGAGTAATAAAATGTTAAGAACATTTATTGTTAAAGTGTCCATTATATTACTTTCCCCTATATTGTATTGAACCAAAATTAACTAGGAGATAATTAAATAACATAATATTTAAATTTAAATTACGAAATAGTAATTATTATATGATAAATATGTTTTTATTGTGAATTATACCTACTAATAATTGTTACGTATCTATAGATAAGTATACTTAATACATTTATTTGTATTATATAGTATATATTATAACTTATAAAAATTATAAGTAGTTTAATGATGTTAATTACTGAAATTTTTGAAATAATCTAATTAATATTATTTAATAAATAAAGTATATTCATTGAAATATGTGAAATATACTTACTTTGATTTGATTGTTTGCTTTGAAAATAAGTCATTGTGATGTGCTTGGTTGATTAATATTTTGAATATAAAGTGTCCTGTAATCATAGACTCGCCCCCCCCTCGTAAAGTTATTTATATCAATTAAAATTTACATTGTACATATATACTACTTATAGAAAGTACATTTGTATCCGCTATTTGTATTCGTGTTTCAATAAATAAATATTATTATTATTATTTACAATGTACTATTTCGGTATATATATATTTAAGAGCTTATATACACAAATATATAAATACATATATATATAAATATATATATATACAAATATATTTTATAACACAAAGTATATTTACTAATCATAACATGTGCTACCTTTAAATAAACCAGGGGCTGTGCTAATGAATATGCTTATTCCGGGTATTATATGGAAGATATTCGGCATTCTGTTCCTGACGCTACAAGAGAGGTTCGGCGCCACGGCAGCACAGCTATCGGGAATACAATCCGTCATTCTGGGTACCGGACTACTACTAGGTAAGTAACGTAAGTTAAGTAAACAAGTCAGTAACTTAAGTTAAGTAAACAAGTAAGTAACGTGAGTAATTACTTAAGTAAATCATAAATATATATAAATATATATATATATATAAATACTCTTGTATAATTGTTGAGCTAAGAATATAAATAAATAAATTAAATTAGTAACACACAAAGTCGCAATTTCTTCTTGTCATAATACTAACACTGTCCTAGGTAACCTTGTCACGTGATGCAACACATTTAACTTTAACCTCGTATGTATATCTTACAGCTTACATTGTATTACATCTATTTCTCATTAGATTATAATTATTGAACTGAATCATTATTTAACATATTTAACATATATATATATATATATATATATATATAATATATATATAATTGATTATAAACAAAAAAAGTATATACCATAGATATTAACACCGCACGCACACTATGCGCACACTGCATGCACACCTATACACCTATTACTCAGCCCCTTTGTAACCACCTAAGGTATTCCGGCGAACATGTTGGCTAAGAGATACAACGTACGCGTGTCAGCCTCCCTAGGTACCTGCATGATGTTCATCGGCTTCATCTCTAGCATCTTCGTCACGGACATCTACTCGCTGTACGTGACGCTCGGACTGTGCTTGGGTTAGGTCGCTCATCTGTATTATTAACCTTCAACTGTGCTTTATAATTATGTGCTTTGGGTTTGATTTAGTTTGGTATATTTGCTCGTATTGTTTCACGATCTGACAATATTAGGGTATGTTTTAGTCAACCACTGATCGTTTAAACACAGGAGGTTAAACCACAGGTGATCGATTAACTCGTATTAACTGCATGTAAACATCCAACTGGTATTAAATTCATCTGGTAGTACTCTTTTTTTCTTAGTATACTGATAATAACAGTACTATATTATAACGTATATTTTATATACATATACATATATTATGGAGTTTATTTAAATTTAATTTAATTAACACATATTTAAATAATAACTAAATTATATAATTTCGATGCAGTTATAGCAATATAAATGTTTATTTATATATATTCCAAATAAATTAATATAACTATTGCTAACCATAATATGATCTAAATCTGTTAAGATTAACATATTATTATGTTCATGTATAGACTAAATTGCCAGGATAGCTTAACATACTAACGAATCAGTTAAACGAACAATATATTGTTTGTATATGTTCCTATAGGAATCGGGTTCAATTCAAACAAAATAGGTATTCATTGATATTTCGAAGTAATCTTATATATGTATATATAAAAAGTAGGCAGGTCTAGTTAAGAACTGTACACTTTAACGTGAGGGCGGCTTCGAAGGATCATTAAAGTTATTCTTAAGAGGTTATCTAAATTCATGAATGGGATGAAAGGACTTTACAAAATAATCGAATAATGGACATATAGTAATATATGTATGGCACAACATAAGTATTAATTAAATATACATTAAATATACTATATACATTGAATACATGTATCATGTCATAACCTATAGACTACATTTAGTTTATATAAATGTATTATATACTATATGTGGCACGGTGTATACTAAATCATGTTAATATTCCGATAGTAATATTTAAAATAACAGAAATAACCAAAACGCAATCACAGTATATGTAATTACGTAAATAATGTAAATAATAATTTATTCAAATTGATCAAATCATAAATGAAATATAAGAAAACTACAACAATTACAGTTTAACCTATATTTCTAAATCTATAGATTATGGATGGATATATCCATTGAGTTAGAGTTAAGCATCATTTTTCGTCCCAATCTACATTATCACGTAACTAATAATATCACTCTACATAATATATATCTAACTTATTTCATAAATATATACGATAATGTATTCTAGGCATATTTATGTAATAATTTATATTCCTTTCTAAAAGTAAATAATTATAGTTGTGGATCTACATTTAATTTTCCAATATTCTTATACTAACAATATATTGGTTTCCGCGCACATTTTAATGGATATATAGGTATCGCTATAGCGTATAGGTATAGGTATATACTTAAAGGTATATGTATACAGTTTATTGTATACAATTATAATGAAACAAAACAAAACGAACACATGAATATAAAAATCATAATAAATTGATCCACAATTTTTAAAATAAATCTTACTAGCGAATACTATAAAAATAAAAGGAGCATATGAATATTACAAGTAATATATACAAATGCCATTCTATAAACTACCTGAAAGGATATATCGGATTGGACAGAATAATATAGGTTGGACATTTACACTATATCAGTAATATTCCTATACTATGTATGTCGTATCCCCATGGATTGATACAATCATATCAAAAACCAGCTAATACCGACTCAAATACAAAAATTATACAAGTATAAATATATGTAGCGGCTAACAAATAAATATGAGTAATATATCATGGCAAATTGAAGACAAGAAATAATTTAGTTTTGTATAACTTAATATGTAATTTACTTGATTTCTATTCTATTTAGATAATGTATACTTATATTTTCCATGAAATTAAGTAAAAGTAAATGTTTTTCCATGAAATATGTTTAATTTTTTAAATATATTTTGTAGCAACTATCATTTGTCATATCAAACTATATTTATAAATATAGTAGTATTTTATATGTATATATATAATATATATATATGGTGATTAATATTAATTGACTATATTACAATATTAAATATAACTAATACATTTTTATTAATAGGTTTAGAAATGTTATACATAGTTTATTTACATAGTATATACATAGTTAATTTTATGCATAATGTTAAATTTTAGAGCCGTACTAAATACGTATGACATCTATTATCAATGTTACTTATTTAATGTATCTACTCATTGAGTTTATATATTACTTTTCTACTCTATATACACATACTTATAAGTGAATATAAATATAAACATATAAGTATATATATATATATATAGTTACGTTAAATATTAATTTATAAAAACGTAATCATGATATATCATTGTTATAACCATAACTCTTGTTTATGAAATATAAATCTGTATGAGATACAATAGAATTATTTGAGATATATATCATTGTATACAAGAAATGTTATTATTTAAACATACATAAATTATATATAATAAAATATATCCATTATATGTACATATATTACATATATTTATAAATATAAGTTGTATGCATTTCAAATGATATTGACAACGCGAGTTACCATGGTAACTATGATTGGTTATGTAACTCTTATTACTTTTGAAAAATATAATCAAAATAAACGCTAAATAATTAGTGAGTGTAAAGAGTTCATATTTTATTATTTCCGACCTCGTAAATATCGATATATCGTTAATTAAGTTGTTAAATATGTGTGTAATATATCTCTAATTATATAAGTAACTATTTTAAAAAGTTTATAGTTTATTTATAGTAAACATCCTAACGAATTTATACAGCATCGTTATGTAATAACTCGGGTATACCTTGGTATGCCATAGTTCACGGTAGATGACCTATTTAACAATTGACAATACCGTTAACACTACACACCAGGGGTCGGGTCGGGTCTTCTGTACAGTCCGGCGGTGATCATAGTGGGGGAATACTTCGACCGGAAGAGAGCCCTGGCCTACGGAATTTCGTTCTCTGGCAGCGGCTTGGGTGGTCTGGTGTTCTCCATGCTGACCCGGTTCTTCCTTGACCAGTACGGTCTAAACGGTAGGCATACTATAGTAGTTTATAGTATACTATAGTAGTGTATACATCCACTATATATGTGTATACAGATTAACCAATATAAATGAGATCAATTGTAATAGTAATACATCATTAAAGTGGCGTCGTATATTCTACTGTAGTAAATATTTGTAATAAATTAAATTAAATTATAATTATAATAACTATTCTTATTTAATTATAATAACCATAGGTACTATAATTTATCGATTATAATTGTATTAATATATATATATATGTAATTGAACTCTATATTTATAATGTTGAATATGTATTTGATAATTATTTAAATATGTAATACGCGAACCCCACTCAGCCATTAAAGATTTAATTTAAAATATAACCAAATCTTTCACTACACACTCCACACTATATGTACAACACGTTTACAGGAACGCTACTTCTATTGGGGGGTCTCATCCTAAACGTGTTCGTGGTAGGAATGCTGTTCAGACCTCACGAGTTCTACAGACCACGGAGTCTGCATCGCAAGAGGATGTCGGAACTGAAGCAACGCCTCGACAACAACAACACTGACGTCAACAACAACAACACTAACGTCAACAACAACAACAACACTAGAAGTGAACAGTACGAGCTACGTACCGTAACCAGAGAGTTGGTATACACTTATAGTTACCATTGTTTTATTATAATATACATGCGTATTATGCATGCATATATATTATATACGTATGTATACTACTAACAACAATATTGAATAATGCATACAAAAAGGTTGAATTTTAACAAATGTACATCTTGTTATGTGTATTATATGTAATATATATATATATATATATATATATATATATATATATTTATGTATATATTCTTAAATAAATAATAAGTATATTCACTTAGATAACTAATTAGATATTTCAATATACCACGAATACTATAGTACGTATTCAGTAATGTTGTTATTTTACGAATTTCATATATATATTACATATTGATATTTCAATATTATATATATAATAATATATGATAATTATATATAATATTATATTAATAATTGTATATATTATTATAGGTCTAACATTGATGTGAGTTCATATGATATAAAAGATATAGAGGCGTATAAAGAAATTGATGTAAAAGTTGTCGCAGATGATACTACCAAGACAAAGACTAAAACGGATGTTGATAAGTTCAACTGGTATTTACTGAAATACCCGACAGTTATACTCTATGCTATAACGGGAAGTATGTCTGTCGTCTGTTATTCAGGTTCCCATTATAATTGATTACTATAGTTAATAATGCGTATACGCATATATGCATGATGACATACTAATCTGAATCCCTGTTATTGAAATATAGATTTAATACACATTTAAATATAGTATTTCCCTTAAGGCCCTATCGCAGTGTACACGCTGTCGGACCACATTTTACAGATGTTTTCAAAATACAATGTCTATAGATATAGGAAAATATTTGTCTATTCAGAATACTTGTCACGATAGAACTATTATCTGTATTGTGTCACTTTTTTTGTATAGTATACATATTATATAGTACAACAGTATTACAATAGAACATTCATAATATATATATATATATTTTTTAATTATTATCTATAAATCAACTTATGAAACTATTTGAAATATTATTTTTATATTCTATTGTAATGATATCTATATAAATATATTTTCTATAAAGCAATACAAATTATCAAAAAATATCAAATAGATTTTCCTGTAGAGCAACGAATGCATACACGCCTAGAGTGAACATATTGATCACTGAGTAATATGCATTTGAAATTTCATAGCATAATATTTGTAAATTTTCTTAACTTTTATAACTTATGTATTATCTATCACATTACATTTATAAATGACTATAATAATGTGTATAATATATAATAGTATCTATATAATAATGTACTATAATAAATATTACTATATTCATATTATATAAAAAATTATATATAAATTAAAAATATTTCAACTTTTTTAAATATGGTCATAAAAACCTGTTTTTATGTGATTTATATATCGTTTTTGGATTCACATTTTTCATAGATACTAAATTACACAAGTAAATGATAGTTTTATGGAATAATATTTATTTTTTATCTTTATGATATTTAACCATTTATACACTGCGACTTAAGCTAAAAGAACGTTTTAAACAAAATATATTTGCATTATTGCGGAAATTCATAATGTGTCAATACATATTTATGTATACATCTATTTTCATTAGTTATTAATGATCAGATATTCATAATGATTCTGATTATATGCTTTATACAATATAGTTTTTAATTAATAAAAATAGACATAGGGGTTATAACCTATGGGTTATAATCTATTGAATAGCGATTATTCGAATATCTTTACAAATAGTTTATTTAAACATTAATTCGAATACAAAGAGTACAACAACAAATTATTTATAAAAACTTAAAAAAATAGTATATTTATTATTGAATGTTTTTTGATGAAATATTAAATTCGAATAACATTGTATAGTCTTATTAGAGTATTAGTATCTCTATAAAAGACAAATTGATATAAACCTAATCAACTAATACGACTATAAACCTATCGCATGACAGGTTTAATGATGATGTCGCCACCCCAAGCCGAGGTATACGGCTATTCCTCGTTCCAGGCGTCTCTCCTCATCACGATAATAGGCGTGGTGGACGTGGTCAGTCGTATAGCGGCCGGAATAATAGCGCAGAGCTACTCGCCCCTGCGTATCTACCACGCGTCGATAGCCGTGAACGGCGTAGCCATGGCGTGCGTTCCGTTGTTAGGCCGCACCCACTACGTCGCTATGGTTACGACGTGCGCGCTGTCGGCTGCGTGCGCCGGTGTCTTCATACCGCTACTGCCCATAGTACTAGGTCGTGTGGCGGGCGTACCCAGACTGCACTCGTCGTACGGTATCACGATGCTGTTCGTGGGTGTATGCCACTTGGTGATACCGGCCGGTCTCGGCTATTTGAGGGACGCTACCGGCTCGTGGGACACTTCGTATTACGCGTGTGCGGCGATATGTGCGGCTCTTAGCGCGCTCAGCTTCTCGTCACGCTTCGCTAAACGCTACTCGGATGAGATGGACGCCGAGAGAGGCGTATACCTGTACACGTGATTCACACCGACGAGGCGATCGTTGCGTAACCGTCATTGTTATAGCGTATTTTACGACACGTTATTTTGTTTTTATATGTAGTAATTTAAATAATTTAATAATAATTTAAAGGTATACCATGGTATATTAATTTAAATACGATGTATAATTCCTTATATCGTATTACATATTATAATGAATAATTATTGTTAACTTGATTTTTAATTACTAATACTTTTATAAAATAAATATAGTTTTTCTATATGCTAAATTCGATTATTAATTGTATGCGATAATATGAATGATGATATACTTGATACGATTTCACATGAATCATTTTGGTAGGTATATGACATATGTAAGATATAGTTAATGTGTTAATGATAACAGTAGGTAGATGTATACCTGGTTGTTATTATCTTCTAGAGGTCAGATGTATTATTCAACATAATCTCGTATTATCTGCGAATTATATACATATTCATATTAATGATATTGTAAGTATTATTTAACCTCCTCGTATTATCCGTAACTCTAGGTTATCTTGTAGTATATTCAATACTACTGAGAATTATATATATATATATATATATATATATATATATATATTATCATATGATATTTTACTTATTTACATTATATAAGGCAATGCTATATTTCTATTTAAATGAATATATTATATATATATGTATATATATATATATATATATATATATATATATATATATATATATATATATTATGGTATATTAGATTGAAAATATATGTTA
The DNA here is from genome assembly GCA_964019155.1 of Osedax fenrisi. Classification (NCBI taxonomy): domain Eukaryota; kingdom Metazoa; phylum Annelida; class Polychaeta; order Sabellida; family Siboglinidae; genus Osedax; species Osedax fenrisi. Next base: position 78,768,604 of record OZ025239.1, read on the forward strand.
AATTTACAAATGGATATGAATACCTACCACATATGTATTAAAGTATTCAACAATCAATGTACCGAATAGTGTACACTTGTATTGCAAATAATGTGTTGTGGAGTGCACAACACCGAATGTAACATACGTAAAAGTACATTAACTACATTAGTTCATTTCAGAGAATAAATAAAGGTGATCGTAATGGTTTAATAAATTTAATTGTTAGATTAATATTATTATAATATTAATAATATTGATAAATTAATAGAAAATTACCTAATTCCCGCTAATAAAATAGATTAAATAATTAATATATTTTTAAATTAATCCTTGAATTTTAACATTCAAAAAAGCGTTCAATAAAAGTTATATTTATTCAAATGAGGTTAATTTATACAATAACATATACATTTGTTATCAGTTTTCTATAAATTATACAAAATATTTGCAATATTTAGAAATGATAGATAGATAGATAAATAAATAACAATTGATTGTTTTGTAAATATAATATAGGTTTGATATATTTTTATCGACGATATAACCAAAATGGGATTTAAGAAAATAGATTAAAATATGATTAATTAATATATTTTGTTTTCAAGTAATATCTAATGAGACATAGTATAATAAATATTATTTGAGCAAATTGTCCAAACACATATATAATCCAGGCATACCCGAAAGGAAATTTATCGACTACATGTATATTAGTATTTTACAACCCACATATATATGATATCGATATATACGATATCGTAGGTTGAATTAGTTATGAAGTATACTCACACATATACAACCAAGCCATATCATGTAGAAATGTTTTTCCTTCAAACAGTTATAAATTAATGAAGTAAATTTAAAGGTACGTACCTATAAAGGTATGTACATATAAATGAACAATTACATTAAAATATTAAGATTAACAATAACATATATAATGAAATGAAATAAGATCGAATAGGAGAAGTAGCTCGACATAACTGAGTATCATATTTATAGTGTATTCCACAATTATATATATATATATATATATATATATATATGTATATATATATGTGTGTGTATGCTACGCCTAATGATAATTTCATTTTGACATTTAAAGGTAGATCCTAATGGTTATTTTCAAATAGATATAAAAATCATTGTGGCCTTATTATTTAGTATACTTTGTACATTCGCTACACTATAAACTAAACACATACGATGAATATCAACAATAATAATGCGTTTTTTAACTAAGTAGTACTTAGTAAGTACCACTAGATAATGAAATAACCATTGATATAGGCTAGAGGCCATAGAATAGGCGATAAGTAGTTCGGTAGAACTTATCTCGATAACCTCTATAGAGGTGATGTAATACATATTGAATGAGAATACATTGTATTTAATGTTAATATATATATATATATACATATATATATATATATATATATTACTTATATTTATCTAAGGAAATAATTTATATATATATATACATGATATTTTAATAGTCTTTTTTATCATTGCAATTATTCGAGTATTGTTATTTTGCATACAAATATAATCCGCGTATAATAATTATGAAAATTAAACATTTACACTATAGTGATATTAACATATTTTCTAATATGTGTATATGTATGTATTAATATAAATTATAACTATACAATTATACAGTATACATATGTTTTAAAATCACATAACTATAAGTAATACACGAATATATTGATATGACCCTTATGGTATTTCGATATGAATGAGATTATCTATCATAAAATGAATATCGGGGGTGTAATATTAAATAAAGTAATATATAATTTATAAATATGAATTCAATTATATATTTATAACTATATACATATATATATATACATATTTAATATATTTAATCGTTTATTTAATCGTTTATTTAATCGTTTATTTAATCGTTTATTTAATCGTTTATAATAAAAAGAGTATGTACGACGTACACCGTACGTGTATCAATTAATATTGAATTATTGAATTTATCAAAATATATACATTATATTCGACAATTATAGTGTCCCATATAAGTATGTGTATGTGAATATGCTAATATGTAGGTGACAATAAATCATATATATAACATGTACATTGTATATTGTACAATGTACATGTTTTATATATATATATATATATATATATATATATATACATATATATTTATACATATATATATATATATATATATATATATATACATATATATATATATATACGTATATATTTATACATATATATTATACCTATAGGTACTATCCTATTTATGTCTGGAATAAGTAAACATTATTAATAGTGATATTAACTTTAATATTTATACAATTGTATTACATTTTCTATAACTAATAATACATACATATTTACAAATTATTGTGTCAGTATATATATATATATATATATTTAAAATAGTATGACGTTTTAAATATCTTGATGTTTTACCTTATTTTTCATTTAATATTATTATTCCACAATTATATTTAAAATATTAGCAAACTATAATATATAGGTCTCTATGTATATCACGCACGATGACCTAAGATATATAGACATGCTGTACTCATAAGGGCACGGGTAAACAATATCCCTATAGGGCTTATTACGAATATTTATTGTTACGTTGTTTACTTACTACGTCACGTGTGCATTGTGTCACGTGATATTTACAATAACATCCGCTACGTAATTTATGATTAATTTATGTTAATTTATTTTAGCATAAATATTCGACTTCAATAAATTATCCACTGCAGACGTTTTCATTATAATAACTAGTATATATATATAAGTATATGTATTATACACTAAATCAATAATTCTACATATATATATTTAGTTACAATATCATGAGGAGATTAATTTAAACTTATAAAAATAAAATATGTTATATTATATTATGTAGAAGTTAACTATTTTCGAATAACTTAATAATTAAAGTTATTTCCATATGCTATAGCACCGTTATCATAATACATCTACATGTCAGCTGACACGATATTTATAATTATCATTTTTATCAAACGCCAATAAAGTAATTTACTTTGGAACATGTATATATATATAGTTTGGGCATTAATTTTAACAGCTAACTAACTGAAAAAAACGTACTACATATGCATACATGTACGTAACATCTTAAACTATTATTAATTATTATTAATATTAGCAACAATAATAATAGTAGTTATAATATAATATATATATATATATATATATATAAATTAAATATTATACATATTATATAAAATAATACATGCAGATATCAATATATATGTTACAATATATGTTACTATAGTAGAAAGCATGACATGATATGGCCGTAGGCGTGAACCACATCGTATGTATAGTATGTGATATACATTGATCCAGGCTTACTGTCATATCATGTCATGGTTAAGGCTGCTAAGGAAGATCGGCTACAGTTCGAAATAATAGTATTCGTTGTTGTAATACTCATTGGTCAAGAAAATAAAGCTCGAGCTACTACTTTCATTATACTTTCATTATACTTTTATTATAATTTCAGTATACGGAATGTGGGTTTCAGTCGACTATCAACGCTGTATCAAGACGCGCAATGTATATTTATAACAAGTGATAGATAATCTTAACTGTTTAAATTTAAACATGTTAAACTTGTTGCAGCACGAGTCGAGACTACTGTACGACGTTAAACTGAGTGAACACGCGTTGTACGCTAATCGATGACTCACCGCTAACATGTCACATGCCTATATATAGGTGTATAGTATACTGTATTCGTGATTCATTGCCAGGGCTCTGTTGAGATATCACCTTAAGCGAAGGCTCGGTGAATATTTACGGAAAAAATGTAATCGAAATTTGTGTAAGATATTATACTATGATAATATATTATACAAATTTAAAATATTATTGTTAATTTGAGTTAAAAGTATGCTTTTTTATCAACTATAACTCCACAAAATGTATACATGTAAATGCATTTACATATTAATATTACAAATATTATATGAATCAATTAATTGTCAATATTATATTGTAAATGTTTAGAATAAATGTACTCAAAATAATAATATGGTAAAATTCATTAAATATCTATAATTTATTAAATAATACTCTTATAACTAATTGAAATTTCAGTAACAATACTTAAAATATAGATACATCAAGTAGAAGTTTTTAATCTAAATAATATTCAATATAGTTTAATTTATGAATTATTTTAATATTTTATTAAAATATAATATAATGTATTATTAATACTAATTAATTATAATTTAAATATATGATAGAAAAAAGAACATATACATATGTATTATATATAATGATTATTATTATGTCTTTTTTATTGTTAAATATTATTAAGATTTGATAAATAATAAATAAGCAGGGAAAAGTAACCTAATACAGATACTTTAAAAATAAACGGTATTTAAATTGTATTACTCAATATGTGTATTACTCAAACATAATAATGTATTTATATTATATGATAATAGATATTATTGTGATTTTAAAATTGTATATAATAATGTATTCAATAGATAACGGGGTGTCCATATTCGGTACCCATGTCCGAATACGGACACCCTCTATACAACTAGAACATATTATATATTCAGATATTGAAATATTTTATGAAATATTCAGATAAATTAAAATGGCATTACTTATATATAAGTATAATTAATTTTATGAATAATTTAATATAATATAATTAGTAATTATTTTATTAATAATTACAACTAAAGTATACATCTATTATTTACAAATAATAATAGCATGACACGTATTAATTATTGTTGGTATTAAAATTATAACGTGTAGTGATTGGTTATAGGGTGTCCGTATTAATACATCTAGAGTGCCCTTATTAGATTTATATTACCTCTAGATATATGCATATAAATTGATTAATATTTGATAACAAATATAGAAATTATACATATAATGTTTGGAATGCTTATTTATTAATATTAATATTACTATTATTACATTTTAATACACATCCATTAAATACCTATATGATTGAGAAGATTTTAAGTTAACAAAATATTTCATAAATTTAAAACGTAATAAAAAAACAGTTATTGGATATACCAGAATATTTTAGATAATTTCAACATAAAAAATAATTATTTAACAATTTATATAATTATGAATATTGTATTCATTAAAAATATTTTGTTGTAGTATTTATGGTTTCTAAGATACCGAGAGTGTCCGTTTTCGGATATTTTCTCCTAGATACACTTTTTTACTAGACCACTATTTTCCGAATTAAATACATGCACAATATGTGTATAGATCTACTATCTCACCTAGCATTAAGTCACTTTGTCACACGCACAAATCTATGTAGGGCAAAGTAACCTAATACGGGGGACACTTTCACAATAAATGGTCCAATAAATGACTCATTATTTGAATTCACAAATTACAATATATTAATATTATATGATTATAGATATTATTGTGATTTTAAAATTTTATTTAATCTTTTAATTCCATAGATAACGGGAGTGACGGATATGGGTACCGAATACGGACATCCTGTGTTATAATACGGACACACTATATATCACTAGATACACTATATGGTATTTATGAATCAATCATACAAAATACAATTACATTATTTATAATTAATTTTATGAACAATTTATTCTAATTTAATTAGTTAATAATTTATTTATATTTATTATTTTTTAAATTAATAATACAATTTAAGTATCTACATAATACAAATTTTAGATTTGGCTTTTTTGGTGGTATCAATATTATAACACACATGATTTTTATGAAAATCAGAATATTTCATACGCTGCGCGCTGATTGGTTATAGGGTGTCCGTAATAAGAAATCTAGAGTGTTGTATTAGGGACTTATATGACCTTTAGGTATATGTTTATAACTTAATGAATATTTTATAACAAATATAGAAATTATATATATAATTTGAGAATGCTTTATTTTTTAATAATATAGTGTTATATTTTATATCGATACATTTGTATATTCTTAAGAAGGTTTTAAGTTGAAATTTTTTTCGTAAATTTAAAAACGTAATAAAAATATCAGTTTATTGGATATATCAGAAATATTTTGAATAATTAAAAAATAAAAAATATTTTTTTAGACTTTATATATAATTATGAATATTTTATTCATTAAATATTTTTAGTAGGATCTATGGTTTCTAAGATAACGAGAGTGTCCGTATTCGGTTACTTCCCCATAGCTCTACTATCTCACCTAGCATTAAGTCACTATGTTACAGGGACATATATATCCTATATATGGGCGACAGCATAGAAAAGATATTGATCTTAATCCCTTTAGAGGAAATAATAACATAAATAATATTATATATTTCATACGAAAAAAAATGTACAATTTAAAACTTCTAATAAATATTTATTATTATTATTATTATTATTATTATATATAGAATCTATTTATAGCTTTAATTATAATAATATATATAAACGCTTGAAGATTGATAACGGATTACTTACTAATGTATGTAATGCATTGATGCATGTTATCTTATCGTTAATCATTATTTAAGTATATGTATTTATAAAGATATAGTAAATATTGAGTTATTTCATACTATATATAGGTCGCTATATAGGTTCCCTACCCATGATCACTAAATACCAACTATGTTAATGCTATCTGATTTAGAATTTACATTGTCACTGTATTCAATATATACTATGTGGCAATGTAGTATATACATGTACATACTATTCATATGTATAGCATGTAAGTTATTATGTTATATATGTATAAGATTAAAGTTTTACATGTAATATTTGAATTATTAAATATATTCCGCCGCACATTTTCTTCACATTTGTTCTATTTTTGTGTATTCTATAATTTAACAAATACAAACCTCCTTTAGATCATAATAAACCTGAATTTATATATTAGCTCGATTACGCTAACATAAATTAACACAACATTAATGAAAAAAAATTAAGGAAGATCATATATATATATGTGTGTATTTGAACCCCTTTAAATATAGTTAATTATATAACATTACGGTATTACACGAGTATCATTAAATATATATATATATATATATATATATATATATATATATATATATATATATATATATGTGTGTGTGTATACATTATAGCAAATAAGCAACGGTATATACATATAGATATTATATATATAATAATAGTATAATAGTGTTATATAATATTTATAACGAATTTCATAATAAATTATATATAAATTAACAGAGTACATATTATTATACGAATATTGATAATTATTATACATAATGACATTCTATATGTATTATTGATTATTGAATACCCGACAAAATGTGTTATTGATAGATTACACTTGTTACTCTAAAGATACTATCAATTAATCAAGTACCTAAAAATTTGTTTACTAGTTTGTTAACAAGGTACTTGTATATATATATATATATATATATATATATATATACATACAATACATATATATATATATATACATTTATATATATATATACAATATATCATATATTATGTAGAACTAAAGTATTAAGGTAGGTTTTCTATTGCATCACATTATTATATAGGGGTTGAACTGGATCGTCACAGAAATATAATAACCTCATACAAATAATATATATTCAGACGGTTTAGATTTCAATATACAAATCAGAATACGATACAGAATCATAGTCGTTAGTATTCAACCATAACAGCTTTATTATAACATATAGATATATATATATATATATATATAATATAATAAATATAATATAGTATTATGTAATACATAATAAATAATACATGTGTACAGTGTTTACACACACATATATATGTGTGTGTATGTGGGTGCGTGAACTAAAATACATTATAGTTATATTGATACATAATATAATTTGTAGATAGTTTTTTGATATTGATATAAATGAAGAATATATAAGTTATTAACGTTATTAAATTTTGTAAAGTTGGGCAGTGTTTCAAAACATGTAATGTTGTTAATTAATTGTTATTAAAATCAATAATACAACTAATATTTATTAAGTGATAGTTAACTCTAATGACTGGTATCAACAAAATAATTAATGATGTCATTATTCATATACATTAATATATATAGCACTTTTACGATTACATACAATATATAATATATTGTTAAAATAATCTAAATATAGTATATTATATATGCTAATAGATAATAGAATATATGATAATAATTCTAGTATATATATATATATATGCGATAATAGAAGAAGATATAGACAGATAAGATACTGAAATGTAAATCTACTTAATTAAATAAAAGGCTTTGATTACACAAATGTAACACGTTTTTTAAATAATTAAAATACTCATTAATGAGTTAGGGAGTTAATTTTAGCTATCGTGGTTTCAATATTGTATACAATCTATAAAAAAGGTTGTGTATAATCAACATTAATTATATTATTTATTTGTGTTAACAAATATACGAAATCCAACATTTAATAGTTTTATTAATAATACAGTACTGTTATTTAATATTTATATAATTATATATATTTTCCGAAATACTAATCTACTGTTTAATTATTATCTGTATTATTATCTATTATAGTATCTGTCAAGCCATGGCATATAGTTGTTTTGTGTATGATGGTAGTATAATTAAACTGTATCATATTAATTATTTTTATGTACGACATTTATATAAATCATGTTATTTCAACGATGAGTTTTTTCCAAATTAATTTAAATTTAAATCTAGTATGTTATATATGAATTATAATCTGATATATATATCATTATATTCCTTGTGGGGGGGCTATATTATTAAAGAATTACCGTTATAAAGTTGACTCTCGATAACTCAGACTCTCAATATATCAGTAATACCGTTAACTCAGACTTTTACAAATACTAGATTAATTGTGCACGATAAACATAATAATAATTCAATATCTTATAATCGCGATATCTCAGATGTCTTTGGTGGCTTAAAGTCTAATAACTCAGATGTCTTTGGTGGCTTGAAGTCTGATATATCGAGTGTTGATTGTATGCCATACACCATATATTCCATATTTTCTGTATGATATTTTAGGCGACCTAAAAGTGAATATTATTGAATCTTAATATGAAATTAAAGAATATTTAGTGCCCTTTATTGTATAATGCAAAATAAGTAGCGCATAATAAGGATACGTTTACTTAGGGCACTGAGTACTCGGTACTTGTACTTGCGTTTATATCACTATATAGGTACATTCGGTGTTATTTTCTAGAAGGTTTACTACTAGTAATACTTTCAAAGTGATAGGCACTGAAAGTAGAGTTATTTTTGATATGCTTTAGTTTACATTGTACACTCTTGTCGTATTTCTTTAAATATAAGCTTTAATATATATTTATTTCATTTTATTAATTGGATATGTATAGTTATAGATTTTTTATATATTATGTATATATATATATTTATGTTTTATTGTTTAAAATAAAAATTGTAGATAAAATAATAGATAAATCAATAAATAACAATTAATTACATTTATAATACATAGTTAACATATTATTTTATTATAATCTAAGTTATCTGTTTAAGTGGTATATAAATATGATATATAATATTATAAAGAAAAACACACATGTACATGTGTTTTTTTTCTTCATATTTTCTATACAAATATAGAATATGTGATTAATTAACAATTTATATAATATATATATATATATATATATATATTATAATGTTACTGTAGCACCATAGCTTTCAAGATAATGATAATATATAATATGGAACAGGTTACGAATATGACTCCAGTGTTATATTATCAACACTACGAGATAACAATATAATTGTTCTTTCTCTAACTTTCGTATGTAAATGGACAAATGAACATATTTTAAGAATAGCATTTATATGCTTATAAGTTATCAAATTCAACTCATTTATAAGCGAATTAAGAACAGATTTGTTTAATTTATAGTTAAGTTTACAAATTTCAAATCAAAATTATTTTAAATTACGGTTATACATTTTTATTACTATTTTAATCTAATTCAACTTTTAATTAGATATATATATATCACTATATCACTATATGATTGTGGGCGTGGCTGCATACTTATTAATGTTATCAAAAAATTATTAATTATCATTCTATGGGAATATTTAAAAAATACATATATTTAAAATTTAACATGAAACATTAAATTGCACAAATAAATGAAAAACTATGACAATAAAAATGAGAAAAAGAAGAGTAAGAATAATAGTATGATTTTAAAAAATGTATTGTTATAATTTGTATAGATGTTTTTTCATGTATTCAAAAATAGTATACTTTTCTTAGTCCATAACAAATATCGAATGTTTTAACCAACATTTAAGCCGAATATATTCTATTTTTCAATGCTGGTTGATATATCAACCAGCATACATGTATACATGTCGATTTTACTGATTTTTCATATTTAAACTACAAACTAATATTATAAGTATTATCACATTTCAAGGACTCTATTAGTTATAATATCATGTAAACATGCGTGTTATTTATACAACAAAAAGAAAAACTTAAAAAGTGAATATTAAATCAAATATTGTATACATTATTCTCCAAAATCAACTCTATTATTAATGTTATCAACGTAAGTTATATGGAAATAATCAAGTGTACCAATCACTTTCAAGTTAATCGAGAATGTATATATTAACGATTATGCTATATTCCTAGAATTCTAGACTTAAGTCGTGCAATAATAGAATAGTGATCACATTAATCGATTTATCTGAATTTCACAAAAGAAAATAAATGAAGATAACAATATTAACAATCAATGAAGGTAATGGTATAGGTAAAACGACTTTATTTAAATATGAGTTAATTATACCAATACAGTCAAAGCTCGATAACTCAACATTGACGGGACGGAGTTTTCATGTTGAGTTAGCGAGTATGTTGAGTTATCGGATGTATAAATTAATGACTTAATTAATGTTTTGTTCACATAAATGCATTCAAAATAATACTCGTATGATAATATAATAATTGTAATTGTATTTTTACGTTTATATATGTATATCCATATATTATTAAATAAAACCATATTGAATAATGTATGTTGAATTATATTTGTTGATCAATGTAGTTTTATTACATGTTTTATTACATGTAAAAGATACGAATCCAACAACATATGTTTGTGATATTTTGATTTTTCATAAATGTTGAGTTATCGGATGTATATTTACATTTAATGTATAGGCTAGGATTATAAAAACGATGTTGAGTTATATGTATGTTGAGTTATATGTATGTTGAGTAATAGGGTTTTTGTTAACATGTAAAAGATACGAATCCAACCAAATATTTTTTGGATGTTGAGTTATCGGCAATGTTGAGTTATCGGCATGTTGAGTTACCGAGCTTCTACTGTATATACATGATATAGGTACATCAATTAACCTATATAGTTATAACTAATTATTCATAATCAAATATCAATTTAGATATATGTCTACTCAAATGTGCTTTAAATGCAAGACATTATCTTAAGTTAATATGATATATATAATAAACATAAACATAATAAACTTCAACTCAAAATACTCTAGAGATAGGTTTTTAGATCTAAAATTTGATGATAAATATGATAAACTGTTTATATTCCAGTCATTATCACTCGATACTAGGAAATTGGGCTTGCTGTATTATCATGCTATTAAATCAGGTTCCATTAAGTCCCTAAAATCGGTGTTTAATAAAAGAACTAATTGCTATGAGTTAAGAAGAACTATCAATGATAAGATTGACTGGATATATGATAAATATAACCCTACGCAAGAGGAAATATCCGCATGGAAGATATCTTTTGCGGCTTTTTCAAAATCAAAATCTGAGTCTGAGTCTAATAAAAAGTGACTATGTATGTTATCTGATGTAATTAGCATTTCCCTTATTAATATTAGATCTCTTCGCTCTAATATTGTACTACTCCTTGCCTATCTAAAAATTAAACCTATCTCTATTATTGGGATCACTGAAACCTGGATTAGCATTGATGATACGGATATATTCTCATTGTGCTGCGAGGCGGGTTATAATCTTTATCTCCAACCTCGTAATTATGGTCGTGGGGGAGGCGTTGGTATCTTAATTCATATGGACTTACCAACGCCTTCCATTTCTTCTGTTACTTTTTCTTATAGTGATTGCTTATCTTGCACATTTAATTTCCCTTTCGATATACTTCGTATTATAGTTATTTATCGGCCTCCTAGGCCTGATTATTCAATCTTCTTTGATGAATTCTCTGATTGCATAAATAATGGCTTACATTCTAGCTCTTTTAAATTCATTTGTATGGGAGATTTCAATTATCATTTTGACTCCATGTCTCAACCCCATTCCTTATTTAGGCAATTAACTGAATCCCTAGGTCTTCATCAACATATATCCTGTCCTACTCACACAAGTGTCAATATTCTTGATCTGATTTTTACTCCTAATGATACACCCACTCAGTTCATTTCACCCTGTATTCGTTCTGATCTCTTAACTGATCATTATCTGATTCATACATCTATTTCTCTAAGGAAACCTGTATCAACTAAGTCATTCGTTTTTTATAGGGAGTTGAGGAAATTAAACTATCATGAACTTGGGTTACAAATTGAGAATAGATTATCCAGTGATCACATATCGTTTGATTTTTTAAATTACTGTCTTTCATCTACTTTGAATAACTTAGTTCCTTTAAAATCTCGTTACTTCACTCTACATACTTCATCACCTTGGTTTTCTTCTCATCTTGCTATAATGAAACGTTCATTAAGGAAACTTGAGCGTAGAATTCATCAATCTTCTTATCATAAGTATATTTTCTTGGAGGCAAGGATGGCTTATAAGAAAGCAATTTATTCACAAAAAGCTAATTTCTATGAGCAAAAACTAAATGCCTGTGGTTCAAATTCCCAAAAAATTTTCAAAATAGTGAATAGGATACTTGGTAGTAATTTAAATCCCATATCAAATAGACTTTCCGACTATAATATGTGCTCTTCTTTTGTATCTAGTTTATATAATAAGTTATCTAGTATTTCTAAATGTATTAAATCTAAACTCGCTTTGATACCTCCGAGTATGATTGCCCATCAAATCACTGAACCAACGTTATGTAAATTATCTAGTTTTTCCTCGCCTTCCATTTTTGAAATACACAAATTGATTATGATGTCCAATTCAACATCTCCTATTGATCCTCTTCCTTTAGTTGTCTTTAAAAATTTAGTTTTATTACTTTCGATTACTATCTCGAATTTAATTTCTGAATCACTTAATGATGGGATCATGGCTAAATCTCTAAAATATGCTATTATTAAGCCGATTCTGAAAAAATCCTCTCTCGATCCTGATGATCTTATGAACTATAGACCCATATCCCAACTTTCGATAATCAGTAAAATCATGGAACGTGTAGTCAGTAGACAATTGATATTTTATCTTAAGAATAATTATTTAATGGAACCCTACCAGAGTGCTTATAGAAAACATTATTCCACTGAAACTGCTTTAAATATTATTACTGATACGCTCTATAAATCGCTCGACTCCTCTCATTGTGCGCAACTATTGCTACTCGACCTTTCGAGTGCTTTTGATACGCTAAAACACCATATTCTTATTGAACGCATTAAGGAACTTGGAATTGAAGGTTCGTCTCTCAGCTGGTTAACTTCATTTCTTAACGATCGAACTTCCTCAGTAAAAGTGAATGATTATATTTCGCCTCCCATTGATATTCTATGTGGAGTTCCTTAGGGATCAGTACTCGGTCCTTTATTGTTTTCTATTTACTTGCGTCCTCTATCTAATATTATTAGTAAATTTCCTAATATTACCTACCATATATATGCTGATGATATACAGCTAATTATTAAAATTCCTGTTAACTCGCTTAACTCCAATTTGGAACTTCTGGAATGTGCATCTGAAATCATTAATTGGCTTCTTAGAAACGATCTACTAGTAAATACCTCTAAAACCGAACTACTAAATGTATCTAGGGTATATACTACTTTTCCACCGGTAATCATTGATGGTAGGGTTATACATCCTTCTGCTTCAGTTCGTAATCTTGGAGTTATCTTCGATAGTACTTTATCTTTTGATGTTCACATTAATTCTATATCAAAATCAGCTAACTTTCATCTACGTAGGATTAGACATATTAGAAAGTATTGCTCTAAGCGTATTACTAAACTACTTATTAATGCTCTAGTATTATCCAGAATTGATTATTGCGGATCATTATTTAGTGACTTAAAGAATATAGAGGTTAAAAAGATTGATAGAATTATTCGCGCTTCTATACGCCTTATTTATAATATCAATCGTAGTGAACATTTGAAAACAGATGAACACCAACATAATCTTAAATGGCTATTATTTAGAAAGCGATGCAAATATCGTTTACTCTGTCTAGCTCATAAATCTGTATTCTTAGGTAAGCCTGACTATCTGCATAGTCAACTGAAACGTCGTCGCATACTGAAGAAGATTCGAACATCTGATGCAATACTGTTGGAGAGCAATACTTTATTCAATGGATTTAGTAATCGGGCATTCTCCTCCGCTGTTCCTCGCATATGGAATGTACGGAAGGTCCAATCCTTATATTGTTTTAGAAAGAAACTAAAACATTATTTAAACACTTCTTAATTTATTTTTGTATACGCGTTATTTAATCTTTATATCCTATCTAAATCTATTTAATTTAAATTTTTGTTATTTTGTATTTTCTATTCGTTAGTTTTTATTATTTTTCGTTATTATTATACACCAGAGAGGGCACCCGCTATATTGGTGTTTAAATAAACAATTCAATTCAATTCAATTCAATATATATAATAGGTTACAATACAATTGTGTAATTACTTCACGCAAGTTTCATTATACGATCTAGCACTTTCTTGATAAAAAGTAATTCAAACGTAACTCGATGATCTGAAAGAAGAATTAATTAATGAAATCCTGCAATATTTAAAATATATTAAAACCATATATGTTGCAACCATTGAAATAATTGCAGAAATGTATAAAGAAGATTTAACTTGATAGATTCAGATCCAAACATAGACATTATGTTTAGAATATATATATATATATATATAAGTATGATGATGATAAGTGGCCAGTAGTGCTGAGTTAGTAAAGAGTTACTGATGAGTTAGTGAAGAGTTAGTGAAGAGTTAGTGAAGAATTAGTGAAGAGTTAGTGAAGAGTTAGTGAAGAGTTAGTGAAGAGTTAGTGAAGAGTTAGTGAAGAGTTAGTGAAGATTTAGTGAAGAGTTAGTGAAGAGTTAGTGAAGAGTTAGTGAAGAATTAGTGAAGAGTTAGTGAAGAGTTAGTGAAGAGTTAGTGAAGAGTTAGTGAAGAGTTAGTAATGAGTTAGTGAAGAGTTAGTGAAGAATTAGTGAAGAGTTAGTGAAGAGTTAGTGAAGAGTTAGTGAAGAGTTAGTGAAGAGTTAGTGAAGATTTAGTGAAGAGTTAGTGAAGAGTTAGTGAAGAGTTAGTGAAGAGTTAGTGAAGAATTAGTGAAGAGTTAGTGAAGAGTTAGTGAAGAGTTAGTGAAGAGTTAGTGAAGAGTTAGTGAAGAGTTAGTGAAGAGTTAGTAATGAGTTAGTGAAGAATTGTTTTATAAAGTCGATAAAAGAAATACAATTTAATAATATGATTCTGTTTTATATCGAGCTTGGTATTCTAAATACAGTACCGAATACAGATAATTTATTGAAGAATTTTCTGTAAAAATCTCGGAAAATTCTTATATAGTATTTATGTATTACACATATATATTTATATAACCTCAAATGTAGGCCGTCAACGAGGAGGGGTCCGTTATGTGATAGCCCCGGGCTCATTGGTGGTGTAAAACGGCCTTGCATGTATTTCGTGCGCGCGTTTCTCTTTGTTTCTATCCACTAATTAGATTATGTTTGCAATATTAATGTATTTTATATGTTGTTATTATATTTGTTTACCTATTTCAATTTATTATGTTAATGAGTTATATATATATGAGATATTTATATATATATATATATATATATATATATAAATAATATATAAATTATATATTATTATATGTAATATATATATATATATATATATATATATATATATATATATATATAAATATTAATCAATATATTATAACTACATTGTTAAATACATATACCAAATAGAAACATTATTTTAATTTGATTATTTTTAATAAGTGACGAATCAATAGAGTAAAGTTGACGATGTAGGCCGCAGTTTAAATAGTGTGTGTATACTATATAGTATACACTGTATACTATACGGTGTATAGTATACTGTATACTAGTATATATTCCATATATCAATATATACATCTATATTTATAAATATATATATATTTTACATTTTAAACACCTGATTTAGGCAATATATACCTATTCAAGGCAGCTGATGTACAGTTAAGATAAATATATATATATATATATATATATATATATATATATATATATATATTATTTTCTAGTATGTGTCCATGTATAACAATATATATATATATATATATATATATATATATTAATATATAAATCACAAACAATACACATGTCCTAGACTAATCTATATGTTCTCGTGTATCCAAGCTGTATTGTATATATTACATATAGTGAATACATGGTTACCGATGTAATATTACCCATACCTGCCGTGTTATACCATGGGTTAGAATAACACACATAAGTAGACATCCAGTTGAATAGTTGAATATTATTGAGAAGTTATGCGATACACATTCTGTTAGGTGAATACAATACACTGTATTGACTCCATGTATCTGGAATGTAATCGATTAGTCAGAAAGAACAATGTATCAATATATTGATACTATAGCATATACTATAGTAATCACATATGTGATTGTATCATAATATTGACATTATTTAAAATAATTATTTTAGTTTACCATTAATGGTAAACGCAATTTCTCAACCATAATATGTATGAATAATATTCATTGAATATATTATTAACAATAATTAATCAAATAGTATTATATTAAATATATTATATAGTTCTTGTATTATAACAATATGTCTGGTATATATATATCTTATATAATAGTAATACTTTACACTATTTCAATGCATACATATATGTTAATATTTATATATTTTAAATACTTCCTTATAGTATATGTTTATCATTTTCGTTGCTACTAATGGTTAATTATAACTATGCTTATGAAGCTGAATTATAAGAATGGTATTATATAATAATATAGTTACATAACAATTTTAATTATTAAAACATAGAAATAATTATATTTCACAATAAATGTTATTAATGTAATAATATTTTCATGAAAGGTCAATTATATATTTTATATTAGACTATTATAATATTTATTATTTATTTCATTCCTGTAATTAATTATACATATTCTATATCGTAATATTCCTTATTCCATATTCTGATATATTTACTACTTATATAAAGGTAGCCTAATATATAGCCTAGTATAGGTATCTATTATTTCTGATTAAATATGAAATATGATTTTCTATTAAAATTAAACGTAATAATATATGTATCATATAACACCTGTATATAGGATAAAGTATTTCGCTGTATTTATTATATGTGATAAAATAACATATTATTTACTATATATATATTTATATATAGTATATATATATAGTATATATACATATACATATATATATATATATATGATATATAAATATGATAAGCATATTATAAGAATATATAGTTGACATTATTATCAGCCACCACAATATTACTATTTTAGTATTATATTCACCTGTACCACATGTATGCCACATATTCACATAATTATGTCCGTGTATTATATATATATATATATATAAATATTAAACATATATACATAATTATATATTCTTATTAAAATATGTGTAAAAATGTTGTTCACTATAAAAGTATATTAATTAAATTAGATACATTGTGTTCTACGTTATGCATGTTACATAATACTCTGTAACCACGTGACCAGTTGTGTATTCTATAACAGTATAGCGTATAGCGTATACGTTTATAATATTATATATATATAAGTTATATGACACGTTAAGTATAATTATATACAATAATTATTATGTATAATTATATACATTTATACATTAACATATATATATATATATATATATATATATATATATATATATATATATATATATATATATATATATATATATGTATATTACTATGTATATATTATTTTCAGATTATATATTTCCATATATGGATATATTTAATCATCTTATGAATATATATATCACATATATCGAATAGCATATGAACTTGTACGCTATCGAGATGTATCAATAACAATACGACATTGAATTAATGAAACCTATACGGTAAATGTTCAACTAGATACACGATGGATATTGAGAAACAGAAACACGATGAGATCAGTTCTAGTGACGTATGCAGTAATAACAATAACGCCACGTATGAACAAAAGGTTTACTATTAAGTAATATTACTATATATATATACTATATATGCATTCAACGAGCATTAACCCTATAGGGTTAATGCTCGTTGAATGCATATTGTACATATTATATAGACATTTTATATTTTATAAGATATACATAATCTTCTGTAATAACAAGGCCCAATTATAATATGATTCAAAGCCTAAAATAAAGATTTTTTTAAAACTTCAAAATACGTTAATATCTATAACAATTTATGATTAATATTATATATGTAATACCTCACATAACACATATCATAAATACCATACTAATATTGTGTATTTTAAAATTTATCTATAGACTTTGTTAAATTTAAGATGAATCTAATAATTATAAAAAGTAGATTTATATTAACAATACATAAGAGTGTATATTCGATGTGAGGAATATGTGAGGCTGCTATAGCCTATAGGCCTAATTTTAAGGGACAAACAAATTCTTTTAATTTATTATATTTTCATATATCTTCCAAATGTATACTTAAAATAATATAAATGAATCTGTTTCTCTTTTATTATATCATTTAATATATTTTTATATTCGAACTCAATATCAAATATATCTCGTAAAAAACTGTACATTTTTATGTATGTATATTGACAATATTAGTAAACCCTTTTACTGTCATGTTAATAATGCTTTGATGATCATAATCAAGTATAACTTAGCTATGTTGTATTGCATTATTATAATCTTCCTCGGCAGATAATAATTGAAGTTTCTTTTAATATGTTGATTGTAATGTTTTGGTAAAAATGAATTTAGTAGAAAATCATCAGAGTAAAACAAATGAACAAATATCATATCAAATTGTATAGTATACATTACAATATAATTACCATATATTGCCTATATAATATAGGTTAGCAGATACCTTACATTAGATATTATTCATAATAATATTATAAATTATATATATATATACAAATTATATAAATATAATTTTGTTGATCTATTACAATAAAATATAAATAAATTTTATATTAAATATCAGCATAACTAATAATATTATGTTTTTTGATTTAAATTTTTAAAATATTATAATTAAATGTATAATATTTTCAAATATAAATAATTGTTAATAATTAATGTTTGTATAATATATATTAATATTATTTAATTTATATTAGTATTACCAGGTTTGTCGGCTCTTGTAAATTTTTGACAAAATCTGCAAATTTTATATTCTATTATTTTTGTAATATAATTGAATAACATACTTTTTAAACCATATTTTACAACACCTATTTTTAAATATTGGTTAGCCATTTTTAATTGAATATGATAGGAGGTTATTGCATGATTAGTTACTATTTTAAGGGAATACTTGACTCCATCTATTATACCCATATGTCTATAGATGTGTAGCATATATAGGAAAATACTGCTCTCACTATAAATAAATTGTATCATTTAATATTTTGACAATTTTCAATATGTGTCTTATATTTATAATCTAAATAGAAATCTAAATATACTACTTATATATTCAATACGTAACGATATATGGAATATTATAAATAATTTGTATTGTCATACTTTTTTTTGTAGTAATCATAGTAATGTTTATATTTGATTATATTGAGATATATTGATAACATTCTATAATATATTAAATTAGGGGAAAGATGGGTAATGTAGCCATGCGGGTAATGTGGCCACGGCGTATCTCATAAACTATAAGTCCAATCAAAAAAAAATATATACATGAAATATGCCCATTGGTAAACATTGTTCAAATAAGTAAACATAATTTGTATATCTATTAATAAAAAAAAATGATGTAAAAAATACAAAAAAATCGATTTACTTTAAAAAAAATTGAAATCAAAGTTTAGTAAAACATTTA
The DNA here is from genome assembly GCA_964019155.1 of Osedax fenrisi. Classification (NCBI taxonomy): domain Eukaryota; kingdom Metazoa; phylum Annelida; class Polychaeta; order Sabellida; family Siboglinidae; genus Osedax; species Osedax fenrisi. The sequence goes on from OZ025239.1 coordinate 78,788,971, forward strand.
TTAAATCACTAATGTATAATATAAATTGAAAATTAATGTTTGGTGTTAAAGAACTATTTAATTTTAATAAAGTGTGTAAGGAATTTATTTTAGTAAGTAATATTCATTATTATATAGTGTAAATAGCGTGATACCTCGAAGCGGGTAAGTTGGCCTCCTTTTAGAGGGTAATGTGGCCACTTCACAATGATGTAAGCCAATCATATGATCTGAAATCAATATTTTTATATATTGATAAATTGCGTGCGTCATTATATGAAAACGTTGAATCAACATCTAAAATATCCTAACCATACAAATATATTTCAATACGTATAATAATCGTGGTATAAACTTTTAAATTTAATATAATATATTTAATTATCTATTAACACAATTTTAAATAACAAAATATATATATATATATATATTATTTATTACATATATATTATATTATTTAATATATATATATGATATATATGTATAAAACTTTACGTATACATACGTTTATACATATATGTTGTATATATACAGTATATATACTGCCTATAGGCAGTATACCTATACCTATATATATATATAGTTGTAGTATACTATAGTGCTTAAAGTAATTGTAATACGTGTAAAATATTAAGTATATAGTATAGTATTAAGTATATATAATATAATACATATATATATATATATATGTATTATATTATATATATATGTATTATATTATATATATATATATATATATATATATATATATATATATATACTTAATACTTTACGTACTACAACATATATGTTTAAATATAAATATATAGGTGATGAATAACAATTATGATATGACAACCTATATATATATATATGTGTGTGTGTGTGTGTGTGTGTGTATAAAACATATGCGTATACGTTTATATATAAACTTATTTATACATAAAGTTTTATTTGTATTTGTATATATGTATATAGGATAGGATAGGATGGTTTATTTATACACCAAATATGGTAAAGAAAGATTACCCTCACTGGTGTTGTGAACGAACAAACAAAACGAAACAATAACATTAAATAAGGTAGCAATATAATATATAAAAATAGAGATGGAACCAGATCAACATCAAGGAGAGGGTTACTTTAATTTTAAATTTAAATAGTCTTTGAGACTATTAGCAAATACGTGAGGCGACTTCAATCTTCTTAGGCGGTAAGGCAACATATTCCATGTAGTAGGAGCCATGCTTGTAAAGGAGCGAGAACGCATCACGTTACGAGTAACAGGTAAGTCAAGTAGTGTGGCATCAGACGAGCGCAGATGTGGGAGGATGTTGCGACGAGTGAGCAATGCACGTAAGTATGCAGGTCTGCCTAGGAATAGTGTTTTATGTGTTAAGCAGAGAAGCCTAAATTGGCACCGTTTTCTAAACGATAGCCATTTCATATTGCATTGGTGGGTGTCAGTTAAAGCATGATCCCGTCGCTTAAGCCTATGAACTAATCTTACGGATGAGCGAATAATTCGGTCAATTTTAATAACTTCAGAGTTCTTAATTCCGTAGAATAGAGAACAGCAATAGTCTATTCGAGATAATACTAGGGCATTGAGAAGGCGCTTAGTGATGTTGGGCGAACAATAGTTTCTAATGTGACGAATTTTTCTCAAATAGAGATTAGCGGATTTAGAGATTGCATTTATATGAGCACCGTACGATAGAGTACTATCAATTAAAACACCAAGATTGCGCACAGATTCAGAAGGTTTAATAATTATACCGTCAATTGACAGAGTAGGGAAAGTGACAGGTACCTTCGAGATGAAATATAAGTATACAAGTATATGTATTATATACTAATATATTTATCATGAGATATAACTAGATTTAAAAATAAATAAATAAATTTCATGTTAATACATTATATAATACATTTTACTTTCGATATCGATTTTTTAAAGAATTTAATAAACTTAATTCTATTTTATGTATTTAATTTAACAGCTTTATATATTTAATTTTTACTTGTTTATTGGCTTATTTGTATATTACATTTCACTTTTGTTTACCTCATATTATTTAATTATAAAAATACTTTGTATTATTATTGATATGATATGATTTTAATATATTTTGGTGTAATATATTTAATTAATATATGCATATACATTATACATGTATAAAATTATATATATATATATATATATATATATATAAATGGTTCTATATATTATGGTATATATATATTATATATATATATATAGTACTATTAATTACTATTTTATCTAGGTATTATATCGCCATATATTGTTATGACATACAGTCATTTACTGCTGAAATTACTTTTTACATACTAATAACATAATAATTAAGTGTAATGGTATACTAGGATATAACCATCGATATAAAGAAAGTGGATAAGCAATTGACGCACGCAATGCATGTAAAAGATAGACACGTGAATGACACTTTTATCGATAAATTAACAAAATGGTATCAGTGATTTTGATTGGATATTAGTCATATTATATATGTCAAATATTGAAACAGTAGTATTTTCGTCGAAATAGATTGAAGTGACTTATATCTATTTCAATGGATTTAAATTATAAATATCAATAAAATCAATAAAATAGTATTATAACTTCAATTTAAATACACAAAATTACGAGGAATGTTGATATTATGTATTTTAAAAATATAATTTTATTTTTAGTATAGATAGTACATTAAAATTGGTAGTGATTATCAATATATATATGATAAATACATATTATTATAAATAAAAAGTAGTGGGCCAGATAGTGGGTTTCGACTGCAGCGCTCATAGCGGATAGTGCCATACACTACATTCAATTGCTTATCCACTTTCTTTATATCGATGGATATAACCTATTAATGAATATAGTAATTTATAAAGTTAAAATAAAAATAATAAAAGTTATCACAATTGCGTGTGTTTTGTAAATTTTACTTGATGTGATATCATTGGACTAAACTTGATATAAAGTTTCGCCACCTAGTGGATTAATTCCACATTTTCAAGTGGCCACCTTACCCGCATTAGGTGGCAACCTTACCCTCCATGGAGGGTAACGTGGCCACATTAATAATTTCAATTAGATATGCTAAAATGAAAAACTGATTCGGCAGTCCTCTTGCTTATCATAAGATGTATCTATATTGAACAAATTATCGTATTAGATATAATATTTATAAAGTTATACATCATTATCTAAAAGTGGCCACATTACCCATCTTTCCACTATATATATTTATATATATATATATATATATATATATATATATATAATAAACATGTTAAGATAAATATAAGATAAATATCCAATAATTACAATTTTATTATTCATTTGTAAAAAAATAAATAATAAGAAATAATTATACTACGAAAAATAGATTTGAAAATTACTCTAATTTTTTAAATTATTTATACTTAAAATCAATATATATTGTATGTATACGTATAATTGTTATATTTGTATATTTTTAATTAGTTAAATTGTTTAAAAAAAACATACTTATAATTTAAATATAATTAATAAAATCAAAAATCCCAAAATAAAATAAAAAGCCGAAAATAATTTATTTTGAGCTTATCTAAATTCTTGTTTTGGACTTTTTAATTTTATTTTGGGCTTTCGCCCATATTATCTGTGCCTGGTAATAACACATATGACTATTATATTAATAATTATATTAATAATTATATATGTTTTTGGCCAATTAGTACCTAATAAATTAATATGTAAAAATAAGATAACCTATAAATTTATATCAAAATAATGCTACTTATAATAATCTTAAAAGGCTCGTTATTAAAATCCTAAATAAGTTGCATATGAAATGAAATTTTAATTTGATGAATTATTATTATTATTATTATTGAATAAATTAAACAAAATATATATTAAAGAATAAACTAATATAGGTTTAACTACCTGTTATAAAATGCAAAATGTTGTTATTAATATGCCATTTAGGATAATATATGTACATTATGTACAGTACATGTATGGCATTTCATTTAATTTATAGAATTGTATTGCAGTAGAAATATTACGTATATTTAACACTTAATATAATAATAAATAAACTAATAATACACTAACGATAATAAATAATAAAATAAATATATATTTACATTCATGAAATTAAAAAAATGAGTATACTCTTAATTTTATAATTTCATGAATGTAAATATATATTCTATATATAGAATAAATAATATTGTAGTATTTTAAAAAATATGTTAATTGTGGATATATATTATTGTATACATTGTATACATAGGTGAATATTTCCCGCTATACAATACTATACCATAATTCCATATATGGAACGATGCCATCTTTACGATGGTATGGTATTCACCCATGTGTCGTATAGGTCAATACTATCGTATACCATCTGATGTTAGTTGAATGAATATGGTATTCATCGTGTAAGGAGTATTTTCAGAACGTAGATATATATTTAAGGGAGTTTTAATAGTTATTATTGGTAAGATATATATATATGCCTATACTTAGTTAAGACGTACCCCATACACATATATACACATATATTGTTATTGTTATTGTTATTTTTATTTGGTGGAGTCCTTTCTTCCCATCCAGGAACGTAGATGAAGTTTTCACTTATAACCATATGGCTCTAATGTCTCTTCGAAGCCGCTCTCATGTTAAAGCATCCATGGTTTTAACGAGAGCCGATCATTTATTTATACACAATTATATAAGATCACTTCTAAATAATATTTTAAGACCCATTTTATAAAATTAATTAATGGTCCGGACGAGGGTCGAACCCGTGTCCTACTGCTTGTGTGTTTGATGCCTTAGCCACTGATCCACACAGGCAGTTATATACACACATATATTAGCTCGTTTAAATATTGTTTGTAATTACATATATTAATCTATTTCAATGAAATAAAATAAAGTAATGAAATACAAAGTTTACACGGGAAAAACTATAATCAATATTTAAAGCATAATGAATACTTTCTAAATATTGTGTAAATATTTATCGAATAAGGCATAAGTCAAATATTTAATTATTATAATATATATTATTTTATAATGAATGAATACTATATTTTAAAATAAATTATAAATACATATTCAATAATATCTATATATACAATATACACACACACATATATATATATATATATATATATATATATATATATATATATATATATATATATATATAATCTGAAGGGATGTATACATCTAGACTTATTAATTTTATATTTTAAAATATGTAGTGCATTTCTATTTTACGAACATCATAATTGCATTAGTGTTAACATTAGTGATTGTATCAACACTTGCATTTCTTATCATCACGATATATTTTATTGAAATGTTGTTGTTATCTTTTTAAGTTATTGTACTCATAAAAACACACACATATATGTACATATATATGTCAGCTGATACCTAGATAAATACTCTCAATATATGTTTTATGTATAGGTATATTAGGTAGATGTTGAATATAACACAATCACTATTTTTAGAATACCATGAAGGTATACTACCCTATTATTACCTTGTTATGTAACGCACCTCCTTATTAGGATATCCACACGGTGGGGTTTCAAAGGAAAGCATTGAAGTTCGGAATAAAGAGTTCTCCCCCTTATCACATATCCGCTGCATACACACTACAGGTTGCTGATGAGTCATAGCATCATGCATCACATCGTTATCGTATCATTGCCGCTACATACTGATATCATTACTGTACATTATGAAAGATATATTAATAATAACAATTTATTAAATTTAGGAATATCTAATATTTATCAAGTATACTATAGTAGTATTTGATATATACACACACACATATATATATTAATAAGCAATTAATATATTATACACTTAATATATATTAATAAGCATGTACTATGTTTGATAATTAATATATGTTGCTAATATTCAGGTATAACAATAACAACTATAATAACGAAATAACATGCGCTATTTCAGCAAATATGTTCGATCCTTCAAGCTTGCGCCACTACCGTGTTCATATTGTCTCGTATTCTGTGCGTGAGTCCCTCTAGCGGAACGTCTGTGTCCGTTCTGTTGTCTAGTACAGTGTTCATGGCAGGCTTGGCCACGTGTATACAGTGTACGTTCGGCATCAGGTTACACCGTGCTATAGACACCCCTTAACCCTGCACCCCGAACTCGCCACCCCTTAACCCTGAACCCCGAACTTGTCACCCCTTAACCCTGCACCCCGAACTCGCCACCCCTTAACCCTGAATCCCGAACTTGTCACCCCTTAACCCTGCACCCCGAACTCGCCACCCCTTAACCCTGCACCCCGAACTCGCCACCCTTTAATCGGATACCAGAGTGACACGATACGTGATTCTAGCCAATAATGATAAATACTGGTTATTTATCGAATCGCGTATTAAAAATAGCAGACACGAATTGATAAATCGACATCTCGTACACGTGGATAAATAACTTATATTATAGATATATAGGTCACGTGATCAATATCGAGATGGGGGCGTGACTATATGTCACGTTCCAATGTTAACTTTTGAGATAGTTCGTGAGAATTGGTCTCAGATAACGAATGATGTACTATAGTAGCAATACTGGGTAGTGCGACGGCTCGATATAGAGCTGCGGTTGGTAGTACTATTATACAATGCGAGTTCTGAAAGTTCGCTTAGACTGACATTTGTGAACACGTGTTATATAAAGTTCAAGTGCTATTTGTTTACGTAGAGAGCTAATGCAAGTGTTATTTGTTTACGTAGAGGGCTATTGCAATGTAAGTGTATATCTGATAGATGTTCTACACTTAACAAGAGTAGGTATATACCTACTCTCATAATATGGATATATCCATATTATGTAATTTATTGTGCATATTGGTTACCGATATAATCACATACACGTATATTTGCGGTATACATAAAGTAAACTTGATATTTTAAATATATATATAGGGTATTTTATATTTTTTTATTTTATAAATTATGATTTATATATCTTTTTTAAATATCTCATATTATAATATTTAACATAATTCCGAAATGTATTGAAATTCTTAAGAATTATATATACTATGTGCCTATAGGCATACATGTATATATATGTATATATATATATATATATATATATATATATATCTCAATTATACATCAGCTGCCTTAAATAGGTATAGGTTGTCACCATCAGGTGTTAAGGCGATATTATTATTACGTAATAAACTAACGTGAGTGTTTCTCAACAGATTACCGATAATACAAGGAAGCGCGCTGGCGTTCATGGCACCCATAATTGCCATAGCAACCACTAAACATTGGGGATGCGGCGCAGGTCCACCCCGCCGTGGGGGTAACTCCACGATAGAGATCGCCATGGTATCGAGTTAGTGAAGCGAGATAAAGCGAGATACTGCGAGATACTGCGAGATACAGCATTACACTACGATAATGCCTCGTTTTATATATCTCTAGCTTATATTTCCTATTAATCTACAATATTTTAACGAACCTTTCCTATTAATATAACATTATCTATCCCACCATTTCCCGCTATACCTATCATCAATCCCTCCCCCTCTTAATCTCTCTGTATATATCTCCTTAGCACTCCCATACTTTTTGTATGATATAGAATCGATAACATATTAAGTAGAGATATTTTTTTATAGAGATTGTATTTTATATATAATAATTATATTTATAGAATTATATAATTATATAATATTATATATATATATATATATATATATATATATATATATATATATATATGTGTGTGTGTATGTATTTGCGTGATATTACTAAATTTTCCCTCAGGTTTTAACATGACCAATAGAAATACTGAGAAACTTATGGATGGGGATGCTATTTTAAGAGAGAAAATTGCAGAAGTAAGATTATAATTTCATAAATTAAAATATGACGTAACAACTAAATTCAACATATTAATTATATATAAATGATATTTTTATCCCATATATTATTATGATTTCATTATTATATAAAATTTATTTATTAATGTAATAATTAGTTATTACTTATCATGTAATTATTAGTACACTAGTTTATTATATTGTTGTCGTTAATATGTTTTGTAATACCATATAGGTATAGGTATTTATTTATTAAGCGCTGACCTTTAATTTGTATTGAATATATTTCAATTACGATCCAGTACATAATAAAATATTAATTATTATTAATTAACATTACTTCGATCATTATACACGTAAATTAATGTTGGCTACACATATAGATACCGATACATATTGATTTAGGCCGCGCTCATACACAAAAGTACAGCCAGATAAAGGGCCGATTATAGCTGTTATCGGCAATTTTTAATTATTTATATTGAACATTTTCTATCAATAAGTTAATATCAAGCGGTCGATATCTTGTTATAAAAAGTAGACCCGATGTCGAACTTTATTGTTTTGGTTTGAAAGTGGCTTAATTGAGAATATTATCTCGAAAACTCATATTAGCGAACATTTGCACATATTGAATATATTGAACATATATTTTTGATCCAAAAGCGCTATTATTCGCTATTATTCGCTATTATTCGCAATTATTAGCTATTATTCGCTATTATTCGCAATTATTAGCTAGTATTCGCTATTATTCGATATTATTAGCTATTATTCGCTATTATTCGATATTATTCGCTATTATTCGCTATTATTAATTATTATTCGCTATTATTCGCTATTATTCGCAATTATTAGCTATTATTCGCTATTATTCGCAATTATTAGCTAGTATTCGCTATTATTCGCTATTATTCGCTATTATTTGCTATTATTAGCTATTATTCGCTATTATTCGCTATTATTCGCTATTATTCGCTATTATTCGCTATTATTCGCTATTATTCGCTATTATTCGCCGTGAATATTCGCGAGAGTAGCCTCATGTCTATACCAGAAATAACCACTATCGTAGTATACTATAGTATACTATAGTATCAATAGAATGATGATTACATAACCGTCGCGCTCTTCGCTACGACGTAACATCTCATCACTCGACGCATACGCAGATATCAGGAGGGCTGATACTGGCGTCTCTGTTCGAGGTATGCTGCGGAGCACTAGGTCTAGTGGGCTGGCTGACCAGATACGTGGGGCCTTTGACCATTACCCCTACCGTAGCGCTGGTTGGCATCTCGCTGGCGGATCTAGTGGCGGAGATGTGTCAGAGCAGCTGGATGGTTGCCTTCGCGTTAGTGTGTATAGCATACGTAGCATATATTATATAGGCCATAGTCCTGTTGGTGGTACGACGTACACGGGTTGTAGTCATAGTACGGCAGAAGTACTTACTTTATCTAATATATATATATATATATATATATATAAATATGTATATATTCATTGCTATTGTTATAATTATTTGTATTTAATTTGTGTAGTCCTTTAATCTCATTAAGGAATTTAGTGTTTACCTATACGTTATAACTGGATATATAGACTCGTATACCATTATTATATCGAATTGAAGCCTATATATATTAGTTTAGTTTAGTTTTGAATGGAAGTTACGTGTTAATGAATGCCGAGCAAGCTCGACCTGGTAAGGTAAGGTAGTTTAGTTTAAAGGTAGCACACCCGAGTTGTTTTATTAATATATATTATTCGTAAGCGTTATCTCATGCATACCAGTGTGTATGTGTGTATGTGTGTGTATGAGGGTATGTAGGTGGATATGTGTGTATGTGGGTGTGTATGTGGGTGTGTGTATGAGTACCCGCTATCTCACAGCGATGTGTTACCCCCCACTACGTGCGTATGTAACGCTGCTTCACCCGACCCTCAACACTAGTACTACGATTAATTAACACTACTAATATGTGTTCCGTACGGCGTTATACGATATAGTGCAATGTTTAGCTAGGTAATGCTAGGTACCGCCTGTAGTGTTTATAGACATGTTTAGTTCTAACTCCGACCGCTCGCAGTGGTATGGCGCTGATCATTGTGTTCTCGTTGGTGCTGGCCAAAGTGAAATGTCCGATACCTACCTACGACAGCGAAAAAGGTCTCGTCTATCAACATCTAGCGATATTTCAGATATTCTCGGTTAGCTGCATATGCCTGTAGGTGTATCGCATGAGTTAGGCACGCATATATATATATATATATGTGTATATATATATATATATATATATATATATATATATATATATGTATATATATATATATATATATATATATATATATATATATATTGATATAAAACTTAATATAAGAATATAAATCATCATATATAATATATCTCAATACTATAATATACTATTTACATATAATGCAATAATTCATAAAAAAACACATAAAATGAAAAACATTATTTTATATATAACCTAATGACATATAACCTGTAACAATAGTTTTTATTATGTAACAATAATTAGTATAATGTAAACATTAATTTATAAATAGAGAAACCAGATAATATAATAATAAAATCAACTAGGATTTTTACTACAACAACACCATAGTGTAATAAATTAATTTGATATTGACTTTAAATATTTAGATTATTAGATTATTATATATCAAAAACAATACTATGATACTTCAGAACACAATAATACCCTTACAAAAATACAATATTCACAGATATATTAACAATTCATCTAGCAGAATTACAATATTTTATAAGGAACTTAAAATATAGATACGTTGTAGTATTTTAACTACCGTTATATTATATAATATGATATTTCATACTTATATCGACATATTATCATTAATTATATTACTACTTAATAACAGATAGGGAATTACATTGCATATTGAATGTCGACTTAGACCGCGTCCACAATACATAATTGGCCCCGATGTTGTGGTGTGGACGCGACTTAAGTTGATATAGATCAAGTATTGAAATCAACCTATAATACTCTGACTATATACAATTATTATGTAGTATGTATCATATACAAATATACTGTATATATATATATATCCACGACGACACAAATTTTAATATTTATCATAAATAATCCGCAATAGAAAACAATATCACTTAAGTTCATTCCATTATTTAACTACACGTAATGCTAGGTTAAGTACGAATGACAATTTCTGAAATTATTCCAAAGTTATAATCTTAAATTTTAATTTTAATTCTAAATCATTGTATTTAATAAATCTAAAAACTATTTAAAATATCACGACAGTTATTATTAAATAGTATCATTCACGCGTCACCACCACTAATACCCCATTCAATACCACCCCCACACCATCACCACCACCCCACCCCGTCATAACCACCCCCACCCCCACCCCGTCACAACCACCCCAACCCCAGTCACCATATCACGTATCACCTTCGTAGCCTATGCTATCGATGGGTCTCACGTGGTTACTGTGCTACGTTTGTACTTTGACCGACTACTTCCCTAACGACCCGAAGTCACTGAACTACCAGGCTAGGACCGATATCAATACCCACGTGATCGCGGAGTCTAGATGGTTCTATTTCCCTTACCCAGGTATCGTAACGACCTCCACCTCACCCTTCACCTTAGATACCTCGTCACTAATGTGCTGTGTATTAATATTGTAACCACGTTTAATTATAATTCAATATATTATTAATATAATAATATCTAATACAGTCAAATATTTTCATTTTAGAATAAAACATATCTAATAATTGAAATACTTAAATACTTATTAAGTATTAACAATATAATATTGTATAGATTATATATTTATACATATATATGTATATATATATATATATATTAATATTTTTGAATAGAATAATCAACAATTATATGCACTATAGATTATCCACAATAATTCATCGACTTTCATCACCCAGGTCAATTCGGGTTACCCACATTCGGAATGGGAGCATTCACCGCATTTCTAGCCGTCACTTTAGCCTCTATCGTAGAATCAGTCGGAGATTACCAAGCTACCGCTATTATATGCGGTACCGACATGCCCCCTAGGCATGCTGTCAACAGAGGAATACTAATCGGTTTATATCAAATGTAATCATATAACCACCATGTATATTAAGTATATCATATCATAAATTAAATAAGCTTGTATATAAATATAGTGCAAATTATTTTAAATTTATTTATGCATTAAATATGTTATTCACTTTGAAAAATGTACATTATTATCTTACCTATATGTTTATTTTTCATATGATTTGAAAAATAAATTATATATTAAAGCTATATAAAGGATTATCATTAGTATATATATACCTAATAATAGATAGAATATTTATAAAGAATTATTCATATTTTAATTATTAAATTTATAAACTAATTATCTATGCCTAAGTAGAAAATAATATATGCATGTATATAGGGATGATGGAATGATATTTGTATAGGGGGGGGGGGGGGCTAATTATTTATATTTTATATATATCCTATTATTTATTAATATAATTACTAATTTATATCTTATTAATATCGGATACCTCTTTAGTCTATGTTAAACCTTTAATATACAATTAATAATATTTAATTAAGTAATCTAGAAATATATTAGAAAATAAATATAAAACATTACAAAATGTATTAGTATATAAATATAGGTTTTTTCCAATTATTTTTATTTATAAATATATCCATCTAAATTTTGTGAATTATTTTGTATGGATATTTGCCAATACTAATGCATTTAATCTACTATCTAGCATAGTAGATCGTAACCACGTATGTATTGTTCGTGGTTTACTATATGCACGCTCATACGACACAGAACTTGATGGGCAAACCAATAAAAGTTTGATCAATTCTATTATACCGTGGAACATTTTTTAAATTTCAGGAGGTTGTTCCATCATGTATATGTTTGCCTCGTCAGATGATATTGAACTATTTATTGGTTTTAACATAGATAATTCGATCTTTTATCTTTCAATCGATGTTTCTTCATACATATTTTTTATCCTACATCTGTTTAGTGTAGCAAATTAGTAGAATTAATAAGATTAACCTAAAAAATAAACCTCTTTTTCATAAATTATATTATTTTTTAATAATGATATCTTTAATTTATAATAATGTATAAATGATGTTTCCTTAGTATCAAATTTGGTTTTAATTTTCATTATTATGGTATCAAACAACTCAGTATAATTTGTTCGGTAAATATTAATGATACAGAATATTAACATATTAACTGAATATATCTAATCATATTATTATATTAACATAACATTAATAATATTATATTATTTTATCTAGATAAGGTACCTTACATAGTCTTTTGAATTTGCATTACTATTCATCTTATACATATTTATAATAATTTATATTATATGTCTTATTATTATTCTCTGAATTATATATACTTAAAATTAAATTAGATATATTTAAAATTAACATAAATAATTATAATATTTTATTATAAACATTTATTATAAGCTATTTTATATTATATAAAATGTTTTATATAATATGTTTATAAAATTAGTTTATTAACCTTGAATCAATATAAAAACTTGTATATATATATAAAATATAAAATACATTTGTTTCTATCTCTTCAAGTAATGTGTGCGCATTATTTCTATAATTATTCAATTTAATTAGAATCATATTTACTGTATTATTTGATCCTTTATGTTTATTTATTATTTATTTTTATTATGATTATATATAATTATAATCTTATATACTTTAAAGTATATTTTTATAAATGTTACCTTCAATAGTATTTGTTGGTATCATGACAGCTTTCAACTTCATATCCAAGCTTTCAAATACCAAACTTGAAATATTCATAGAAAAAATAGTTGACTTATTCATATTTTTAATAATAAATTTGCAATATATTTGTGGTTCTTGGGGGATATAATCTAAGTCTTTCTATTCTTTCAGTGCATCGATTATTCCACTATAGTGGAATAATATATATATATTGATCTAATGTTTTAATAACTATATTATTATCGAATGATTATATAATATATATATATATATATATATATGCTATTAAGTTTGTAAGATGAGCTCACCACTGTGTATAAAAAGCTAATGGCTGTATATTCATTAGTATAGTATCTAAAACATTACATTGACCAGACATATTAGCTGCACCGTCACGTGAATGTCTTTTTAATTTAAAATTAGGCAAGTTACGATGTTCAAGAACAGATTCAATTAAACTTTCTATAATGTCCAAGTTGTAGCCTCAGTCATATTGCATATTACAATGCATATTTCTTTAATTTCTAGTTTTTGTCAAATAACGAACCACCAAAATGTCCTGCTCACTTCCGGGTATATCTTGAATTGCATCACATTGAATTGAGAAAGTCACATTAATATCTTTCAATACAAATTTAATAATTCAGTTTTATATAGTTGAATAAGTTCATTCTGAATATCGCCAGATAACAAGTATCTCTCATAAATATTATCATATTTCATGGAGGTGGTGGCAAATAATAGTTAGCCCCCCCCCCCCTTATTTTTGATAAAATTCTTAAGCAAAAATGTGCATTAACAAAGACAATATACTAGATTTAATATATATAACATTTATTAGAACACATTTCATCGAGAGGGGCAACACATACTTAGCCCCCCCCCGATAATTTTGAATGGGGGGGGGGGTCCGATACCCCCGCATCATCTTCTGACGCCCCTACATGTATATATGTTTTCCTAATAAATTGATAACTGTGGATTACAATCACCAGCATTAACATCAGCAGAGACCATATCATAAGTATTACCACCACCACTATCACCACCACAAACATCACCACTACCATCACCACTACCACTACCACTACCACTACCATCACCACTATCACTACAACTACCACTACCACCACAACTAGCACAACCACCATCACCACTACCACCACCACTGCCACCACAATCACAGCCACTACCACCATAACTAGCACCACCACCACCACCACCACTACCAATATTACCACCACTACCACCACTACCAATACCACTGCCACCACAACTAACACCACTACCACCACTACCACTACCACTACCACTACCACTACAACTACCACTACCACTACCACTACCACTACCACTACCACTACCACTACCAGTACTACTACCAATACCACTACTACCACTACCACTACCACTACCACTACCACTACCACAACTACCACCACCACTACAACCACCATTACCACCACTACAGAAGGCCTAGCTTCAACGATAGGAGCCACAGCGGGTGTATGTCACGCTACATCATCCTACAGCGGATTCATAGGCTTCATAGGAGCAACGGGGGTAAGTAAGCGTGCACCCGGTATAGCATTAACACCCGATAGTGCGTGTAACGATGTACCTATAGTAGAGGGTCCGTAATATCCTGGTTTCTCTATTACAATAAACCCATTATATCGAATCACATCTATTCAATATATTTCTATAGAATGCATTTTATAAAAAGATATTACTTGCATCCTCTTTGTTATGTTCGTTATTTTTATTTAATTTTCCCTTGTACCTTGAACTTACTTTTAATGCTAATAAACCTTCACAAATCATCACACACACATATGCACGTCCTACAGATGGGTTCATTGAAAACTTGGCAACTCACCGGTATTGTGCTAATGATCAGTGGAGTTTTCGCTAAATTCGTGGCCGTAATAACTATTATACCCGATCCGGTCATTGGAAGCGCAATGGCCATTGGTCTGGGAATGGTGAGTCACTCACGTATTACTTATATATATATATATATATATATATATATATATAAATAATATAATTGCTGATGTAAAATGACAATTATTTATGTTATACTATATATAGTTATAAATATAGTTTATCGAATGTATCTACTAATATATATCATACTTTATATCTATATTATTATATATGTATACATTTATTTAATAATTCAAAATAAATAGTTTTAAAGTTGGCGTTAATTGTAATTTTAGAATTTATGCTAAAATAAGTATATACTTCCAATATTCTTAATATCATTCAGTAAAACCTACATACATATGTTCAACAGCTCGTATAATCCAATATTTAATTTGTATTTTACTTCTCCATTTATTTCTTATTTCTATTTTTTGTATCGTGTCTTTTTGTCTTATTGTTATCACATTTATATATTTTGTTTATATATGTTATATAATTATATGTTCTTTTTTTTCTTTTTTTTATATAAAACCAGTATATTTTGTTTATATATGTTATATAATTATAATGTTCTTTTTTTTCTTTTTTTTATATAAAACCAGTAATTCAATAAACTGTTGATCTATCTATCTATCTATATCACATACACCATATTACATATACATACATATCATCCCCTATCTGCATTATCATCTGCTATCTGCGTTATTATCCCCTATCTGCGTTATCATCCAATAGGTTATCAGTGTCGCTTTGTGCAATCTTGAAAAGATCAATCTTAAACTTCCCAGAAATCTGATAATTCTAGGAATCTCTTTTATCCTAGGTAACTATAAGTATAATTATTTACATTCTTATAATATAATTATATTTACAAAATATCATCGAATTTTAATATAGAAATTATCATTTATAAAATGCCATATGTTATTAATAATTTAAACTCGCTGTTAATTAATTGTACGATACATTAATGAGTTATATTAATTAATACAACTATACAATTAGCAATTATATTAAATAATATGTTTTATTATTAGTATCTCTAATAATTACTATTATATTTTATATTTAAATAATAATATAAATTAAAAATTATAATAAATATATGCACATAATTTACAGGTATCGCCATTCCGCATTTTATGAAAAAAAATCGAAATGTAATAGATTCAGGTAAATACATACACACACTCAACTATATATATATAACCATAATTGTATATTGTTTTAAGGATCTGCAGAATTTGACAAAGCTATTTCAATTCTACTTAATATTCCGATGTTTATTGGAGGTGCACTAGGATTCATATTAGATAATATACTTCCAGGTTATTATCATTATTATAACCATTATTGTAATATTTATTTCTATTTAACTATTTATAAATGTTGATAAAATTGGTATTTTAGGAATTATATATATATAAGTTAATTATAAATTATTAAATATAATAAATTTATCTTATACACTATATTATAATTTATTAAATATATTAACTCACATTATTAATATAATTAATGCCATAATTATGACTCTATATAAATTTATTAAATATATATATATATATAATAATATTATTTACTAATAATTGCTGTTATTTGTAATCGTGAGTGAATTTTATTTTATAATTGGGTTTAATGACTTTAAGATACATATTTATACAATATCATTAATATATTAAAACTATTATAAAATATATCAATCAATTTTGAAAATATATCAAGATTATGTATTATCTTATTATTTTAAAGTCTATATATATAACAATAAATAGCATTGCTTATGCAATGATATTATTGTATATGACCAATTTACTTTAACTATTTTACTAATACAATATTTCTATATTTTATAAATTAATTTATAATTTGGCACTGTGATATAATATTATTAAATTATAGGAGATAGAAAATCAAGAGGATTTATAGATACTCCAAGAACTGGCGCACAAATGCAAGAAGTGAACACTATTTATGATGTTATGGGAATTAACGCATATTTTAGTAAGCGAAATTCAGATGGTGGTATACTCAAATATATCCCATTTCTCCCTATGTACAAAGACAACGTAGTTAGCACTAATAAAGTTGACAATTTTAAAAATATAAGTACATAATGTACACATCGAAATTTAATTATAATGTATATAATATATAATATTATATATTATTATATGTACTATTGTTATATATTATATTATATATATAATATTTAATATATTTAAAAGTATTATTTTATGTATTTCATATTATGTTATATTTAATTAAATTGTTTATAATATTGATATATATATCTTTAAGATAACAAATTAACAATTATTTATTCATTAATTTTTCATTATATATATATATATATATATATATATATTCAAAGATATTTTGTAAATATTATTTTTTTATCTCTCCTAATATTTTATATAATTAAAATAAATTTTATTTTTATACTTTATAAAATTATTAATACCTATATAGCTTGTAGTGATTTTTTTCTATATGATAATAATATAAATTATAACTTATTTAATAAATATAGAATTATGCAAATAAGCATAATAGATAAAATAAAACTTATATATTATAGTATTAATACTAATAAAGTAATTTGGAATTCGCGAAATAGAATTTAAGAATAGTAGAATTAAGTAAAACTAATTTTCATTCAATAATTCATAAATATCTTGAACACAAAAGGCTAAACTAAATTATAATATCTTAATTATAATACCAGATAATACATATTTAGATACATAAATAATAACGGAATAAGATAAGACTAACGTTCGTGAGTACATACCTAATCTTAAGAAACATAATTTAGGAAACAAATTTGATATTTGGATCAAATACATTATGATATTTGGAAAATACTGAAAACAATTATGGTCGATGTTACTATATATTTATTGTTATTAGCTAATTAGATGAGGAACAATCTACCTTTGGTGATTATAATTAATCCGTCTATTTCATTCTTCCGTAAAAGACTGAAGAAACATATTTTATTATAATTATTTTTTTATTTTTTTAACATTATTTGATTCCCCTTTAGAGAATTGTTTCTACTACTATTTAAGTTTCTAAATATGTTATTATTACTATTATAATATATATATATAGTATATTATATAATATTTAGATTAATTAAATAGAATATTATTAATAAATCTGAATGATTTAGAGGATTATCTATAATTATTGATACAACTGGATAATTTAATATGATCATATTAAGGCATCCACGAGTAAGGGCAGGCGAAACCTTCATTTATAATTGTTATCAAAACAAATAGTTTATTAAAATATTAAAATATATTTAATTATATTTAAAATGATATATATTACATCGTATAAAAGTAAATATAGGTGACTCAAATATGCTTGTTAAATACACTTTAAATTACACTTAAATACACTTTATTAACACGACGTACACTGTACGTTAAGGGTGATCATAGAAACAAATTTGTGTGTGGACACATTGCATCATATAGCTATTGAAATTTTAAGAATATATGTATACTTCAATTTTTTTTGAGTCATTTTTTACGACACGACATACTGTCATTTTTTTCGAAAAAACACAATGTAAAAATTCCAAGAAATTTCCAGGAAACTTTTTTTTTAATTCTATTTTTTATATTTTCTATTTCATTATTATAAAATAAATAGTGTGTTAAAATGTGATAACAAATTATTCATTACAAAGTTTTAAAATACTTATTTTTTTATAATTTATTTTATTTTAGCAAAATTTGTATCTAACTACATGTTAAACTTCACGATGCTGTCGTGTGACCTTAGATTAATAAAAAAAGGTGTGTGCTTCATTTTAATGGTATATTTATTAAGAAAAACATAGTCCAATGTTAATCTGTTAATTTTCAATATTCTATGATAATTATTACTGATAATTAATCCATAATTGTACGTCAACAAATTGGTGTGATAAATAGAAGTTAATATATTAACTTCTATTTATCACACTAATTTGACGTATCTATATATAGTCTGATATCTCAGAAATTGTTTTAAAATAATTTGTTTATAACTCCTATTTTTTACATTATATCTTTTGACATCTTTGATGCATCATTATATTTTGTAGTTTATACTTACTAAAAAGTTTATCATAGATAATGTTATTTTATAATATAATATTATAATATAAAATAATTAGATACATTTATCTTACAAAATAGGCACAAAGTTGTAGAAATTATTATATTTTATTACATAAAAATATCTTACATGTTTAAAATCAAAGTTTTCAACTGACTTGGAGTTCTAAAAAAAATAATTTAAATCAATATTTCTGAGATATAAAAAATCTAAATTTTATTTGTAGAACAAATTTGTTAACGTCGTACGTCGTACACGGAGAGAGATTATACATAGTATATGCATTATAGATATTGTTTAACATCATAAGCGGGTACCTATGGCTATGTATAACATATTACTTTTTATTATTTTCAATTTGGAGGATTATTGACCACCCAATTAAGTGTATAATATTGCATAGGTAAGGGTAGGGTAATAATTGCATTAAATTACATACATGTGTATTTCCCATATAAATATTAAGGTACTAGTTTTATATTTGAGGACGTTTGAAATATATGTAGTTTATATCAATTATTTAATTGGATTATTTTTTTTTATATATTCTAGGATTTGTTTACAATTTCTGTGAGTTTTTCAACAACAAAATGTTAAAGTCAACAAGCTTTTTTGCAATAATATTATGTTCTAACAATATAATACATATGATAAAAAATGTCTATTATAAATATATTATGGATAAATCTATTAATAAAAATAAATTCAATGAAATATCAATATTAATCTCAATTAGTTTCCGTATATAAAGCTAATCATTATGTAATATATAATTTAATTAAATTGTTATAACTTAAAGTGAGCTCATTTTAGATAAACAAATATTTTCTTTAATTATATAAATAGTTAGTAAAAAAATCATAGATTATTTAAAAAAAATCAAATGAAATAATTCATATAAACTACATATTTTACAAAAGTCCTAAACATATAATGCTCTACCTTAATTATTTCTATGGAAAATACAGATTTATGTAATTTAATGATGACTTCCCTATCTTTTCCCATCCACATTTTTGACATCTAAATGGGTGGCCAATAAATCTCCAAATTAAAAAAACATAAAACGTGTACGATATACATACCTTCAGATTCTCGCTTACGATATTGCAATACTATCCGCAATGGACACATTATGTATACATTATTACATTAAATTACAATTAACAATTTATTTTCAAATAAGAAAATTCATAATGTTTACACTCGTTATACCTGTTTCTAAACGCTAATTATGACACATTTCGTTTGTAAAAATTTGTCATCCAAACATTGCTACATGAATATTGCTACATGAATATTGCACAAAAATAAAAATGATATACTTAATGTAATAATCATATCCTTTAAGCAGCACACGATGTTTCAATGTAATATACCACTTATCATCACTCCTAACGTATACGGTAGTTAGTATACGCGTGTTTATAATTCATATCTGAGGCTGGCGTAGTTAATATTGTATAAAATGGTGTCATCATTTTCAATATTTTAATATAACATTTGTTTTTATAAACATTACAAATAAAGGTGTCGCCGATCCCCAGACGAGATACATCGTAAACACGAGTATAAATACACTGCTAAAGCTTACGTAAATATATTCGTTATGGCCTAATGATTGATCTCACTTCCGCGTAACAATATTATATAGGCTTATCATTTTATCATATTAGTTGCAATTATATATATATATATATGTGTGCGTGTGTGTATATGTGTATGTGTGGGCGTGTGCATGTTATATTAATGATGCAACGTGATGCATAACACTATATAATACTATAGTAAATAATAGCTCGAGGAAAACAATTCATACATATATTATAAATAAAAACAGACATACGATATTCTCGATATAATTAATTAAAACAATAGAGGTATTAAATTACATGTGTGTATTTGTTAGTTATTACGTGTATTATCACTTTGCCATTATTTTACAATATATAGTTAACGTGGTTAGATTACTTTTTGTATATTTTTTGATATTATGTTATAATACTTTTCATATAGAAAATTCATATAAATTGAAAACCTTATCCCTGCTAAATATAACTGTATACAGTTCTATTTAGCAGGGATAAGGTTTTCAATTTATATGAATTTTCTCATCTATATATATATATATATATATATATCACTGATACTAGTTTTAAAATATAAATTTGATATTTAATTATTTCGAAAAACGTTATTTATTGATTCAAATATAAGTGTTTACTTATAGTACACATATGTTTGTATTTACTTATATTTACTTATATTTAAATTAAATTATTATGACATAATTATTTTTCTAATTATAATAATATTATATTAGTTGTATAAAACATGAACTATAGATCAACAACTCGGGTATGGCTTCGAAGTTATCATTTACTAAATTGATTGTTAATTAAAATCTATATTTTCTATAAATATATATTAAATTAATTAATATTGTTATACTTACAAACCCGATATTTAATTATGTTTACTATATATATATATATATATATATATATATATATATATATAACTGACAATATCTATATACATTATCAGTATTATATACATGTGTATACAGTTTTAGTATTATAAGCAGATATCATCAGTATTACAAGCATACTACACCACTGCACGTATCCTTCCATTGCCTCAATTCCAACTTACAACTCCTTCAATCAATACTAACCTACTTCTAACAATATAGCCTATATATAATCGGTCTCTGCTCTATATTAATATCCGTGATGTACGCATCGCTGGCCCGAGCTATGATTCATAGCCTATGACACACCACCCCCCGTGTATATCTACTCTACCTCGCCTGTTTTCAAACGAATTCTAAAACCTATTGTTAATGACCACATCTTTCTCTTTATTGTATACAATACCGTATACGGATGATTGTCCGCGCATAGCCGTAGTCACTAGAGCCAAGAGAGTAAAAAGTAACTATACTATAAGTGTGTTAAAAAGACTATGCGTCCGAACCGGATATTTATATTTATATCTATTAGCGAGTCGGATTTACGTATAGGTCACGAGTTCGAGCTTCGTTACAATGTATTCGTTACAATGTATCGATACAACGTAATCAATGACTAATATAGATTACTCACTTTTTAATTTAAAATGTGATTAGCCTTTTGATATTTCCTGATTACTAACATTATTTTATTCAAATCACTAATATGTATTCCTGTGTGTTGATATTTTAATTATAATATAGAGAGTATCAGGTACCTATATATATATATAATTTCAGTATTATTAAGGTAGTGTTAGTATTTTCGAGGAATTTATTATTAAATATTATATATATATATATATATATATATATATATATATATATAGATATGTGAATATGTATATAGATATGTGAATATTATATAGATAATACCAGCGGTAAGACCCTCACCTACATATAGGTAGACGTAACTGACACGACATGAGATTTGATGTTAACTATCGCACGTGCAATGTTAGTAAACATATCTATTGTTATTTATCTATTGTTATCTATCTACATTAATACAATGACTACATACGCTTACATTCTATAATTAGTTTGTATTATTATAAAAACTAAAATTAGTTTTTATTATTATACAAACTATCTGTGTAGCTCAGTTTGTCGAGCCGTTGGGTAGAGTGGGCGTAGGATGCCGGTTAAATCCGTATCCGTTTTCCTGCAATCCGATCTTAACATCATATGTACATGTAATATAATGTATGACATAACGATCGGCTCACGTATGGCTATCTTAAGTGAACTTAATGTGAGAGCTCTCACTAGTGGATGTGTATTAACATAAGAGTTACGTGCGGAGCATTGTTATAGCATACACTTCGTCTAGGTTTCTGGATGGGATGAAACGACTACACCACAATAAAATAAATGTACTGATGGGTCAATAATTTAAAATAAATCGTTAATTATTTATTATTCATAAATTAATTTTCATCTTAATACATAATTATTTATAATTATATTTAATATATATATACCAAAACAAAATATAAACATTATAATGTATGTATACATACACTAGAATACAACTGATATATACGTTAGTATTATGTGTACAGTTTTATTTTGTATGTATTGTCAGAATTCAATATACTTGCAGAAGTACATAAACTACCATTATGGACATAATATATATACAATATATTACATATATTATTGATATTTTTCATTTAGGATAATACACAATTAATGTATAAATACATTAATATATTAACCGTTATATTATTTAATGTAACACTATAATTTGTATTATCATATTATTATTAATTAATTTATAATTTAGATATATATATATATATATCATTGGCTTGATATTATATGAAAGTACCTATATTTAATATTAATTTAGTTCAGATGATAACCTATTATGATGATGATGATGATGATGATGGTAGTACCAGGTTTAGTATGCACTAACATGGTACCATTTAGCCCCTTCGCTCGTGCGGAACGAAGATAATAATCTGATAATAGCAATAACAATAATACGTTTAAGATAAGACGACGATTACAAAAATAATAAGTTAGATGAGTTAGTGATTAGAGGTAGAGAGAAGAGAAGAAGTAATATTAATTAATCTTTTGATGGATCAAATAGAACGAATGATAGTTGGGAGGGATTCCATAGAATGGGGCCGGAATTTTTAAAGCTCTAGAATTTAGCAAAGTGTTACTAGAGTTCGGGGAGATAAGAAGAGGATAATTTAGGTAACGAATGGAAGGTAATATTGTACTATATTGAATTAGATAAGAGATATAACTATAGTTATATATATAGGAATATATGGGAATAGTAATGGTGGA
The DNA here is from genome assembly GCA_964019155.1 of Osedax fenrisi. Lineage (NCBI taxonomy): Eukaryota > Metazoa > Annelida > Polychaeta > Sabellida > Siboglinidae > Osedax > Osedax fenrisi. The sequence continues at coordinate 78,813,549 of OZ025239.1, forward strand.
GGTATCAAATGTATACGTACTAGACTAAAGGACATTACTAGTAGTTCATATCACGTGATATGAAGGTACCTTAAGTAACTGTTATTGACCACTAACGATTGTTATATTAACTAGTATATAAATACACAAGTTCATAATTCTACGTAAAATATACACATACATATTATTTACATATTTAATATATGCATTATAATATAACTACATATAGTTATAAAGTTAGAGAAGAAGAAAAAACAAATTTGTATTTGTTATGTTTAATATGTATGTTTATTTTATCATCGAAACTTTCCCTAACGATTTATCCATATGGCATATACATTTACATACATTTACATTTTTCGGGTTTCGGACTGCAAACTGTGCTTATAAAGCAATCAACCGTCCATATATATTTGAAGTTAATGTTTCATATTAAATAGATAGGTTTTCAATAGTTTCTTGAAGTTTGGAGTTGATGGTGTAGTACGGATGGATGTGGGGAGAGTGTTCCAGGAGTATGGGACGGATATTGCCCATGCGCGAGTGTTGGTTGAATGTAAGTTGTGTTTAGGAGGGAGTTGAAGTAGAAACGTGTTGGTGGAGTGTGTAGTGGTTCTAGTTGGTACTTTAGTTTGAGTAGGGATGCTAGGTAGTCAAGAGAGTCATGGTGGATTGCTTTATGAGCCAGTAGTAGAGTTTTATATAGGATTCTATGGCGTACAGGTAGCCAGTGGAGTTTAACTAGGAATGGAGATATATGAGTATTTTGGTATGTTGAATATACACCTAGCTATAGAATTTTGAAGAATTTGGAGTTTAGTAATATACGATGAGGGGGTATTGTAAAGGATAAAATTGCAGTTGTCGAATAGAGGTAGGATGTAAGCAGAAGCTATAATAGTAGCGGATATTGATATTGAATGACGAATAAGGCGAAGTGAATGTAGTTCATAGTTTAATAGTTTTGTTATGTGGGATAGTTGTCTGTAAAAATTAAAAGTATTGTCAAATATAACACCAAGATTTTTGACATCGGTTGAGTACATGATGAGCTGTCCATTAATGTTAATTGGAGGGGGAATTTATAAAGTTTTACTTCGGAAGGAGAGATCAAGTAGTGCGAGTATTGTGCCATTTTTGTTAACAAGGTTAGTGAGAATATCGCTGGATATCTTAGCTAGTGCGGTTTCTGTTGATTTGGAAGGAAGATGTGAACTTTGGAAGATATGAGGCATGTTGTGTGATATTAAATAATACGTTAGTTGTTTCGCGACGATTCGTTCCAAAGTTTTGGACATTTTTTGAATTTTTGAAAATACGTGTATGTAAGGTACCTCGATAAGCTATTATTGATTATGTATATAATCTGATATTATATATATATATATATTTATATATAATTAGTAATAATTAATTAGTAAATACAGATGCACCATTCAGATGCACATGTAAATATGCAATACTAATCCCTTGACTATGGTTGCATAATGCATTAAATAACAATAAGTACATATATTTTCAAATAATCGTAACTTAATGCTTGATTTTTCAGTAATAAAACATTGCATATATAAATACAACTTCCTGTGTGGCGTCAGACATACACGCAGTATGATGCGAGTTCAAACACCATATGGACCATTACAATAGGTTTTAAAATAATATTTAGAAGTGATATTATATAATTGTGTATAAATAAATGATCGGATATTGTTAAAACCATGGATGCCTTAAGGGGACGAGCGCCGTTCGGTCTATAAATAGATTTTAATATGTAGGATATAGGGAATTGGTACGTGTTTTAAAAACGCGATGGCTTAAGCCTATACAAATTTGTATACAATATAGTTATGCATGACATGTAGCATCACATGTATTCACATATTCATAAATTCACATTATAAATAAACGACATAATATGACAGTTGCTAATGGTTTTCAAATTGTTTCAACCTATCGAGTATTCATAATGTTATCATATAATATATATTCTTAACTATTTTGAATAATATTGTGAAAAATAGGGTCTATAAAACATAATTTTTTTGATATTTATACGATGATTTATATCACACTTTTTAGACGTATAGACGTAAAAATAATCAGTCAATTATACATATTTTCTCGTAAACAAAAATAGAATAACAATGTGTTGTTATGATAAAACGAGTGGCGCTCGACGAGAGTCCCCTTAACACGAGAGCAGCTTCGAAGGAACAGTAGAGCCATATATGGTTATAAGGGGAAACTTCATCTAAGTTCCTTGATGGGATGAAAGGACTCCGCCAAATAAAATAAAAACAACAATAACAATTACTATAAAGCCTTTTTATATGTTCGTCTGTTAAACTTTCACGAGATAAAAACCACACACCTGGTAATCTACCGAAAGTTCATTATTTAGTTTAAAATATCGACTACAAAGGTGACGAAAAGCCCCGGTAAACCCGAGCCCTAAGGTAAGCCCAGTTAACTAGATGTAATGTGATACGATCGTCTGTGTGGCCGGTATACATGACTGACTGTGGCGTAATTAGTATTCGTCATCGTCAGTGTGTGTGTGTTGTGATAGATCGTGTATTCCTTACATATAATGAATACTTCAGCCTTATTATCTACCCAGACAGTTATATATATATATTTATATATATATATATATAATGTTATATATATAAATAGATATATTATTGAATAATATTTAATAATACGTATCATTACGTACATACAGTTTCAACACGTATTTCTGGTGTTTAACGTTTGCGTGACGATATGCTTCGTGTACAAGTTAAGCGATTACAAAACAACATCCGGGAGTACTAGCGCAACGGAAGTGGATAACGCTTCGAAGATAACAAAACAACTAGTTACGATAATAAAGACCGAAGACACCGTCAGAGTCACCGATGAATCGAAATGGACGAAAGAATTTCAAGTTAGACAATTTGTTATCGTATGCGTATATATCATCTGATACATTATTCATATACCTGGAATATATTAGAAGTTTAATTAATTGCATGTATATATATATATATATGTGTGTGTAGAATAATGTAGTTATACATTTTTACACATATGAATCTACCTAAATAAGTAAATAATGTCATATAATCTGCAATGGTACATATGCTCCATGTATATTTACCTACTGTTCACTGTATATCGTGCACTCTAGATATATCGCTCCTTGATGTTAAGCGAAGGGTTCAACCTTACGCCATATTTAACGTGCCGGTGTCATATAATAAATCGTCCCCATTTCAAAAATCGTCCCCAATGGTCACGTGACTACAAACTCGATGATATTTCACTAAATACACATACGAATCGCTTGAAACTTAAACCATATATAACTATTATGTATATACACACATTTGGAAAAAATCAACTTCTAATTACTCATTAAAAGAAAGTAATACTCAAATATATAACGTATATCGGAGATGATTTTGAAAATACCAGATTAAACTATAATAAATTAATATTTTAAAATTCTGAATCTACAGAAGTTATTATTTTTCAATTTTAAGTATAATACAATAAGATCGTATTCTAAAATTGTCTCTATATACCATTTTAATTAAAAACATTATACGCATTTATATTCGTGAATATAAATATATACCAAAGGGCTTTGCATACTCTATTTATAACTTTATACGGGTATCGCGCGCTCGGTTTAAATGTGAAGCGATTCGTATGTGTATTTAGTGAAATATCATCTTATGTGTAGTCACGTGACAATCGGGGACTATTTTTGAAATGGGGACGATTTATTATATGACACCGGCAATTATATCCAGAATGTCTTGTTCTTATAATAATGCGACCTATATATATATATATATATATATATATATATATATATATATATATATATATATATATATATATATATATATATACATACACGTATACGCGTTATATGTACTGATATACGTGGATACCTCAAACCTCGATATAAGGCCTAAATATGTCAATCCCGGGGCTGGTGTTATATCCTACTTGCAATATATATATATATATATATATATATATATATATGTACACTCAAATCGACTTGTACATGCGTTACAGGTACCCAATATCGTACATTACAACTGGTTCGCCGAGAACGACATAGAGTTTAAGTTCCACCACATGTTGTCCGTGCTGTCCGCCATTCACTTCATCAAGCCCACAGCTGTGATGTTCCACACTAACCGGCCACCCATCGGCAAGTATTGGGACCGCATCAAAGATCTGCCCATCTTCCAAGTTCGTAGGCGTCTACGTAAGCTCGACCTCGATGCGCTGTGTCCACGCGCGCACACGTAAAATGAACGAATGAACGAATGTTTATGTATGCACACAAATAACGTTAGACGTTCTCTATTGCGTAACAAAAACATAAAATAACTAAATACGCAAACGAATATAAATCAGTTGAAAATAATTGAAAATTAATGTTTACGAATTAATAACAATAAATTAGAATAAAAAGACGAATAATGTACATTAGTTCTTAGTCCTACAGGTAGCGCATTCCATAACTAGGCCGCATGGTAAGGTGAGCCGGTTGTCTCACAATAGTATGACATATAGTATGTCTCACTCTGAAATAATTCACATATATATTTAAAATATAGGGTAATTTTGTTGTTGTTTATTCGATTTTGATTTGGCATTTCCCTGGCCATTTGAAAATTGGCAAAAAAAATGAAGAAAAAAAAATCCTACTATTTTCTATATAAATCGCATTTAGATGTCGCTAATTTTTATAATTTATTTATGTCTATAATTTTTTAATATAATCGATACATAAGTTTTTTAAATAACACAATTATCAATAATAAAAATCAATTTCTTATGTTAATTAACTATTAACTAGTTGTTAATTAACTGTTAATATTTTTAAAAATATAAAATATTTTGTTGAAAATAAATATATATGTAAACATTTTTATTTTGAAAATTAGAAATTTTCTTTGGTGTAATATATATTAGGTATGAAGATTATATAAAAAAAAAATTGTAAATTATTAATAATAAATTAAAATTTGTTCATCAAAATAATCAATAAAATCTGATTTGTTATTGTTTCATTTGATTTTAAAATTAATAAAATTAATATAAATATGTGTATATATGTATATGAAAATATATAGGTAAACATAATATAATGAATTTTAAATAGAAGTTTGAAAATTTTGTATTTTTGAAAAAAAATTCTAAAAATAGATAATATTATAAGGAATTCTAGAGAAAATTTTAAAAGGATTTTAAAACTTGTCTTTATAATATATAGATATATAATTAATAACATGTAAACATTTTGTTTCAATAAAATAAATATTAATACTATTAATATGGATTTATATAATTATATTAATAGCCCATGTTAAATCTGTATCTCTGCAATGTTAAATATAATTCTTCCTGGAAAGCAACTACAAATTAAAAAAAAATATTTAATTTAACTTTATTGAATATATAGGTAGATATATCTTTTGAGCCAGATTTCTATTCCAAAAAAAACACACCATAGCGGTTCAGCTTAGCGTTCGGCGTGTGCTTTCGAGAATATTCGCGCCGCTATTTGCGAATATTAATCGCGGTTTAGATGAAACGCGTTAGGCTACCTCGGTATGTTACGTCATACTATTGTCACGTGGTTCCAGGGCATTAGTTACCCTATCGTACCTTATACTACACTCGTATTGATACACGCACACGTATACATATATAATAACAATCACTTATTATATATATATATATATATATATATATATATATATATATATTATAATATATCAATAGATGATTTCGTTTTTAATATTATAATACATATAAATAAAATGAAAATGATGTAATATCTGTTTACTTATAATGGACTTCATAGTACGATGTGTATCTCTATTGTATTGTCACCCAATTACACATATATATGTGTGTATTGTCTGACGTGTGATCAATGTCTAACATACACACCACACCTAACTCATGTATACGCTATGTGGCTACACGCTATGTGGCGTTGTTCACTGTACCGTGACGATCTCCTCACCGTTTGCAGTTGAAACATAGAGAGCCTCCGCTACGGTTACTAGGGGTAACGGTGAAGAAACCCGAATGGTACACGTCTCATTCCAACGTGGACAGACTTGTTATTCTTTACGAATACGGAGGTAACAACCACTTATATATCATAGTATTGTAATCTCTTAGACATTGATACACACACGTGCATATATATAATGTGTGTTCCATAATCATGTATTATAACCAGCAGTAAAGAGAATACACGTATACATAGAGCTTATGTAATGTTACTAAGTGATAACTAAGTGATATTTGCATAGTTAAAGAAAGTAAATAATATAATTAATAATTCATGCGCATTAACATTACCTATACTTTATTAATTTAAATTAATTTTCGATTATATTATTATAATATTATATTTCCTTATTTGTAAATTATATATTCTGTATTACATCAGCTTTATAATTACTTCTATTCATTATAATTTAATACGATATAATACTATACTCATTTATTTGTATATGTCTAAATTAAAATTAATAATATATATATATATATATATATATATATAACTGACTGTGTGGCTCAGTTGGCTAAGGCATCAGATACATAAGCAGTAGGACACGGTCTCAAGTCCCGTCAGGACCATTAACATAGGTATTAACATTATATTTAGAAGTGATCTTATATAATTGTGTATAAATAAATGATCGGCTCTCGTTAAACTATGGATGCTTAACATGAGAGCAGCTTCGAAAGTTATTAGAGTAATATGGTTATAAATGAAAACTTCATGTAAGTTCCTGGATGGGATGAAAGTTCTCCACCAAAATAACAATAACAGTAACAATAACAATGTATATATTAAATGATAACGTGCATTGCATCGTATAGGTATCTATCTAGACTTGGACGTATTAGCGACAAGGTCATTCGATGACCTCCGCCATTACGTGATGACCGTGGGACTGGAAGTTTCTAACAAATGTTGCGGTTAGTGTTGGTAATCACGTGATCATGAAAGTAATCACGTGGCCATGCAAGTTAACACGTGACCACATTATCGTCAGTAAACAGTCTGGGTGATAATAGGCTTATTAAGACTGCCTACTAAAATAATGCAGTCTACTATTTAATGTCCCTATATATGTATGTATGTATGTATGTATGTATGTTGTATGTATGTATGTATTTATTTATATATGTATGTATGTATGTATATATGATGATGATGATGATATGTATTTATTTAGACACTCGAATAATATTAAATTCATGAGAGTGTGAGAACGAGAAAAGTAATATTTTTTTTTATTTTTTTTTGAATATTGAGAAGGTCATATCTGTTGTCATTAAATTTCTCGGTAGCCTGTTCCAGGGATTAGAACCTTCCTCTGAAAAGTTTTTTTTTCCAAATTTGATAAATTTGTAAGGTGGTTCTTCTAGGATTGGTGTAGAGGAGGATCGCAGTAGACGGGTGTTATTACTATATATAAAGTCGTCAAATATTGGAGTGGGTTCGGTGGTTATCAGTATTTTATGGATAAGAGGTTATCAGTGTTTTATAGTTAATTTGTTGAGTTGTAGTAAGCCAGTTAATGTGTAGTTGCAGGTTGGTCACAGAGGTAGTATAGTCAGTATTTTTTAGTTGGTATATGGTTCGTATAGTGAAGGAACGCGAATGGACGCTTATTAACATGATCCATAATTTATTGCTAAGAGGATCGGTCCATATAAATATATATATATATATATATATATATATACGCACTCGCACACACACACATACGCACACACACACACTCGCACACACACTCGCACACATACACTGGCACACACATACGTACACAGGTAGCATCATAGTGGCGTCCAATTCGTCAGTGTTCCTACGACTATGGATGAACGCGTTCATAGACGACTACCAGATGGGCAATTGGGCATACAACACCGGACAGGTTAACGGGCCAGCGTCTCGCTTTTATTCGCCGTTTTAAGCCGAGGCCGTAAGTGCGAATATCGTCGCGAATTTACGTGAAATTATAGATGTGTTTCGTTGTTGGAACATATTAGATAATTGCGATAATTCGTAGATGATGGTCGTGAGAACGTGAATATTCAGCCGAGTTGTGGCTTCGTGATGTATACATTTATGTCTTCTACCAGAAATAAACAACTTGTGTATGTAATTAGTAAGTGTATTTTACTGCCTTTAAACAACAATTTATATTTTTTATTTAACAATATCTTTAAATTTCATTATTTTTTTATAGAGAATATAACTATGAACATCTTTGAAAATTAGTCTAATTAATCGATTTTGGAGTAATGGGAGTAATAATCAATATGAAATTTACAAATTGCGTAAACTAAAATTATACTTTATCGTTTAATTTATACTTGATTTTATTTAATATGGCAATAGATCTTAATGATATTCTTAATATATGGGAAATATGTATTTTCCAATTTAATTTATCATCGATAAATAAACCTAAAATGTGGTGTTACTATTAAATTCTATAGGCATATTATTAATAGTAATATGTAATAGAATAGATGAAAGTGAATATATATATATACATATATATGAAATATATATTTATGAAATTTATATTACTAGGTACCCTACAATCTTGGGCAACGATTTCCAGAATTGGTCTACTTGGAACCGAATAAATTGAATAGACCAAATTATTTAGAAATGGATAAAATATGGGGGCCGGACACTTTTGATTGGAAACAAAACTATGCGATTCATACCTGGTTAGCGATTATATTATTTAATATTTAAATAATTAATATACGAATTAATGTATACATATATGATATATATATACATTATAATATTTAGTATGCTATTTATATTCATATATCATTTAATTTATTATAAGTTTAAGATAAATCATATGATATATAAAGCTATGTATTGAATAATATAATATAAGAAGATACACTAAAACTCCAAAAAGCCGAGAGTTAAATCTTTTAATAGATCGCATGAGTTATGTAAATAATATTATTCGTAAAATGAACTAATTCTAATTATTAACTAATAGATTAAGGTACACTTATAAGTTACACACACATATATATATATATATATATATATATATATATATATATATCCCATGTAATTATCTATATCTAACGTACGTATCATTAGGTATCGTCAGTGGCATACGTCAATGTTGCCCGGAATTATTGAACCCGATGATGAAAATATTAAAACTAAAGTTGGCCCCTTTTGGGAAATCGCTAGAATTCTAATATACGGAAGTCCGAATATTATAAATAAGGATAAATAAAAATAAAAATATAAAAATTATAAATAAATAGTGTTTTAATTAAATAAATAATTGCGTTATATGTATTGCGAAATATAAATATACCATATGGTATGATAAAAATACATATATTTATAATATAATTACTAACGTTAGAAAATTATATCATATAATTATTTATAATTAAAATAGTGTTAGCATGTAGTTATTATAAATTTTAAAATATTATTTAAAGAGTAAAATAAATAAAATAAAACTATAAATTTACATACTTTTAAATACTAACATGAGAATAATTTACAAAAATAATAACACATAGAAAATATAAATAAAGTGAGAGTATACTATTTAGATTCTAATCATTTTATAATAAACTTACTATGTTATTTATAATTGATGTATTATTAAGAAATTATCTAAGAATTATATATATATACATATAAATCAATAAAACGTACTTATTTACTTAACTTGGGCTCTCGCTCGATCAGCTCTTATAATCTTTCTCCATCTGTCATGATCCATCATCGCACTTTTTATTTCAACAATATCATCAAGTCCGCACTCTTTCCTAACCATATCGATGTAAGTAAATGGATGTCTACCTCGTTTTCTTTACCCTATTTGAGGAGTCCAGTTTATTGGCGATATCATCATCGTGTCGTATGAAGTGGCCGGCCAGGCGAATTCTTCGCTCGGATCCGACTATCTCGAGATAGTGTTAGTAAGTATTTTCAAATCTATAAATACCATTGTATTGGTTAATAGCTATTGCATTTGTGATTTATTCTGGTATTTATTATTATTATCATTGTACAATTCTAGACATATATGTTTATAGTCTATCTACACATCTATAGTTTCTATGTTAATACTATCTAATGCTTTTTTTAAGTCTACAAATAATATGTGTTAAATACTATCACAGTTTTAAGATTTCGAGTCTTCACTCCTTCGATCATATATGAGAAGTATACTTCTTAGTGCAATCACGTGTTATTAGTTGATTTACCCTTTCTAAACCCATTGTTGTTTATACGTAGAAGAGTATCTATGTATGGTTGTATACGATTCAATATCATTGAGTTTATGATTTGTATCGCAATAGTAGATAGTGCTATAGTTTTCCATGGGTGAACTTATTCAAAAGTTTCAGATTGTATGAGGTATGTTATTACAAAAAACCATTGTGCAGATTATTCAGGTTGAGTTAGTATCTTATTAGCATATGCATATACTATTAAGACTTAACATATATGAGTATTAAGTCATCGAAATGACCGTACTTGAGTATGTATAATGAATTTCATGTGGACCCGTAGCCTTGTCATCGGTAAGTAAATCTATCATATTCCTCATTTGAGAATGCACCTATAGGTATATATATATATATTCAATTTTGTATAGTTGATAGTTTTAATTTACGAGCGCGTATTTTGTTGTTCGTAACTATAGTGAGACGATAAGATGACTATGATGAGATGACTATAAGAAGATTTCTGAAATTATGGTAATATTTATCAATTCTTTGTGGTTTACTGTTAACTTTAATTTCTCCTCGTTTCGCATTCTTTCTATCAGTATGTATGTTGATTAACTTCCAGCTTTCAGCGTGTTTGCACATTTCATTAGTAAATTCAACTCATTTTATTTCCCTGTTCATCATAGAGTACTAGCCATTCTTATCATAGACGGTGTATAGATGTTGCTACTATATCGTGATTTGATGTTTAATTAACAATTATGTGAGTGTGAAGTGCGGTATTTACTATATTCTGTACTGGCTTATTTGATATATTGTGTTGGATTATATTATCTTTTTTTCTTTTTATAGGAATCATGATTAAGACTACCTTTTATTTGCTTCTATGAAATGCTGGTAGGTTCTTTTGCATTTTAACTCGATGTTTCTATATTAATTGTATTGTATCATTATTTGACCTTTGTGCTATAGTGGTTGCTTATTAGTTTGTTGTTAGTTTTTAAAGCTTCCATTTATTATGAATCATTATGTTGTGTAATTGTGATAATCGGTATCCTACATGAACGTCCATAGTTTACAATAGGCGTTTTATATTCTGATAATCATTATATTGGATTCCTCCTCAATGAAGAGCTGTCCATGTATATGTATTGTGTTGTAGAAAGTATGATTCGCAATACCATTTCTATTATTATCGATATGTGCATTACAATATCTCATAACTAAGAGAATGTAGTGTTTAGTAAATATTTATGTAGCCTGTGTAAGTTAGTTGTAGTTTTCTTCCGAGTTTGAACCGCCTTTACATGGTGACTAATATACAATAATAGATACTGTCGGTTTCCAGAGAAGTTTATGGTCATAATACGATCATTCCATTTTATTACTTCTGCAAGTGCATTTTCTTCTGATTTATGACAAACAGCATGTCTAGTCCTCCAATAGAGCATTGTTAATGTTACGCCATGCTAAAGTGGTTACAAGTATGATCATTCTAATTTGATAATAATTTATTATATATTTGTTGAATATTTTATGGTCGACAATTCTTAGTAAATTTATGTTATTTATTTGTGTGAGCTCTGCTAATTCTTGACGTTGAGAGCATAGAAGAATTTAATTTAAATTCATTACTTCTATATGTTATGCTAGTCGTTTAGAAGTTGTATACAATTAACATTATAATCGAACCTGATCTTTCGTTTGGGTTTTGAGTCAGATCATTATTATGGATCCGTGTTGTTGCCAACTCTGTGATTTTCGAATTTTTAATTGTGTTCAGGGGCTTTTTATAGCATAATTTGATGTTCTGTTAATATATATATCTTCATTGGTAACAAGTCATATTGCAGTTTGCTTCCCTTTAACCAGACTCCTCATTGATAACCTGTGTGGTTCGCGTGAAGCTATCGATGATAAATTACCACCACCATGGATCTCATGGAGTCAATGGAATACGCGAGACTCTCCACCACATCAAAATTAAACTTGTATATTAATAAGTATACTTATTAGTATACTCTATAATAAGTACTCTCTATAAATTGTATATATTATGAAACTAATAAAACTATATTAGATATTAACTATATATTACAAGTAATATTACTATTACAACTACAATTTATATATTTGATGTTATCACTTTTAATTAATTAAATTAAAATATTATAAATGTTATTTATTTAAGGACAATTTATAAACAATTATTTATAATGAATACAACATTATAATATAATATTAATCATAATTATTTACGATTATAGAACAGTCAGCGATGAATATATTTCATATAAGAATGGTATAGGGAAAGTATAATTACACTAGTAGCTATAATATGGACACTCTAGGTATCTCAGAAACCTTAAATTATTAAACTATAACAACAAAAATGTATATTAATAAAATATTCATAATTATATAAATAAGTATTTTTAATTTTTAATTATATAACATAAATGGTGATATATACAAAATACTGATTTTTTTTATTACGTTTTTAAATTTATGAACAAATATTTCAACTAAAACCATCTCAAGAATATACAAATGTAGTAATATAAAACATATAAATTATTATTAATAATTTCGTATTCAAAAATTAATATAATTAGGTACACATAATTTCGATATTTTGTATCGACTATTAATTAAGTTATAAGAATATATCTAGAGGTCATACACATCCATATCATAGACACTATTGGTGCATTAATACGGAATCTATATAACTAATAATGCGATCGTGCGAATCATGTTGATTTTCATAAAAATCACGCGCGTTATAATATTAATACCATCAATTAAGCTACATCTAATCATATTTGTATATATATATATATATATATATATATATATATATATATATATTTATATGGTTTATTTGAATACATTTATAATCAAAAATATTAAATATAATTTAAATAATAATATAATTTAAAATAGTAATATAAATATCAAAATATAAGACTAAATACTGATGTAAAATTGTTAATTCTGATTTGTACATCAATAATATATAGTATATTCACATAGTGGTATATAGGGTATTATAACACGGGGTTTCCATATTCGAGAATGGGTATAGAATACGGATACTCCCGTTATATGTTGCATAAAAAGATAAAATATAATTTAAAAATCACAATAATATTCATAATCATATAATATTAATATATTGTAATTTTTGAATACAAATAATGATTCATACAATTTTAAGACGATTTAAGTGTCCGTATTAGGTTACTTACCCCTAGTTATATAAATATATGATGTATATATATATATATATATATATATATATATATCTGTGTCATATATGGCATATCTAATATAATCAATAACCTATATATATATATATAGCAATAATCTATATCTATAAATACATGTAATCAAACATATAGTTATATAATCCTATCAATAAATGTCCCTTTAGTTAAATTAAAAATGATAATAAATTAAATACTTATAGGATCTAAATACCTACTTATATTAAATTCATAAAATAATGTAATACGTATTGTTAAATAACGAACAATTATTGTTACAATAGCTAACTTACTAATATAAAATACGCATACTTGTACTTATATAAATTTAATCAATCAATCAATAATACGAGTCATATTATTTAAATCATAAAGTAATCATAATCCTAATCATATCATTAATAAATATGTCATTAAATAAAGTTGTCAAATAACTATAATTATATATTTTTGTATATATATATTGGATGAAATGTGATATGTCATTATGTCAGCCTCCATGGCGCAATTGGCTAGCGCGTTCGGCTGTTAACCGAAAGGTTGGTGGTTCGAATCCACCTGGGGGCGTATGTTTTTATTACACATGGGCACAATGAACGTGACACATAATGGAGATTGCCACTTGATACGGGCAAGTTGTATAGTTAATCTATACATTATCATAATTAGGGGAAAGTGGACACCTAATACGTACACTTTAACAATAAATGGTCTTAACATTTTATGACTCATTATTTATATTCAAAAATTACAATATATTAATATTATATGATTATAGATATTATTGTGATTTTAAAATTGTATTTAATCTTTTAATTCCATAGATAACGGGGGTGTCCGTATTCGGTACCCGTATCTTAATACGGACACCCTGTGTTATAATACGGACACCCTAAATACCACTAGATAAATCATATATTATTGATGAATCAATCAGACAAATGATTAATTATAGGGTGTCCGACGGAAAATAATACGGACACTATCCGTATTAAGACATCTAGAGTGTCCGTATTAGGGGCTTATATGATCTCTAGATATATGCTTATAACTTAATGAATATTTAATAACAAATTATATATATAATTTTTTGAATGCTTCATTTTTTAATAATATAGTGTTATATTTATATCGATACGTTTGTATATTCTTGAGAAGGTTTTAAGTTGACATTTTTTTTCATAAATTTAAAAATGTAATAACAAAATCAGTTTATTGGATATATTAGCAATATTTTGAATAATTAAAAAATAAAAAATACTTTTTTTAGACTATTTATATAATTATGAATATTTATTCATTACACATTTTTTTGAATAATTAAATAAATGAAATATGTTAGATTATGTAAATAAATGTAGATATCGTATTATACCTATGATATGCAATTGATATATATATACAGTCAACTATCGGTAAGTCGGACTACTGATAAGTCGGACACATATAGTTGGTTTGGTTGGATTTGTATTTTTGTTAATGTTAAATTAATCGGATAAGTCGGATACGTTGGATTGGATAAGTCGGACACATATTATAGTAATTTTTATGATTATTATACTGGATAAGTCGGACTTTTTATAAATTTTCAGAAATGTTTACTTTAAATAATGAATATTATAATTTTAGTTAGTAATATTATTTAATACAACATTTTATATTGTTGATTGTTGCAAAATTCCACATTTCGGTAACCCTTTAACTCACGCTGCGCATCTCATGTCGTATTTGCATGATATTCTGAGTCTCGGATAAGTCGGAAATCTCGCTAAGTCGGAAACTTTTCCAGGTCCCTTGCATGTCTGACTTATCGTGAGTTGACTGTATATATATATATATAGGTATAACTATAACCTATGACCCTGTCATGTGTTTAGTACATATAACTAGTGATATACATTTCAAATGTAGTTAAATTTCGAGATTTCCGAGTAACGAGTTCCTAAATCTAACGCATTTCGAATAGTTTAACATAGGACCTATAGTGTTAGCCATACAGGATTTGAATAGTTTAATATAGGATTATAGACTAATAAAATAGTTTAATATAGGATTATAGACTAATAAAATAGTTTAATATGGGATTTATAAGCGTATATATAGGCATAATTCTTCAAAAGATTATATATTATATTGTAATATACTATAGACTTTTTAATATTTATATATATATATATATATAATTTTAATGAATTTTATTGCATCATATTAAATAAAAAACCAGTCTTTTTTGATCGTAAATCAAAGTATATAATATTATGATAAATTCTAAAATCGCATATCACTTAAAGTAAGTATCTTATTTGTAGCTATATATTGGATGTTGATATTAACTGATTATATAGTTATATAATTATTATAAATGTATGTATTCTAAGTTTTATTTATAATAACTATAATTGGAAAAATAATAGCAGAAAACATAAAATATATAACTGTTGAGGATGTATATAAGAATCGATGTGAATTGAGGATCTAACGGTAAGCGCAAATCTGTGTATTATTCATAATCGTATAGCTAATTTATTAAGAATTAGGATAACATTATATAATTGTTATTATTTACCAAATCACACTGATTATATTTGTTAACTAGTATATTAATATTATGTAATAATATATATGTATTACGTAATATGGATTGTTGGTTCATTAATAAATGAGGGTGGTAGGTTATATCGGTAACAAAAACATATGTAGGTGTATTTACCCTGATGTATTAGCTTTAAAGATACGTATTTAATTAATTATTTTGAATACGTATTCATATTTTTGTAGGTACCATATTAGAGTAAATTATTTGATACTTTAGAATAATCCAAGTTTACGTTAAACTATAAAAATATTAAATATTAAATTAAATTAAATTAAATATATACTATTAAATATAATAATATAGAAATCTAACTCCAGTAGGTACAAGTACTATTTCAATTAAAAGTATAATTTGTAATAGAGCAATAGATAGAATATATTTGATACACTATAGGTTTCTAATGTGTTTCTGTTTCTTATATTAAAATAATGTAATATTATATAGTAATTACTATATAGTAATAATGCAACATGTGTCGATGTTGTCCTAACGTTATCACATCAGTAATTATACCTTCTGGGGGTTGGGTTTAAACTATCGCAAATGTATACAATATTGTATACATATTGTATACATTCTATACGTTTAATTACGATATATAAACTACATAGATGTAACACATATATATATTGGATGAAATGTGATATGTCATCTTGTCAGCCTCCATGGCGCAATTGGCTAGCGCGTTCGGCTGTTAACCCAAAGGTTGTTGGTTCGAATCCACCTGGGGGCGTTTGTTTTTATTATTATAACTAGTGTACACACTTAGATACACCAAGTAGGATAACTACCTACCATGTCGTGTGCAGAGAACACTGCCCATTCACGAATCTTATCGGTCTTTGAATCCAAATATGTTATTAAAAATTATTCAGAGCCACTTTAGATTGCGATATATATAGGTTAATTTAAGTATAATCGATTTATATATTAATAAGGACATTGTTTGAAAACCCTATATAGATTATTTATTTATATTTATAAATATTGTGAAGGATTCAGTAATTTACATAGATACACAACTATAGCACAAACCGGAAATATCATCATATAACTTAGTTGGGGGACGTTAGGGGTATTGAAGATCGAATCTGATATTTATGTAAATGTGATACTCATGATCATGAATATTCGAATACCTCTTAAAGCATTTTATTATATGATTTAAAATTTTAATATAATATTAATAAAATATATTTTAGATTTTTATAATACCTTAACTTACCTGGTCTTAACTTACCGACCTTGCTCGACAATCCTTTTCTTCAGGATATTCTTTCGCTCATTGCAGTTTTTGTTAATCGTAATTATATCCAATTTCGTCTTTCAATAGTGATATATACGTCATATATTGTACGTCTTTGTTAGTCGTGCAGGTTTAGTTTGCCATGTTGTGATTAGTATACTATTACATCGCTTATAAGTTCATATTTGCTTCACCAGTAATCTCCTAAATCGTAGTCTCTGCTCTTTTATCGTTCTAGAGATCTTCTGAATATCTGCATAGAGTTATTGTTAGTTAACTGTTCCCTCCGGTTTATATATATAACGAAACCAGTGGCATCCGTGTGTATGCAATCTGTTTATTCGTCTTTGTCGTTCGAGTCTACGTTATTTATCCATATATAATAACATATTCAATTGTTACTTTAAAGCAAATTTCATAAATTTAGTTGATATATTTGAATTCCATAGTGGGTAAATATTATTTAACTCTGCCCAAGCTAGACTAATCCTGATATTTACGTCATGTTCGCTTACTCCTATGTAGTGCCCGATGTATTTGAAATCATCGCATTTCTTTATATCATCGACATACAGACAATTTTACAATTTGTATCTTTTGGTCCAGACATATAATTAGTTTTTTTCAGAATTTAATTGTAGACCAATATTCTTTGCGTATTTTTAAATTCTATGTAGCAAAAATGTTGACCCTAAAAATAACTGTTATATCATTAGCTTAATCAGAATTTGTGATATATATTGCAGGGTATCTTCTACATTTTTTCTATTTTAATAAAATCATTATAATAATGATATTTATTTATTGAAATCTCATATATACATTGAATATATTACAAATTACGGATATGAATGTTGTTGTCCATTTAATTCACCAGGATATGGGCAAGACATATTATACACATAAATGGCGCTATCGTATATCTTTGTAGGATGCCATGATAGTAAGTTCACAGTAGTAATATCAAAGAATGATGTATCAGGTTATCGTACCAATGGTTTAGTATTTTGATTTAGCTTCATAATGGCATTACTTATTTCTAATGATATCCCATATGAAGACAACAACGTCGTCATATTTCCACGATGTATTATAACATAAATAGCAATATAATGTGTACAATTGTTGACTTTACTCTTTCTAGTAGCTGTCGGATAGTAAGAATCTACTCAGTGGTTGAAATGTTTCTTCGAAAACCATTATGATTCTCTCTAAATAAGCATATATTTCTAGTATTATACGGTTTAGTAGCATCACATTATATATCTTTGCTGCTAGTTATGTAAGGGTTATACCTTTATAGTGTTTTGGAAATGTGAGATTTATTTTTGTTATGGAAAATGTAATATACATCATTTTTTCCATCTCACTATATTATCTTGCTCATGTATTTTATTATAGAAGTGCAACGATATATGTCGGAAGTGATTAGTCTTCTAAACTTCAGCTGAAATCTCATCATAATCTCATTAAAAGGCTAGATGCTTTTCCATTATTTATATTTGTGATGATGTGTTGATATTGCAATATCGTGAAAGGGCTCTTCTTTATTTCAGTTATTTGTCTGCAGGGAGAGAACTCTTCTCATTTATTTTATCTAACTACTTATATCCGAGTATTGATATATTACCTTACATTTTGCTGTATTTGAACTTTATCTAGCGCTTAATTAATTTACTATTTATCATACACTGGCTGATCTTTTGTTGCTAGCAGCATTTTATAAATATGAAATATTTGTTTTAATGTAATCGGCTTATTATTTTTCATATGTAACATTTATTTATTCTTCAGCGATTGTGTACATTTCTAATGTTATCCTATAATTTTCCGTATCTCTGAATTGTGCTGCGTAATGTTATAATTTAAGTTATTGACAAATATCGAATTTTCCATGGAGTTCCCTTTTTTAGCTTTGGCTTCGACGGAATTGTATTGACTATTGTTTTCTTGCATGCATTTTCGGAATGACAATATATTGTTTTTCTGTGGCCACATTTTGATCTGTAAATCACTGTATCTCACTGTAAAATCTGCTTTTTAATTCAATAATACATGTATTTCTTATTTCTGGATTACAATGTATTACAATTCCTAGTTGACTTTAATTATATATTTTTATCCCGTTATACTTCGTTATGTTTGATTGAAGTGTTGGTCGTATGCCATCTAACATAATTCGGTCGTCTGGTATCATGCTAGTGAACGAGATGTTAGTTAGCTTTGTTTTTAAATTGTATAGCTATACAATTTTAGCACTATTTTTTGTTACTTCTTGTTGATAAGTACGTAATCGAGTTGTAATATTCTAAAATGTGATGCTCTGTGTGTTAATATTTTACCAGATATTTGTGGATGTGATTATTCAGGCAGCGAAGATTATTTCCAGTAAATATAATATCAGCATGTTTCAATTAATTGTTGTCTAATTGTGATATGTATATTTAAATCACTCCATCTGGAATAGATGATCATTACAATAACCTTCGATTATTAATATATTATGCTTTGGTATTTGTCTGGTTAGTGTAGATAAATCTTCAAATAATCTTTCCACTTCTATTTCTTCGATTATGTTGGTCGGACTGTAGCATGATATTTGCGTAGTCTGTAGATTTCTATTGAAGGTAACTATCATAATTCTAGATGATATTATAATACGTCGAGGTATATATACCTCGAAGAGAAAAGTGATCTATATTCTCGCGTACTGACAAATATTCCTGTTCATCTAGTGACTTTTACACCGTTTTCCCAGTCTTAGCTAGTGAATAATTTCCAATTTACGAATAAATATTCTTTTTATGAGAATGTAATCATGTCTGAACTTATGCTCTTAGGTAGAGATAATATAGTTGTTTATTTATCAGCAGAACCTATTATCTCTGGTATTTGTATTCATCTTTGGAGATACTGCTGATATATGTTTAGATATTACGTTTCCAAGTGATTACTTTATTGTATTTTATCTATTATTTTGTAATCTCGATATCTGGTTCTTAGATTGCAACCCGAGTTCCAGGACGCGCTACTTGGTTATCCGCTTGACGAGAGATGCGGTATGGATTTATTTCGTTGTTTATGTCTTATTTTTCTTTCAATAGCTGATTTAAATATTTGGGCGCCATACAATAAACTAGTAAACAGTGCTCTTATCCAGAGTGAATATGCCTCGTCGAAAATATATTTCCCAACTATCTTTGTAACCTACATTGCATAACCATAACCAACATCATTCTTCCAACCCTACTTGGGTATATCAGATACTGTGTCTTACCAAATGACATCCTGGATTTTTCCCGGCACTGATTATTGATTATTGGTAGCTGATCACAATATAGAGTATAAATTACCCTATCCGCAACCCGGGGGGCTGATGGAGTTACCACGATAAGTATAATCCCTACACCACAATATGATAAAGTAGATTCTCTATATTTTAGTTCTTGGTATAAATGATAACAGTATTTATTAAAATATTCTCATTAGTGAAATTGATGAATATTCAATACATTTCCGATATGTGCCATTATATGTTCTCAGTCATAACATATATTATTTAGTACAATGATAAATTTAAATTTTATATAGAGTGTAGTCACTTATACAATTAATTGATAAAACTATAATTATTATAAATATATTAAACATATTATTGTTTGGCCAATACTCATCAAATATACCTGAAAACCACTAAACTGATAAACATATAATAATTTTCTAATAACTATCTACTTTATGAAGATATATATAATAAAATATCACAATATGCGAGTAATAAAATTAAATTGGAAGTAAATAAATATCTAATTTTTCTATGTTTTCACTAAAATGCTCTTTTTTTAGTTTATCTAATATTTTATATATAATGATTTATTTTTTCAAACATATTTTATTTGTTTTTAATGTGCATTATATATGATATATTCCCCTGCGTTTGTATGCAGTACTCTTGTGGTGATTATAGTATAATGATCGCACTTATTTCATATCTATAAAATGAATCATTCAATATTTAATATGTACATATATCTAAATATATGTATATATATATTTATATATATATTTAACTTTATGGTTAACTCATCGAGTAATAGCACTAGGTATACCTGGTGCATTACTATAGTTATGGAAGTAAGCCGATAGTTATATTCTTCTCCGGACTAATACAATAGGTCTTAAATAATATTTAGAAGTAATCTTATATAATATCATATACAAATGATCAGATATCATTAAACCATGAATACCTTAATATGAAAGCGGTTTTGAAGGAACATTAGAGCCATTTGGTTATGAGTTGAGAAATATATTAGGAAAATAAAATTAAAAATAAAGTAACTATATATATATATAGTTACTTATAACTACCATGCATACCACTACGCATACTAGCATGGTAATGTATATGCGTACTATTAGGAGTACGTGTATTATAATGTATGCATAGTATGCATTGCATACATAATAGTTTATCGACTGCTCTCTATTCGAAAGCATGAGTCATGTGACTTATTGTTAATTTCCTAAATCACTGAACATATAGCCCTATGTATATACATTATACATTATACAATATAATACACTATAGTCACTCTTCTACCTATGCATTGTCTAGACACTCGAGTGTCTAGGCTATCGTTAATAAGTGTAGACTACATACATTAATGGTGTGCGTGCGTATGTGGGTATGGGTTTGCGTGTGTTTATGAATGGATATCGGTAGGTTGCTTAAATGGAGTTAATTTTTAACAAAGAATATTATTTACGTACATCTGAAGGTATAAAAATATGAAGTAATAACGAGATATTATGTAATGCATCTATTATGTCGAGAAATAAAACATGTGTGATTTCGATTAGGGGAAAGTAACCGAATATTGACAGTTCCCGAATACGGTCACTCTCGGTATCTCAGAAACCATAAATTCTACAATAAAATTTGTAATGAATAAAATATTCATAATTATATAAATAGTCTAAATAATTACTTTTTATTTTTCAAGTATTCAAAATATTTCTGATATATCCAATAAACTGATTTTTTTATTACGTTTTTTAATTTATGGAAAAATTCAACTTATAGAAACTACCTTCTCGAGAATATACAAATGTATCGATATAAAACATAACAATATATTATTAAAAACTAAAGCATTCTAAACATTATATACATAATTGCTCTATTTGTTAACAAATATTAATTAAGTTATAAGCATATATATATATATATCTAGAGGTCATATAAGTCCCTAATACGGACACTCTAGATGTATTAATACGGACACCCTATAACCAATCAGCGAGCAGCGTGTGAACTATTCTGATTCATAAAACCGCGTGAGTTATAATATTGATACTATCAATGAAGTTAAATCTAAAATGTTATTATTCAGATACTTAAATTGTATTATTAAATAATAAAAATTAATAAATTAATTACTAATTAAATTACATTAAATTATTCATAACATTAATTATAAATAATGTAATTGTGATTTATCTGATTATTTCATCAATAATATATAGTTTATCTAATGGTATATAGGATATCTGTATTATAACAAAGGGTGTCCGTATTCGGACATGGGTACCGAATACGGACACTCCCGATATCTATAGAATAAAAATATTAAATAAAATGTTAAAATCACAAAAATATCTAAAATCAGATAATATTAATGTATTATGATTTTTGAATAAAAATGATGAGTCATAAAATGTTAAAAGTCCATTTATTGTTAAAGTTTCCGTATTAGGTGCGGTCAAATTTCCCCTACATGCATTTTTGTATATTTACAATTCACCTTTATTTCCTCATATTATTACCGAATTTCATTTTGGGGTAATACCTATATAAGTAATATATTAATAGCTTTAAAAAAATAAATATCATTATTCAAATCGACAAGTATACTCTTTACGAACATTTATTTTTGGCACAAATTTAATTTTTCCGCAAAATGAAATATTATAATTGTACGACTTAGTAACTTACCAAAAATGTATAGTTTAGTGATTATTGTTATTTGCATTCTTTCGGCCATTAATATAACAATTATTTGAATGTAACTTATTTTTCATATTTTGATTTAAATGTAAAACAAATACAAATATGTATGTGATTAGGTTGTTTGTATTATTCTGATTATTTTTCTGAAATTAATATAACATTATATAGGTTTATATATTATATACCTATATACTAAATAATTTAAATTATATAAAGTTTGAATTTAAAAAATATGAATGTATAAACATTATATACATATTTGTAAATATTGATATATAATATTAAAAAAACCTAATTTTAAATTACAAACAAAATGTATATTATTCTTTAATAATATTGCATATTACTGTATTGAAATTATAATATATTTTATTATTCATTTATTTCTTTTTATATCATATATGATATATGGTATACCATATTATTTTTTTTCTCGTTTGTATGAATTTTGTTCATTTTTCTGAGAAAAGATTTGCAAATATGCTGATGTTGTAAATAAGCTGATGAAAACAATAATATATCAGAACATCTAATCAATTATAAAAGATATATAATTAAAATATCATAATTAGGATTATAATATATTCTAATTAATCTATAATTCATATATAGATTAATTCTACTATAAACTAATCAGTAATTTATTAATGACTATAATATAATATATCTAAAGTAGGTAATATTATATAATAATCTATAACATGTTCTAGTATGTGTAAATGTAATTTCAATTGAACAATTCAATATGTTTAAATATATAGGTTAATTATATGTTTATTATATGTTTACATACATATATACATATATATATATAATATATATATATATATATTATATATATTATATATATATATATATTACCTATATTCTATAGAAAATAAGTGTTATTCACATCATATTCCTATTCCCTAAATCCAATTCATAATTGTAGTGCGTAGGCATGATAGATAGGAATTTAGCATATTTTTAATATTTGTTTTAGTAATATTTATTAAATTAACTATATTAATAATAATTATTAAATGATGATTTAATAATGGTATAGCTAATTCAACTAATTTTATTATTAATTTTATTTTATCAATGAAAACAAGAAATTAAGTATACTTATAGTCAGATGAAACTCTAATTTAATTGTTGTATTATCATTGGAATATTTAATGTTAATGTTAGTTACATAACCCAAGCGCTATCACTCGCGTGATTTTCCAAATATGTAAAAGTGACAGATGTAAACAAATAAATATCGGTGATTTCATTTTGGGATATATTCTATATTAATCATAAACTTTTACGAAAATGGCCAAAAAATCTGTTAAAGCTGTATTTAGATGATCAATTATGAACTGTGACAATTATTCGAGACATGACACATTTCAATACCCATATTTCTACTAGATGTATATTAATAAATATAAAATAATTCAAAAATTTAATATTTGATTAAATCACTGAATATATAATATCGCCTCCGACTCTTTTGATTTTTGAATAACAAGGTCAAATTCAAATTCACGATAAAATAATTATAAAAAAAAGTATCTTAAAATAAACCGACATTATATATACGTTATTCTTACTATATTTTACATTGTAATATCTAAATATACAGATATAAAAATAAAATATTAAATAAGTTATTATGTATATTATTCTTACTATATATTACATTTCATAGATATTTATAAATATATAGATATAATAATATATTAAGTAGCGATTTTATAAATAAATACATACATTAAATAAATACATTATATATATATATATATATATATATATATATATATATACATACATTCAATATATAATTATATATGTATATAATATATTATCTATAGATATGTAATATATCTATTCAAAAATAAGTATTCTTTATAATTGAGTATTCTTTGGATATTACGAATGTGTATTGCATTTATGTTTTACAACAAGAATAAGTCTTGACACGTTCTATATATATAATATCGATGTATCTTGTTTTAATAGTAAATGATTATATAATAAGTTATTTTGAAGTATATTATTTAGGATATACATGATAAGTATTATTTGTGCATAGCTATATATAAAATAGAATAGCTGAGAATATGAATAATTAAATAAATACTAAAACAAATAAAATAACATACATATATATATAATATATATTATATATATATATATACACATAGAAACCTATAAACGAGATTATGAAGAGAAGCGTGTATACCATTATATTAAACTATTGATATGCAAATACGATTCAAACGTGCATTCATAATGTGATGTACCACGTATATGACGCATACACCAAGTAACTGTGGAAGCGTGAAAGGGGCGTGTCATAAATTTAAACGTAGACATAATCTAATAAAACTTGCCTATATAAAAGTCACATAGTATATTTAAAGTTGTGCTTGACTTTAGGCAGTATAGGCAGGGCCGGTTTAAGCATACTTTGGGCCCCGGGCAAAAAAAACACATGGGCCCCATCATAATTTTTATAACATATTAATAGGTCATTAAATGGTCATTCTAGCAATAACTAATATATTTATAACTATTAAATTTATATATATATATATATATAAATGATATAGGTTATATTATTATTCTATGCATTCTATGCCTAATACAATTATCTACAAATATTTAAAATCTTTAAATTTGGAGTTTTATAAATGTTAGTTTTTCATATATATTTACATGTTTCGTGTGAAGGATGTGCCCTTAAGATATGTATAATATATAGAGGGGGGACTCATTCACTCCATAGATGGACATATATATTAAGTTGCACCCTTACATTCATTGCAATATAATATTGTATAAGATAATAAATAAATTAATTAGTAAAAAATAAAAATAATATAAGTATAATTAAATATTTATATTACTCGCTTTCATCTCTAAAAAAATGAGTAGTATGTATTAATTATAAATTTCATTAATTAGCTTTGATTATAAAGATAATGTATCCATACTTAAAAGTATTTATTATGTCAGAAAATGTCATAGAACATTATTTATAAGTTTTAGTTTCGAGAACCTTAAGCTATTATCTCTCAAGTTTAATTATTTGCCATTAAAATACAATGTATATTCGGATGAAAATGTCTACATTTGTATATCCCACCATATATTGTATATAATAATGTTTGGATAGTCTATTCCTTTGAAGTGTATATCAATACAGTATAATATATATTAAAAAAATTGTATATACCTACTTATAAATTAAGTTGTCAAATATTGGTAGAAAAGAGTTATTTTGAACTTGCATATGATGTATGATGTAAATTCAATATTTAATCAAGTGATATCATTATACTAATTCTTTTGTAATTTGTTTTTTTTTGTATACTCAAATAAAATCCTCATAATCATTTATTTTCTCGCCTATGTATTTAATAAGTATATACATATTTTTTATTACTGCTATTATTTTCTCAATTGAACCTAATTGCTATTTACTTTATTCTACAAAGTAATTAGCTTCACGTTTTTCATAATATTGAAGTATAAAATTCTTGCATTTTACTGAATAAATACATTGACTCTATTAATGTAATTTACGTAAAGTACATATATAATATCATATATATATCGTAGTTATATAACTTATGTAATAATAGGAAGTCCACAATATAATGCACTATAGTTATTATATTATAATAGCATTATAATGCTATAGATTGTGATGACCATATTATATTCGATAATTCTTTTAATACAAAATAGTATATCCTTTCTTTAATCTAGATGTTAAAATATTATATATTTAGGTTTGCTAAATAAACTATATTGATTTGGTATGAAACCAAAAATATTGCTGCAATTGTAGTTGATTCAACGGTATTTTGCCCAACTAGATTTAACAAAGGCGCAGCTCAGGGGGTCCGTATTGCCAATAGACTATTGTTTATTATTAAATAATACATTTCATTTAATATTCCAGACATATTGCTGAAATTGTCATAATCTTGAGCTCTATAATCTTTTATATTTATATTATTATTAAAAAATAATCTAATAAATCATTAGCTAAATATTTACCAGTGTGATAATTAATCTCTAGGTAGGGATTAAATCCTATCCTTTTTCTCCAAATCTCATTTTTACATCAATAAATATTAAATAATCATACCTTACTTGGCATATATGATGACGATTGTTAAATGATCTATATGTGATATATCTTGAGTTGAGTCCACTGATATACTATATACTATATAATATTTTGAATTTTTATTTCTTCAATAATTTATATCTCACCTGTTCTCATTTTAATATCGTCATTGTGGGCGTGTATATGTAAATAGATATACGAGGGTGATGTCAATATAATAATTCATTTTTAAGTAGCCTACTAGTTAGCTAATTACAAAAAAAAATCCTTTAGTTTTATATATATAAATAATATCCTTTTCAATAAATATAAATATAATTTATATATGTAAATATTCTAGTAACATTTTTTTTTACATAATTTCATTAATAGGTAATTATTTTAAAAAAAACTATAAAGAAGAATACTCATATTTGAATTGAACTATATACATATATATATATATATATATATATATATATATATATATATATATATATATATATATATATATATATATGTATACCTATAGGTATATATATATATATATATACACTACAAAATATAATAATATATACACTACAACAATTGTTCTTAAGACACATATTTTTTTAATACGCCCGTGTAGATAGAGAAAATTTAATTATTTTGAGAAAAATAATTTTGAAAAGATATTTTATTAGTCTTAATTACTATTGTACATCTATATAAAATACCGTTTTTTCGTAATTTATAATCAATATAATTCTTTAAATATGTCAGAAATTATAGTTAACATATATCTGAATCATTTTAATTTTATTAAAAAAACGTTAATATATATTTGTGTTCTCGATATAGTGGTTAATAATCCTTTAATACATTTATCTAGTATCATTAATCGCTTCCAGGTTTATCAATCAAATATTTATCAATTCGTTTCATACTATTTCATCTGATATTCTGATATCTGTGAGGTAGTATATGGTGTTAACTATTAGCATGTGCTCCAACCTATTCATTTACGTGTTACCATAATATCTTCATGTAAATTTTGAAATTTTTGTAAAATTCACTTTTCTCATATGTCTAAATAACCCATATTTAATTAATTTATTATATTATTTTTATTTGTTTAATTAAAATTAATAGTATATAAGAAAATAGAATGTATAAAAATACTGTTTATAAATATTTTTTTTTTAATAAATAGTAAAAAAATGTTTCTCAAATAATTTATGGGCCCCCCAAAATGTTGGGCCCCGGGCAATTGCCCGGTTTGCCCCCCCCCCCCTTGAGCCGGCCCTGAGTATAGGCTATACAGTATAGCACAGTGAACGCAACGATTACATACGTGTTCACATGAATTAATTATAAAAAATAAGTCATATATGACACTTAATAACGGATAATTTTTACCTTTTACCTTTTACCTATCCCATAGCATTTGGATGCCGTAGGGGTGCAGTTGACTTCAATACAATACGCTCCATCGGTCTCTATCCCGGGTCGCTCGCATCGCTTCTTCTATTCCAAGACTAGTCCATTCAACTATATTATCTTGCCATTGTGTCCTTGGCTTTAACGGATACTAAAGAGACTTAATAGCGATCAAGTTTACGGCTCACGATAGATCATAGTGCCGATTCCGTGAGAAACTACACTGTTAGAAATAAATGGTATAACATCGATTACAAAATGGTACAACCCCGTGGCGCCCTGGTATACCATTTACGGTATAACTAATTAAAAAAGTTATACCATATTTTAGAAAAAGTTATACCATATTTGATATAAAGTTATACCATAATTTATTAAAATGTATACCATATATTATATATAGTTATACCATATTTTATAAAAAGTTATACCATATTTGATATAAAGTTATACCATAATTTATTAAAATTTATACCATATTTTATAAAAAGTTATACCATAATTTATTAAAATTTATACCATATTTTATAAAAAAGTTATACCATATTTGATATAAAATTATACCATAATTTATTAAAATGTATACCATATATTATATAAAGTTATACCATAATTTATTAAAAGTTATACTATATTTTATTAAAAGTTATACTATATGTATTTAAATTTATACGAGTGTTTATAATAACTTATTATATATTATTAATTTATATATGGAATCGACATTTATAATAATAATTTATTTTCTAAAAACCACATATTTTGGTGTAACAATATTGTTAATTAACAGATATATTTTTAAATAAATAACGTGATACAAAATTACATAAACAATTAATGTTTTTAGGACATGTTATGTGAAACAAATAAAATGTACAATACCACATAATAAAATACGAAATAAATTATTTTGAACGAAAATCAAACAATTATCGATACACATAATAAGCATCCTTTTTTCTGATATATGGAGTCATTAGTTCCTGCAATTAAATTCAAATATTTATATATGTTTATTTATATGTATTATTAATTAATATTTATATAAATAAAGTACTATTATATATATATATATATATATATATAGTATACTAGAGTATATAATAATATTGTATATTATATAATAGTATATATATATATTATAAGATACGTTATACAGTTAATATAGTATACTATATATAAAGTATACTTTAGAATTGTAATTAGAAACATTCAATATATTATATTAATTACTGCAGTTATATATATATATATATATATATATATATATATATATATATATATATATATATATATATAGGATATACTATACTTTTGAATTAGCATACGAAAAATCAAATATTTAAAATAACTATAATAAATCTATAATATTAAGTAACCTTATCTTTATTTTCATTGATACTACTTTTCGTAAATTCATTTTTCAATAATTCGCAAACTCCCATCATAAAATATAAGATTCCCGCATCTATTTTAGGAAATATTATATTATATATTTAATTATACACTTTATAATCTATATTTGATTAAGGATAGAATGATATTGATAATATTTGTACAACAGTTAACATTATTTATATATATACCTATTAGTAATATTATTTAAATTTAATTACATTGTGGGTAACAATTTAATAAATAATTGACCATATATGGATATATAGTAATATGTTTAACTAATGTTATTAATTAGATAACTAAATTACCTGTTTGATCAGTTTGCGTAGTAGCGCTACATAGTACATCAATATATTCGTCTATATATTTGTATATACGTTATATGCTTTATCATCCCCATCAATTCACTATTCCTCTCCGTTTTTCTAATATTGTAAGTGAAATTTGAAATTCTGCAAATAATTCTTCAATTTCCTGCATATTAATATATAGCATATAGTTATCATAATTTTATAATATATATATATATATATATGTGAGTGTGTGTAATAAAGTGAATGTTCTAATAAAGTTTATTAATCAAAGCAAAGAACTGTTGAACATAATAATAATAATAATAATAATAATAATAATAATAATAATAATAATAATAATAATAATAATAATAATAATAATAATAATAATAATAATAATAATAATAATAATAATAATAATAATAATAATAATAATAATAATAATAATAATAATAATAATAATAATAATAATAATAATAATAATAATAATAATAATAATAATAATAATAATAATAATAATAATAATAATAATAATAATAGTACCTACCTGGTGAGATGCATAACGAAGAATGAGGCAATCTCACCGAGTGGAATTTATTCTATAGAAAAATAACGAAATATACTTTACAGACGATCAAAATATAAAATACCATAAAACCAAACATTTACATGGCTATGGCTATGCAATTAACACAGTAGTATTAAATCTAGATTAAAGTTGTTATTTAGATATATCGATTTCTGTTACGTAATGATAAATGCATTTAAATGTATATTACATTACTCGATATATCTACAACTTTGACTTTATAACATATATATATATATATATATATATATATATAATTATATAATTATATTCTAACAAATAAATTTAATTATATATTATAAATTATATATAAATATATTATAAAATTATAAAATATATATTATATAAACTTTTATATTATTATATATAATATGATATAATTTGTATATATATATAATATAAGTATAAATACCTTATGTATATTGTAATGTGTTGACAAATAGATGCTTCTCATGTTGAGTGTAGAGTGGAAATAGTATGTGTTAATAAATAAAATGGAATTATGGAATTATGGAATTATGGAATGATGGGTTGATTATGAGTTAATTCTGGGAATTATATATAATATATAAATAATGCCTATTAGCTTGTATTGTAAATAAATTTATAACAATAGTTTTTTTATAGTTCTATTAAAAATATCACCGGGAAGGTCTTCCTGATATAACCTAGTTTTTTTATATGAGGGTAATTAATACTTAATTAAATCAATATGTTATTATTAATACGTATAGTATATATTTATACACACACACATATATACACACACACACACAGATATATATATATATATATATATATATATATATATATATATATATACAATGTACGTCGTACATGCATACATACTTACATCCATACATGCATACATTCATACATATATATATATATATATATATATATACTCGAATAATTATAAGTATTTGTAAATAAAATATAGGAAATATGTAAATGTATACATATTTCCCTACGGGGAATCTATATAGTTTCTGAAAGCCAGTTTAATTGCAATTAGAAGCAATAAATGCTATGTCTATAATAATATAACACAACAATAAGTAAACTGTTATATTAAGGATATTATGAAGATTACTATTATAATTTATATTTCTTATACATTTTATTTCCAATCAAATATAAACTTAATTTTATAATGTTATGGTATAACTGGTATTTCCATATTGTATACCATATAATTCATAAAGTTATACCATTATATTTATTAGCTAATGGTATAACTAAAAATTACGAATGTTATACCATATAATTTATAATCTTATACCATTTAAATTAAGCTATATGGTATAACTAAAAAAATCAAATGTTATACCATATAATATGTGATCTTATACCATTTAACGTAATTGTATGGTATAATTCGTATTTTATACCATATAATTCATAATGTTATACCCTTATTGTTAACAGTGTAGGCGAAGAAGCAATCATTTTCTAAAGAGAGTGAAGTAGTTAGCTAACTGGACAACTGGACAAACGATAAAGCTTAACCGCTTGGGCTTACATAGATTACGTAAGTAAAGGGGTGTACACACCGCGAGCGCAGGCGAGCTTAGGCGAGCGCGCACGAGCGCAGGCGAGCGCCAGCGTGCTAGCACAAAGTGGCTCGCTAAATGTTCTATTTGCGAGCCACTTTGTGCTCGACGATGCTAGCACGCTGGCGCTCGCCTGCGCTCGCGGTGTGTACACCACAAAGTGCTAGCATCGTCGAGCAAACTGCTAGTATCCAGTGCTAGCACTGAGTGCCAGTAAAATCTAGTAAATTCAGCAGGTTGAATTTTGCAGTACTCGTTACCGGAATAGTAAACAACGCATTGCATTGTGGTAGTGACCTACTTACGATTTATATATACATAGAGCTAGAGAATATTTATCTCTAGCTCTATGTATATATATATAACGAATCTCCATAGTTGTATTATTATATAGTACACAGTGTGTATGTACTACACACACACTCACTCTCACACACACATACACACACACATACATGCATACATACATACATACATACATACATACATACATACATACATACATACACATACACTTATATATATATATATATATATATATAAATATATATAATAAGTATATATATATATATATATATATATATATATATATATATATATATATATAATATATATATATATATATATATATATATATATATATATATATATATATATATATATATATATATATAATACATATATATATATATATTATATATATAATTATATATAATTATTATATATATATTATATATATTATATTATATTATAATTATATATTATAATTATAATCATATATATATATTTATATTATTATATTATATATATATATATATATATATAATTATATATATATATATATATATATATATATATATATATATATACATATATATATATATATATATATATATATATACATATATATATATATATATATATATATAATTATAATAATATGTATATATATATTATAATAATATAAGTATATATATATAATATAATAATATAAGTATATGTATATAATTATATATATATATATATATATATATAATGTTTGCTAGCATAATGCTGGCAATGAGTGCTAGCCACAGAACTAGATAGAAAGCCTTTCTCTCTAGCTCTGTGATGCTAGTACTCGTTGCTCGCGGTGTGTACACCCTAAATAATTTGTGCTAGCATAAATTGTGCTAGCATAATATATGCTAGCACAAATTGTGCTCGCGGTGTGTACACCCTAAAATAATTGTTGCTAGCACTTGCTGGCAACGAGTGCTAGCACCGAGTGCCGGCACTCGTTGCTCGCGGTGTGTACACCCCTTAAGTGATTAGTGACCACTATCGGTGACTGTATCGAGGTTATCTATATGCCTATCATATAGTTATATGATAATATAAAGTCATCAGGTACGAGATTAAGTAATCAAGTTATTAACTATAAGTAAACAAACACATTTAAATAAATCGTAAAATGTAGTTACGTAAATAATTAATATTTATTTATTCAACAAAATTAATATATATATATATATATATATAAATATAAATATATATATATATATATATATATATATATATATATATATATATATATATATATATATTATATACATATATAAATATATATATTATATATATAAATATATTGATATAATTACAAATTCATAAAATAATTAAATCAATAACTTAATGTTATTACTGTACATCATAATAAGGCATAACTCATAACACACACGTATATCCGCAAACATACGTCCGTTCGCGAGAGCTTTCGCATCACCCACTTACAGAGGTCACATCACCCAGTTACAGAGGTCACCCGTGCAGCAAATTATCGCGAATTCGCACTTTTCGTCCGACCTCGACAGTTGACAGAATAATTTCTTATAGATGGAGGTCACGGAGGAGCTATTCTTCCGACAAGCGTTCGAATCGATGCATTGGTAGGAGGCGTATTTCTTTCCGTCTATTACGCCCACCAGACGCTGCGGGAGTGACGGGCCATGGATTAGGTATGGCGTGTGTAGCATATAGAGGTGAACATATGGACACAACTGTATCTATTCGATGTACATAGTGACCGTTAACCTATTCATATTGCCAATTTTCCTGCTACAAAATGACACCCAGTAACGACAGACCCACGATACCTAACTATACTATACTGTATACACTACTGTATACACCACTGTATACGCTAAAGCGTTACGTGCCGTGTAGTACACATAGAGAAAATCAAGCGTTTTTTTCAAGCTCCAAATTTTTCTTCGTTTTTAAGCATAACATTACGTACAAATTCCGTATTGAACTTTTTCAATATGGGAGTTCTGTTTTTTTTTAAAGTAATTTCGTGCACGAAAACTTAAAACACAAAAATAATGCAATCCCCTTTGTGTAAGCGAGCTATTATCTTACGGTGAACAACCTGTATCGTATGCAATGCCTATTCCTATAGGATATGGTAACGATTCGTTAGCCTATAACGACCGTTGTGAGTAATCGTTATAACGAGAAACTACTACTCATGTATTCGGTAAATCCCCGCATATATCGAATATCTTTAATATTTGTATACAAATATAAGTTTATATATTTGTATCGGAAATACACTGGAACATATATATATATATATATATGTGTGTGAATTATAATCTATTGTATAGATATAAAGTGTATGATTCGCCACATACACATTGTATAAGCAAGTCATTACGACGCACAAGGAGTCACACTGAATTTAAGAGGAAGTTATATAGGTGGTGTATTCGTACGTTGATATTTACCCTAATATGAACTACAAAATAAATAGATTTTGTATCTCACATATAGAATAATGGTTCTACAATCTATGATTATCCGTTTGTCTATAACATATGGCTATAGAAAAAATATAATATTATTATTATTATTATTATTACTATTAATAAATATATAAATATTATCATGAATATATTTATTTAACACGAAAAAATAATGTAAAATTGATTAATTGTAATATATAAATATATGTGTTATAAATACCACATACCATACGTATAACTAATGACTACCGACTAGACAAAACGATTGCCTGCACATAAATATTACCAACGTACAGTGTACATTGGTACGTCGTACACCAACAACTAGTATTTGAATATATATATTCAAGATTATAATCAATAATCAAAATTGATTATAATGAATAAATACACAGTAATAATAACTACGAATAATATAGGTATACATTTTACGATTACTCACTTATAACGAAGTATTATTATTATTATTATATATAAAGGGGTAGCCCAGTTCTACGTAATACTTACTGCACACATATCATTGTCGCATTGCATAACTTTAATATTAGCATTGTTATCAGCAGGTATCACGTAGCCGACGTTACACTTGAGACTGAGAACTGTGACACCTGAGCGGATTGTAGTAGTAGTAGTAGTAGTAGTAGTAGTAGCAGTAGCAGTAGCAGTAGCACTAGAAGTAGAAGTAGCAGTAGCAGTAGTAGTAGTAGTAGTAGTAGTAGTAGTAGTAGTAGTATATCTCAAATGTAGAACTGTTTTACATTGTGTACATAATATATACGCATGCACACGTGCTTAGCATGTCGTGCTAGACAAAGGTATTAACAACTATTATACAACTAGGAAAAAAACCCTTATTAATCATGATTGCATACAATATATGTTTTAAATAACTATATCAATATATGTACATAATATATATATATACAGTAAAAGCCGCTTGTATCGACATCCCAGGAGATCCAAAAATATGTCGATACATCCGATTGTCGTTACATATGATGAAGGCGTGGCTAATTTTAAATTACGCCCACTTAATAGAATATGTACTTGTATTATCAAATATCACATATATGCTATCCTTAATTTCTATTATATCGTTAATTGTGTATATTAAGTTAATACTTTAATACTATTAATGCGAGCGACTTCGATTACGTAATATCGCGCGCGCTCACATTCCAGAGAAGCGTACGTTAGCAATAACAAGTCATGGAATTAACCCAGCGTGGTAGGGACATTCGTATGAGTCTATATATGGGCAAAAATGCTGGCATACGAATATCTACGTACGAGTATACAATACTGCGTAGTATCAAACATGATATTAATATATATGTATATAGGGGTATATGCATATATATATAAATGGGTATGCGTGTATATGGGTAATATATATATATATATATACATATATATATAACAATGTGCATAGTGTAGTGAATCTACAATAATACAAAGATTAATTCTTCATATCATCCTTATTTGATAATATACATATATATATATATATGTACTATAGTCCATAGTTTATTAATATGCTCAACTCTATATCATACATACTATAGTATATATGGTAAAGATGTGTACTATTTTCATAATGTCGATACACGTGATGAACATTTGTAATTGTATAGTAAAATTTTGTCGATACAGCCGATGTGTCGATACAGCCGATTGTCGATACACGCGATATTCTGTAACATGTATTAGATGGAAATTCCAACAAATATATTTGAATTTGTCGTTAGAACCGATATATCGATACATGTGGCTGTCGATACAAGCGGCTTTTACTGTATATATATCGAAACCTCCTAACAGTGTGTGCAATATCATATCATCATTTCCATTAAAATAAAATAATAAGATAAAAATAATGATAAATATAATAATAAAATCATATTAATTACTATTAATAAAAAAAAACAATTAAATGATTAAATAAAAAGGTTAATTAAATATGAAAATAATAAAAATTTAAAATTAGAAACAAATATAAAATATAAAATTACAAAATAAAGGAGATATAAATACAATTGATACAAATAATACAAATAAAAGTTGGGCATTCAAAGTTAAATATTAAACAGAAATCAACACCTGACATTTTGTAACACAACAGAAATCAACAGCTCGGATGCAAATGGTTAAAGAAAGATAACAATAAATAATGTTTACTATCAATAAGACATATATTTTAATACTGTTAAAATAAAAATAAAAAATTAATACTGTTAAAGAAATAATTTATTATTATATATAATATGCATAAAAATGTAATATAATAATATCATGATAGTGTATTATGATAAATAGTTAGATATATATATATATATATATATATATATATATATATATATATATATATATATATATATATATATATATATATAGTATATTGGAGTATTTTAATGTCATTTTTTTTTTCATTTATTATTCTTTTTCGTTTTTTTTCTTTGTTATCCAAATGGCTTTAAAATAAGACCTTGGTCTTTTCAGGTTGTTGTCAGCGATTCATTCATACCAAAGATTTTCTGAAGGAAAGATATAACACTTACGCGAAATCGTGTAATTCGAATTTGTATACAAAATACCCTGGTGCCACCTATAGAGGGTTACTTTTAGGAACTATGCGTTGTTTATAATGTAAATTCGTATTTAACTATACACTTTTAAAATGTTAAATAATATGCTTTAAATTAATATTTATATGATGAAAACTAAGTGTTCATTACTAATATATAACAAACAAATATGATATTTATGTTTTAAATGCTATAAGCAAAGATTTTGCGAAGCAAAGATATAACACTCCCTATGCATGCAACGTAATTTAGTAATATCCCCAACCGCTGCTATAGCAGTAGTATCGAAATCACTGAAATAGATTTAGGTTCGGCTCTGTTTGCATACAACAATGTTTTCATTGCTCAATTAAATTACATGCAATATAAATTAGCTTTTACTCACTAAATATATACTTATAGCATTTAAAACATACATATCATATTTGTTTGTTATATATTAGTAATGAACACTTAGTTTTCATCATATAAATATTAATTTAAAGCATATTATTTAACATTTTAAAAGTGTATAGTTAAATACAAATTTGCATTATAAACAAAACATAGTTCCTAAAAGTAACCCGCTATAGGTGGCACCAGGGTATTTTGTATACAAATTCGAATTACACGATTTCGCGTAAGTGTTATATCTTTCCTTCGGAAAATCTTTGCTATAAGTATATATTTAGTAAGTAAAAGTTAATTTATATTGCATGTAATTTAACTTAGGCTTTAACCTATAGGCTTGATACTATAGTATCAAGACCTCCTATAACCGAGATTATAGTAGGTGTTGCTAGTATGGAGCATTGGGGTATACCAATATAATTAGTGATAATATCAGATTCGGATATGTTAACTTTAACTATTTTAGTTATATTATGTAAATAGTTTTGTTATCAGTTAAGAGGAATCCATCTAATTCCATATTTATCTAATTTGCTAATTATAATAGAATGTTCAATAGTATCAAAGGCTTTACTTAAATCTAAAAATAAGGTATTTATTGCTTTATTTTCTTTTTTATTTTCCATTATATGGTTGTAAATATATAGTATAGCTTGAGTGGTATTATGTTTTTTAAGGAAATCATATTGGGTAGTATTTATTATGTTATTATTTTGTATGAATTGTATTATTATATTATATATTATTTTTTCTAGTATTTTAGATAGTTGACTTTAAATTGATATTGATCTATATATAGATTAATTGATCTTTATATAGACAAACTATAGTTTGATATAATATTGATGTTATTTTTTTATGAATGGGTTTAAATTAATTATTGATAAAAAATATTTAAGTTTATAATTTTTTACATAAATCCTATAAATTTATAAGTACTCTAAAATATATATTTTTTTATAGATTGGTAAAAATGAAATTGATAAATATAAAATATTCAATAATTATACTATTTAATTTTATATAAGTGAAAATTAGTATTACAGTATAGAATAATAATTATAAATATTTATATGTGTAAATAATAAGTTAACTTTTATTAAAATAAAATATATATTACATGAACTATAAGTTGAAAAAATATTCATGTAAATATAATACACAATTTAATAAATTTCTACATATAAGGTTCTATAATATTCAATAATTATTTTTTTTATGAATTTTTAATTACATAATTTATATAAATACATACCTTTCTAAAATATAATAACTTATTATGAAAGAAAATGATTATTTAACAATGATATTTGATCTTGAATACATCTTTATTACATAATAATACACAATTTAAATAATTTATAATCATTTTCTATATATAAACAGTTATAAAATATTCAATAATTATTATTTTTATGAATTTTTAATTACATAATTTATAAAAATATATAACAAAACAAAATAACTTAACATGTAATGAAAGAAAATGATTATTTAATTATGATAGTTAACCTTGAATACATTCTTAAATAAAATTAAAAATTAGAAAAAAGTACAAATATTGTCTTTAGGTAATTATCCTTATTTTATTCAATAATTAATTAAGTTATAATTTTTTTTAATTATCATGTTGAATAATATATAGTAAATATTTTATCAATATATATTTATATATAAATACGAATATTTTATATATTATTTTTAATTTTAATTTCATATTTATTTTTAATAATTTTTTTTTATAATTATTATAATTAATTGAATATAATATTATGAATAATGATTATTTTTGATTTTTTTCTTTAGATTAATATAATATATTATATACTAATCAAAATAAATATCACTTGTAATAGACAAATAGTAATGTATGAGTACACATTTTCGTTTATTAAAAACATGCGTATATTTTTTTGAAATATACATAATCTCTGGGTATTGAATGCATAGTTATTTAAAATTGTTGGGACCTAAAGAGTTAATGGAAGATAGTTTCATGTTTAGAGGAAAAGTTCCTGATGATAAACATAGATTAAAAATATGGCTTAATGGAAAATTAATGTAATATTTTGAAATGTTTAATAATTTCATATGTAGATAATCAGTGTCTAGAGAAGTCTTTGATTTATTATTTTGTATAAAAGAATTTATCTCATGTGTTGATGTGGGATGAAGATATATTGAATTAGATATTGGTGTAATGTACATTGAGTTGAGATTATTGATGGGAGATATGAATTGTTTATTTATGGATTGACTTATATTTATAAAATAAGAGTTAAATGCAATTGCTATTTGCTATCATTAATGAATTTATTTTTCGAATTCATCTATTATAAAATTTTGAGATTGTTTAATTTTCTGTTTATTTATAATGTTATTTATTAGATTCCAATTTTCTTTAGTAGATATACTATTTTACTATCTATATATGATTGCTTTACTTTTTTAATATTGATGGTTACTTAATTTCTTAATTGTTTGTAGTTATTGTTCTTAATTAATTGTATATTATATATACCTATTATCTAAGTAAATGTTATATAGTTTATACTTTTTATTAATGTCTCTTTTTATTTTATATGTTATCCAATTTTTCGATAGAATATATGAAGATGTTTTATTTGTAAGTAGGGGCATACATTGGTTAATTAGTAATGTATATATAATACAATTTGTTGTAGGAGTTTTTAGCACCATTTTCTTCAATGACCGAATCTCAATTTGTATTTTTTAGTGCATCAACGAGTCTTTTAGTGTTATTTATAGTTATTTTCATTGTTTTAATTGTATATAAGTTATTTCGTATTTTGGTTTTTATTTTAATTATAATATATATTGGGAGGTGGTCTGTCAAGCTTTCTAAGAGTATTCCACTATTATAAATATTTGTTATATTTATATTTGTATACATTTTATCTATAGTTGAAGTGTTACTTTTATTGAATTAGGGTATTGTATTTTGAATAATTTGAGGCGTTAGTCCTAGTTGATTTATTAAATGTTTAATTGGGATGGTTTGGGATCATTTGTTATGATATTAAAATCACCCATAATTATTAACTCGTGTGAAATATATTTATGAAATTTGCTATATAACATATTTATAAGATCTGCAGTTTTATTGAAAGGGCTATTTTAAAGGCATGTAATTAAAAAAAATATTATTAAAGTTTAATCTCTATTTTAAGTGTTTCCAAATAATCTCCTATATCAAAAGTAAGTTCCTTTTAAGTTCTTATTGAATATATTTTAAAATATATATTGAAACACCACCACCTCTACATTTATTTTGTTTCTGTTTATAGTTTGTTTGATATGTGTAGTTTGTTATATTATTATTGAAGTCATTATTACTATTTAAACAGGTTGCAGATAAACATATAATATGAGGTTTGATTATTAAAGTATCTATAAATTCTCTTAATTTATCCAGGTTTTGAGTAAGGATTCTAATTTGTATGTGTATAATTATCAGATCATTTTTATTTATTATTAATTCTTTGTTATACT
Organism: Osedax fenrisi; assembly: GCA_964019155.1. Lineage (NCBI taxonomy): Eukaryota > Metazoa > Annelida > Polychaeta > Sabellida > Siboglinidae > Osedax > Osedax fenrisi. Next base: position 78,855,555 of record OZ025239.1, read on the forward strand.
ATTAAATTGTTGTGTTGTTTAGTATTGGTTTGGTATCATATTATATTTAATCATATCGTTTTTTTAGTTCAATTATTTTAAAAGTATCATTTCTATACCGTACATATTTATTATATATATATTAATATATATATATATATTTATTATTTGTTGTTAATAAATCAATTGATTTATTTTTAACTTCAATAGATAGTTTTTTAATAGTCTCCATCTCAACATTATTGATTTCTTTTGATATGCTTATATTTTTTAATTTTGAGTTTTAAATTTGTTTGCATTTTGTATTATATTATTAATTTCTATTTCAGAGTTTAAAATAATTTGTAAGGGCCTGATGACATTATAATTTTCTAGGTATTTTCCTAATCTAAAATAATTTTTATATTATAATTTGTGTTGACTTGATCTAAAATTTCTATTATTTTTTTTTTACATTTCTTTGTTTCGTAATTATAATCTATTAGTTTATCTAGGTACCTACTTGTTTAACATTATAGAGTATAATAGTTTTATTTCTTATTTCATTTAAGTTATTTCCATTTATGGATTTATTTATAGTCATTGATAGATTTTTTGAAGTGTATTATTGAGGTTGGTTTTAGTGATCTCAGCAAATGTTTTATGATCAGGTTTATCAGTTGCTTCATTTAGATTTTTTATTATTTGTTCATGATATTCTATAATTATAGTCAACTTTTTATTATTTATAGTTAATAATTTTCAATAAAGCATTTGAGATCAATTATTTTATCATTATGCTCATCTGTTATAGATATAGTTTGTTTTTTTTGACGAGCCATTTGAATTAATTTTTTACTTTATATCAATTAAATTCTAAATATCATTAATATATATGTTGTTACAATATATTTACTTAATAATAAGTAATTTACTGAGTGAGTAATAAGAGTTTCTCTAAATTTTAAAGATACTTTTTATATACTATATGCCACACTAATTTTATTATAGGATACCTAGGGTTTATATATTTTATCAAATACATATAGTAATACAAATGTATATAGCAATTATATTATATTATCATATTTAATATTACAACAAATTAAATATTATAAAAAGTTAAAAAATTAAAAATGTATCTCAAGGCCATGCACGTTTAAATGTATCATTCAATGATATTATTTGAATAACATAGTATATACTATTATTAGTATTATATAATACTAATAATAAAATAATATACAGTATTTAAATATGAAAAATATCCAATGTATGTATATTTAATAAATATTATTTATATATATATAAATGTATTAAATTTATTAATGCACTATATAAATATATGTTATAATTTGTATGATATTTAACAATTCTTGGAATTTCAATAAATATCTTTGATGGTTTTTTTATTGAATTTTCAATTATAATTTAAAAATACTAATAATAATACAAAATATAAATATATAAAATATATATAAATGTATTTATACAATATAATAATAATAAACAATAAGTAAATAAGATTAATATAATATGAATACAATATATTATTTAAATATAAATATATGATAACTTATCTTTATATGAATAATAATAATCGATTTAAAAAGAGTAAATAAAGTAGTTGTTGTTATTAAATACGTGAATATATAATATATATTAGAACTATATATATATATATATATATATATATATATATATATATATATATATATATATATATATATATATATATATATAAACAATTTATATTATACATATATGAACACACACACACATATATATATATATATATATATATATATATATATATATATATATATATATATATATGTGTGTGTGTGTGTGTGTGTGTGTGTGTGTATGTGTGAATTATATATATATAATACAAATTCTATAGAAAATTAAGGACTTCAATGTGTCATAATTATAGTTATAAGTCATAACTTAAGATATGACTCATAACTATGTTATTTATCAGTTACGTTCAATAATATAGGTTTTATATGTTAAATAAATGTATGGTTCAAATAAATTACATTGTTAAATTATTAATTAAAATATGTAATATACTCAGTATGTATTAAAATTAATATAATAGTAAATGATTATATAATAAGTTATTTTGAAGTATATTATTTAGGATATACATGATAAGTATTATTTGTGCATAGCTATATATAAAATAGAATAGCTGAGAATATGAATAATTAAATAAATACTAAAACAAATAAAATAACATACATATATATATAATATATATTATATATATATATATACACATAGAAACCTATAAACGAGATTATGAAGAGAAGCGTGTATACCATTATATTAAACTATTGATATGCAAATACGATTCAAACGTGCATTCATAATGTGATGTACCACGTATATGACGCATACACCAAGTAACTGTGGAAGCGTGAAAGGGGCGTGTCATAAATTTAAACGTAGACATAATCTAATAAAACTTGCCTATATAAAAGTCACATAGTATATTTAAAGTTGTGCTTGACTTTAGGCAGTATAGGCAGGGCCGGTTTAAGCATACTTTGGGCCCCGGGCAAAAAAAACACATGGGCCCCATCATAATTTTTATAACATATTAATAGGGTCATTCTAGCAATAACTAATATATTTATAACTATTAAATTTATATATATATATATATAAATGATATAGGTTATATTATTATTCTATGCATTCTATGCCTAATACAATTATCTACAAATATTTAAAATCTTTAAATTTGGAGTTTTATAAATGTTAGTTTTTCATATATATTTACATGTTTCGTGTGAAGGATGTGCCCTTAAGATATGTATAATATATAGAGGGGGGACTCATTCACTCCATGGATGGACATATATATTAAGTTGCACCCTTACATTCATTGCAATATAATATTGTATAAGATAATAAATAAATTAATTAGTAAAAAATAAAAATAATATAAGTATAATTAAATATTTATATTACTCGCTTTCATCTCTAAAAAAATGAGTAGTATGTATTAATTATAAATTTCATTAATTAGCTTTGATTATAAAGATAATGTATCCATACTTAAAAGTATTTATTATGTCAGAAAATGTCATAGAACATTATTTATAAGTTTTAGTTTCGAGAACCTTAAGCTATTATCTCTCAAGTTTAATTATTTGCCATTAAAATACAATGTATATTCGGATGAAAATGTCTACATTTGTATATCCCACCATATATTGTATATAATAATGTTTGGATAGTCTATTCCTTTGAGGTGTATATCAATACAGTATAATATATATTAAAAAAATTGTATATACCTACTTATAAATTAAGTTGTCAAATATTGGTAGAAAAGAGTTATTTTGAACTTGCATATGATGTATGATGTAAATTCAATATTTAATCAAGTGATATCATTATACTAATTCTTTTGTAATTTGTTTTTTTTTGTATACTCAAATAAAATCCTCATAATCATTTATTTTCTCGCCTATGTATTTAATAAGTATATACATATTTTTTATTACTGCTATTATTTTCTCAATTGAACCTAATTGCTATTTACTTTATTCTACAAAGTAATTAGCTTCACGTTTTTCATAATATTGAAGTATAAAATTCTTGCATTTTACTGAATAAATACATTGACTCTATTAATGTAATTTACGTAAAGTACATATATAATATCATATATATATCGTAGTTATATAACTTATGTAATAATAGGAAGTCCACAATATAATGCACTATAGTTATTATATTATAATAGCATTATAATGCTATAGATTGTGATGACCATATTATATTCGATAATTCTTTTAATACAAAATAGTATATCCTTTCTTTAATCTAGATGTTAAAATATTATATATTTAGGTTTGCTAAATAAACTATATTGATTTGGTATGAAACCAAAAATATTGCTGCAATTGTAGTTGATTCAACGGTATTTTGCCCAACTAGATTTAACAAAGGCGCAGCTCAGGGGGTCCGTATTGCCAATAGACTATGGTTTATTATTAAATAATACATTTCATTTAATATTCCAGACATATTGCTGAAATTGTCATAATCTTGAGCTCTATAATCTTTTATATTTATATTATTATTAAAAAATAATCTAATAAATCATTAGCTAAATATTTACCAGTGTGATAATTAATCTCTAGGTAGGGATTAAATCCTATCCTTTTTCTCCAAATCTCATTTTTACATCAATAAATATTAAATAATCATACCTTACTTGGCATATATGATGACGATTGTTAAATGATCTATATGTGATATATCTTGAGTTGAGTCCACTGATATACTATATACTATATAATATTTTGAATTTTTATTTCTTCAATAATTTATATCTCACCTGTTCTCATTTTAATATCGTCATTGTGGGCGTGTATATGTAAATAGATATACGAGGGTGATGTCAATATAATAATTCATTTTTAAGTAGCCTACTAGTTAGCTAATTACAAAAAAAAATCCTTTAGTTTTATATATATAAATAATATCCTTTTCAATAAATATAAATATAATTTATATATGTAAATATTCTAGTAACATTTTTTTTTACATAATTTCATTAATAGGTAATTATTTTAAAAAAAACTATAAAGCAGAATACTCATATTTGAATTGAACTATATACATATATATATATATATATATATATATATATATATATATATATATATATATATATGTATACCTATAGGTATATATATATATATACACTACAAAATATAATAATATATACACTACAACAATTGTTCTTAAGACACATATTTTTTTAATACGCCCGTGTAGATAGAGAAAATTTAATTATTTTGAGAAAAATAATTTTGAAAAGATATTTTATTAGTCTTAATTACTATTATACATCTATATAAAATACCGTTTTTTCGTAATTTATAATCAATATAATTCTTTAAATATGTCAGAAATTATAGTTAACATATATCTGAATCATTTTAATTTTATTAAAAAAACGTTAATATATATTTGTGTTCTCGATATAGTGGTTAATAATCCTTTAATACATTTATCTAGTATCATTAATCGCTTCCAGGTTTATCAATCAAATATTTATCAATTCGTTTCATACTATTTCATCTGATATTCTGATATCTGTGAGGTAGTATATGGTGTTCACTATTAGCATGTGCTCCAACCTATTCATTTACGTGTTACCATAATATCTTCATGTAAATTTTGAAATTTTTGTAAAATTCACTTTTCTCATATGTCTAAATAACCCATATTTAATTAATTTATTATATTATTTTTATTTGTTTAATTAAAATTAATAGTATATAAGAAAATAGAATGTATAAAAATACTGTTTATAAATATTTTTTTTTTAATAAATAGTAAAAAAATGTTTCTCAAATAATTTATGGGCCCCCCAAAATGTTGGGCCCCGGGCAATTGCCCGGTTTGCCCCCCCCCCTTGAGCCGGCCCTGAGTATAGGCTATACAGTATAGCACAGTGAACGTAACGATTACATACGTGTTCACATGAATTACGTTGTTCATTGCTTAAGTGTAATAGACGTATATACTAAGGACAATATATATATATATATATATATATATATGTATATATATATAGTATATAGTAGGTATACCGTATCTAAATAATATATAAAGGTGTTCATGACTATAGGTATTATGCATGACCTATTCTCCCATCTAACAGTAATAGCCTCATAATAGCATACATAATAGACTTAAATGTTTACATCATGCTATTATGCTGCTATTATGTTGCTATTAAAATTCGTACGTATAAACTGTATTAATGATTTGATCTCTTGGTTTTCATGTAATTCTCTTTCATTAAATATTGCTAAAACTGATAGCATTATACTTTATATATATATATCTTTCTTCAATTACTCCCACTCATCATGGGCGGATACAGGGGGGGCTAGGGAGGTTCTAGCCACCCCCCCCCCCTCATGATGATGGTGAATTTTTGTACATTATGTATTTAACTGGATATATTTGATATGGATACATTATCTATATATATATTTCTCTAAACATATAACAATGCGGCATCGTCGCGAAGCGACGATTCTACGAAATTAAAAAATAAATGCAAGATCGGAAGACACCAGTTATACTCATCTTTTATTCCTCTTTAATATGCACTATCAAAATGTTACATTGTACCGTGATATCATATATTAAAGTGGATTTATAAATTAAGATTTTAAATTAATTCGCCTCTAATAATCAATAGGTGGATCTTTTTAATAAAATTAATTTCATCCAATGAGATTCATGGTAACCAGTAATTTCGTACGAGGTAATTTCGTACGATTTATTAAATTTATTTTAATTTATTTCATAATTCTTATACGAATAAATATAACTTATTTTATTGAGAGACGAGGTGTTCCTATAGGGCTAACTCCGATAGGGCTAATTCAGATAGGGCTAATTCAGATAGGGCTAACTCAGATAGGGCTAAATCCGATAGAGCTAATTCAGATGGGGCTAAATCAGATAGGGCTAATTCAGATAGGGCTAACTCAGGTAGGGCTAACTCCGATAAGGCTAATTCAGATAGGGCTAACTCTGATAGTGCTAATTCAGATAGAGCTAACTCCGATAGGGCTAATTCAGATATGGATAACTCCAATAGGGATAATTGAGATAGGGCTAATTCAGGTAGGACTAACTCAGTTATGGCTAATTCAGATAAAGATAACTCCGATAGGGCTAATTCAGATAGGGCTAACTCCGATAGGGCTAAATCCGATAGAGCTAATTCAGATAGGGCTAAATCAGATAGGGCTAATTCAGATAGAGATAACTCCAATAGAGCTAACTACGATAGGGCTAATTCAGATATGGCTAATTCCGATAGGGATAATTCAGATAGGGCTAATTCAGATAGGGCTAACTCCGATAGGGCTAAATCAGATAGGGCTAATTCAGATAGGGCTAACTCAGGTAGGACTAACTCGGTTATGGCTAATTCAGATAGGGCTAACTCCGATAGGGCTAAATCCGATAGAGCTAATTCAGATAGGGCTAATTCAGATAGAGATAACTCCGATAGGGCTAATTCAGATATGGCTAACTCCAATAGGGATAATTGAGATGGGGCTAATTCAGGTAGGACTAACTCGGTTATGGCTAATTCAGATAGAGATAACTCCGATAGGGCTAATTCAGGTAGGGCTAACTCCGATAGGGCTAATTCAGATAGGGCTAACAACGATAGGGCCAATTCAGATAGTGCTAAATCCGATAGGGCTAACTACGATAGGGATAATTCAGATAGGGCTAACTCAGATAGGGCTAACTCCCATTTATTATGTATATTAATTTCTCAATATTTGTTTTTTATAACATAATTAATTTAAATCAAATAAATAATATATTTCTTATTTCTAAAATAGTCCTAGATCATGCAATTTTCTAATAATAACTCATAATTATCAAATATCCGCACATACACCGGGCCAAAACAGCTAGTATATATATATATATATATATATATATATATATATAAATATATAGGTGACCTGCAATATAGATGATACCAATGGGCCAATGGGATGTATTATAGTAGCGATTACAATATTTTGAATTAACAAGTAAAACACATGAAGAACGTTATCTTCTGCTAAAGAAAATACTCGCACAACAATCCATAAAAGATCACGTTTTTAAACCACACAAAAAAATGAAAATTATAAAATGAAAATACTCGTACATTTAAAATTAAATGGTTACACACATATTCTTGGTTATCCTACAGTTAATCTTTAAATGGCGGATTATGTATACCATATTTTTTTCATTTTAAAATTAATCAAAATCAAGTTGGAAAATGTGTCACTTCGCCGATGATTAAGTTTAAAGATGCGATTGCAGATTTAAGAAAACATGAATCTACTATTTACCACAAGAACTCTTTGGAAGAAAATTGTCGTAATTGCAATAATAAAATTGTGAAAATAATAAGCAATCAGCTATAGGAAGTAAATAATTCCTAATGCAAGTAAATAATTCCATATTTAAACACATTGAATGCAACAGAGCAAAATTTTGATCTATGAAATTTCAATGTACTTCTAAAACTATGTATAAACTCTGGAAATGATATATCAAAAGAATACTTGTTAATGTGTAATAAAAATGCTAAATACACCTCAAAATCAACACATAATGAATTGATATTTGAATGTGGTGGATATATTAAAGAAAGAATAATTTATGATGGAAAACATTCTATAAAAAAGTTAAATATTGTTAGTGTACTAGTTGATGAATCTGATATTGATTACAGATGTATCTAATACTGAAATAATGGCTTTAGCGATTATATATTTTAATTATATATTTTATGGTAAGTGTATCACTGAAGAGTTTATGAATGTGAATGTGAGAATGTGAAAATCTTATTGGAGAAAGTAGAGCTAACTTGATTATGAATACACTAACTAAATTTGAATTAAATCTTAAAAATTTAAAGGATACGATGGAGCAGTAAATATGTCTGGCAAAGTAAAATGAGCGTCAACTATAATTCTGAATAAGAACACTAAATCTATATATGTACACTGTAGATCACATGTATTAAATCTATCAATAGTAAATGCATGCAAAATGCCATTAATTCAAAATATGATGGGCATATTATTAGAAATCTGTATATTTTTTAAATATTCTGCTGAAGTGGCAAGGTGTATTAGAATAAAATATTACCCAAATTTGTGTTAAATCTTCTAAAAAAAAACTATTTAACCTTTGTAAATGAGTTGGGTTGCCATACATGATGCTTTGAGAGTATTCATCGAACTGTATCAAACAATTCTTGAAACAATGTTAGACATATATAAAGATAAAATATGGCATTCAGAAAGTATAACAAAAGCTAACGGTCTTTACAATTCTATGATTAATACACAATTTAGTATGTCATTAATTGTATGTAATAAGTCACTTAATTTCATAGAAAATTTAATAACTACCCTCCATGGACAACTCTGCAGAGTAGGTAAATATACACATAAGGCAAATCAAGATATTAAAAGTGTAATTAAAGGGATACAAGTTTGTAGAGATAATATTGATGAAGTACAATTATAATGGAATGAAGAAGCATCACATTTATTATCATCAAAGATTTTCCGAAGGAAAGATATACCCCCTTATCTCTACGTGAAATCGTTTTTTAACCATAATGCCAACGAAAAGATGGCGCTCCTAGTCATGATTCATATTTAATCATCACTTTTAATTTTAAATAATTATTGTGAATTATAATTATAATATTATCTAGCTTATAGTAATGTATATACTTATAATTTGTATTATTCACCGTTAATATTTATTAAATAAATTAATTTATATTTATATATATATATATTTAATATAATATTATAATTAAAATATGTGTATACTATATATATATATAACTATAACATTGATTTTCATAAATTTTATATATATCAAAATGCGTACTGATTTTAAATATTCTAAAACAATTTATAAATTATTAAATTAATTATTAATTGAATATCATGATAATGTTATATATATTTATAATATATTTAATATATAAGTATATATTATTATAATAATTATATTACATGCCATATTTTACATTATAATTTGTATTTGCATTAAAAGATACAAATTATTTAAAATAAAAATATTTTATGGAATATAATATATTTAATATATAATATAATATTATATAATTAGTTGAACCCTTGATATATTATCTGTAGTTATTAACTAAGTATGTACATATGTTTCACAAGTCTTAAATGTGTGTACTGAGTTTACAAAAATATAACTATTATATACAACCACCACAACTTATCAGATTTTAAACATACGATTTTAAATCGCCATATTTTATACATACCCATATTTCAAAATTATTTTTAAATAGGCAAATTAAATATTATGAATAGTTTCTATTTGTTTTATTATAATAATTATATTTTTATATTTAGTAAAATACTATTGATATATATATATATATATGGTATATTCACAAGATTTACATTTTATTTTATATATAATATAACTTTTTCAAAAATAATATAGCCTATATTATAGGAATACATTTTATATACGACTAATTTAAAAATTATATACCTTATTTACAAAATAAAATTATACCTTATATACCTTATCACAAACTATATTTATTTAATATATATAATATTGTTTACAAATAAGTATACTATAGTATGGTAATAAATAATTTAGAATGTATAATTGGAGAATATCGAATATGGTCCTCATTTATTTTAATTACATTTGCAGAGTTCAAATTTTAGATATTTTAGATGTATCATTATGTAATTAAAAATTATAATACCAACTAATTTAATTGTATCTTACAATATATACTACATGTGAATTTACTATATTGGTGTATCGTGTACAATAGTAGCCTATGCCATCTACAGAAATGATTATATTAAATTTGACCATATGAATAGTAACCAAAACCAGTGGGGAGTAAAATTTGACACAGACCAGATATTTATCTACTATATCATCTCTTATCATCCTATCATTTATCACTTTATATGTATGTCATGAATATTTATCTAATATATGTACTTCAGCCCCTCTTCTGTAAATATACAACGTTTATATCAGATATATTTTCTTTAATTTACCAATAAGAAGTGTGTATGGAATCCTTAAATGAAACATCTGGCAATACTCAAATATATTATTACTTAAATATGGGTTACTTTATTTATATAATTTATTTTAAATTTACTAATATCAAATAGGTATTAGTATACCTATATACAAATAATGTGTCCCCATTACAATTTATATTTTTAAACTACATATAAAAATACTTACATTTTAATAAATGAGAATTGTTAATAATATTAGTTTAGGTACCTATTAATTATTTATATAAAATATTGAATAAATAATAAATATAATTTATATAATTTTATTATAAATTTTGAAACTTTAATATTTTTCTATTTCTACTTAATACACTTTTGCCGACTTTGATTTCACTCTCCTTTTTTAAAAGAAAATATAATCTGATATTAGTAAATAATATTGAAATTCGTAAATTTAATTTTCAATTTTCTTTATCACACAATATTGGATTATAACTTATTCTCATCATTAAATTAACTAGGTTACTTTTTAAGTTTTTTAAGTGAATAAAATGATCAATATTTTGTCTGCAAATTTTTTCTAATATAATTATATTTCCAGTCATCAATTTTGATGGATAAATAAGCCCCTCTGAAAATAAAACAATTATTATATATCTTTTAATTATATTTAGAATAATTATAGTAATAATAGCTATTACTAGTAATTGGAGTTATAATTAAAATATTCTATTTTATAAAATATATATATTTTCTACTGTATAATTTAATACCAGTAGGATTTCATATACATATATTGCAAACTATATATATATATTATATACATAAATAATTTAATACAAATTATTTAATAAAAGAGTAATATATTTAGTGTATATAAATATATATATATATATATATATATATATATATATATATATATATAATATATTCATTACAAAATAATAAAAACAATTCACTTTATAAACTAAATGTTAATTGTATTGTTAATGAATTCAATCATTTTCATAAAAAACAATTCACATTATTGATTCAATTTAATTAATTATTATATTATAATTTATATCATTATAAATGATAGTACATAAATATGTGTATATAAATAGTGTATATAAAATATCAATTAATTAATTATTTTTTAGAATATATATTATATATATAATATATATTAAATTTCTTTTTTACTATGTATATACTTTGGGCTAATTTTGTATACAATATTTAAAATGATATAATAATTAAACAATAATAAAAACAATGCACTTTATAAACTAAAAAATAATTGTATTGATTAATTAATGATTTCAAAAAATAAATTTAAATTATTGTTATAATTTAATTGTAATTAATTATTATATTATAATTTATATTGTTATAAATGAATAAAATATAAATTAATTAATAATTTCTATTTTGTTGTACTATATTACAAATTAGACATATATAATTTATATATATATACAGGTTATATATAATAACATATATAGAAAAGCCTTTGGAAAGGGGATAAAAACCTAATTTCATATGGAAGAGCATTCCAGTATTTTGGAGCTACCACTGAGAAAGCAGATTTAGAGTGAGCAGAGATAGTCGAGCGTTAAACAATTTTCATCGTGTGACATTTCCTGCTAGCTCGACTAAGGGTCTGAATACTGATCAAGTCTGCTAGGTATTCGGGAGATCTAAGATATATCACCTTATGGGTGATGCATAGTAGTCTGTAGGGATACCTAGATTATACCTAGCTGATACCTACTACCTAATACAGTTGATACCTACCTGCAGAGATACCTGAACTTAAGCCAGCCGAGTGACCACATTAGGGTCGATATTGACACTATTGAAGAGAACTTCAGTTTATAAAGGGTGCGTATAGAACGTCGTTGTATCATCTCAAGTTTAAGCATAAGCTTTAGGGGTAGATTACATAGAAGTGAGCAGCAGTATATAAGTCTACTGAAGACTAACGAGTGTATTAGACTTTTAGTCATTGACAAAATTAATTTATTGCGTGATTTTCTAATGTTATAAAGAATATAGTTGGCATTGCGAATCATTATAGATATGTGGTCAGAGTAATCTATGAGGGAGTTGATGGTGAAACCAAGAGTTGTTACGGATTGTAAGGTAGGGATGGATAGTAGAAAGGGGTATAATATATATATATATATATTAATTTAATTATGAAAGCAGGTAAAAATGTATATAATATCAGATTATAAAAATTAATGTTATAATTATTTAGGTTCAAATGACATCTTGTTGTTATAATACCTAGAACAAAATTCCTTATCTGTAAATTATTATATAAATAAAATTATATATTTAATAAAATAAAATATTTGTTATGGCTTACATACAATATATAAATAACGCTAGAAAATTATTATTTAATTTTGTAAAAAAAAATGTTTGTATTATATAATAGTAATGAAATAAATGTATTACAAAATTGCTACTATAGATATAATTGTTGACTATTTTTACAAGTAGTCAAAACTATCAAATCCCATACTATCTCATTCTATATTAATGTTATCCAGTGTACTATATACAAATATTAAAATACTCCTTACATTAGTCGTAACAATTCTATATATTTGTTCATATATTTTTCTAAATATTTGTATTTTATAATTTATTCATTACTATTTAAAAAATATCAAAAATGATAATTATGTCGCAGATTCTAAATAAATATATATATGTTTATACTTTCGAAGTATAATACTCATGAAGATATATTACATGTCTAATGTATTACATATTGCACTTTCATGATCTATCTAGAACTGTTTCTTTCCTAATTTAGAGACACCCTCGATACTATTTTTACATATCTGCGGTTATAACTCCGATTCCCTAAATAAATATAATACTTTCATTTTCTGATAACTTCTTATTTAAACTTTTATAAATAAAAAATTATTATATCATATAAATAGTATATAATTATGCTCAGATCACATTCTATTGATTAATACAAATTGGACAGCATGTAAAAGGCACACATAATTTCTATATCTAATAACTGCGGTCGGTTCGTGTAGGAGAACCATACGTCAAAAGAATTACATATCTATTAAATATAATTAACTGTAATGTACCATTGAAAACTAGCTACTAGTACTACTAATATGTTATCAATAAAACAGATGATATATGTAATTATATATTCAATAGATAAGTTGGTAGTTTATCTATATTGTTAAATATAGGAACAATTTTATGTTAATAGATGCAACATAATTTTACATATCGATGATTTATTGCGACATGCCACTTGCCCATTTATACTAGCCACTCCTCAACCAACCTACCACAACTATTATATATAAATTATATGTGCAGATTTTTATGCGGAACCATATTACATAAGCATTATAATTAATTAAATACACCATAATTAAAGTAATCACCCAATACACATTATTATATTTATAATAATAATATATTATATATTTATATTAATTTTTATATTCTACTATATATTATATGCGCATAGGTTTAAAAAATGATGTGTAAATTTAAGAAATAGTTACTCTTATATCTCTATATGTTTACAGATGTCCGCTGATTGTAAAGTTACTCTTATATATATTATATAATATTATATCGTATATCATATAAATATATAATATTAGTCCCAATATTTATTAATAAGACGTTGAACAAGTGATATTTAATATAAAATATAGCTTTTTTGGATTGTTTACCAATTATAATTATTATAATAATTAATTATTATGATTATTAAATAATATTATTTAAAAGGGGAATACGGACGGTAGGCAAAAATTAAATAACTATAAATAGCAAAGTTCACGCAAGGCGTGCGTTACGCAAATTTATGATACGCTCTAATGCACATGAAAATAAAATCTAAATGAAAACATGAATATATGGAATAATAACTTTGTAAAAATATACGTATACAGTGTATGTATAATACACCATTCATTTTAATTGAATAATTAATATTTGCAGATTGATATTTTGGATTGTTTGATTTATTTTGTTTAGTTTTATTCTTCAGTTTTTTAGCTGCTTTATATACAGAAGTGAGCCTATACAAAGTAATTAATAACTACGAATAATATATTAATGCGACGCCCGCATTGAGAGACGCATGAACTTTGTTATTTATAGTTATTTAATTTTTGCCTACCGTCCGTACTATCCATTTAAAAGAGTTTAAATGGTATTTAATCTATTTATATATATACATATATAATAAACATATGTTATTTATATATAAGTAATATTTATAGAATGGTTATATATGTATTATATATGTGTATTGCATATTAATAATATCCCTTTTATCGTATTTATTCGCTAATAATCAAATTAATTTATATTTGAAATTTAAAAAGATTGTTATGCATAAAATATGGCAACTTTTAAATATGATATTAAAGGTGTGGTAGTTGTATATAATTATTATAATAATATATTTTGTAAATACAATACACATATACCTATAAGACTTGTAAAACATGTTTATGTACTAAGTTAATAACTGTAAATAATATAGTGAGGTTTAAACTAAATATATAATATTCTATACAATATTTCGTGAATACCCATTTTGGCCGCCGATATATTTCCAAGTTAAAGTTGGCCGTGCTTATTAATATGTTGGGTGTTTGTTTAAATAAATAATAATACATTTTCACTGGTTTGGTTAGGTTTGATTTAGTTTTAATATTTCCAGATTTTGTTAGCTGCATTACATCACATGTGAGCCTATAAAATCATATATATATATATATATTTAGTCACGCCCAACTTGAACTCGGCGGCCAAGATAAGCACAGAGTCTATGATTATCATAATAACAGACCTAATATTTTTATTTTAAATAATGTGTATCTTTTAATGCATATACAAATTATAATGTAAAATATGGTATGTAAATACATAATGTAATATAATTATTATAATAATATATGCTTATATAGTATATATATATATATATATATATATATATATATATATTATAAATATATATAACATTATCATGATATTAAATTAATAATTAATTTAACAATTTATAAATTATTTTCTAATATTTAAAATCAGTACGCATTTTAATAATATCAAAATTTGATATACATACAATTTATGAAAATCAATTTTATATTTATATATATATATATATACATAGTATACACATATTTTAATTATAATAGTATATTAAATATATATATAAATATAAATTAATTTATTTAAAAAATAGTAATGTAGAATAATACAAATTACAAGTATTAAAATAATATAATCAAGTTAAATATTATAATTCACAATATTTATTTAAAATTAAGTTAAAAATTAGATTTAATATGAATAATGACTAGGAGCGCCATCTTTCCGTAGGCTTTATGGTTAAAAAAAACGATTACCATTGCGAGATAGGGAGTGGTATATCTTTGCTTCGCAAAATCATTGTTATCATATTCAAATAAAATAATTGATTTACCACGGTTAAATAAAAGACAGATACATCGTGTAAATACACCTGTTTCAAAAGCTGAAGGGTATTTTTTTTAAAGTAATTATATTCCATTATTGGATCATTTGATAATGGAGAAATTATGATTCAATAAATATATATTATATATATATATATATATCTCTCTTGGAAAATTCTTAATAGCAAAATAAATGAATGAAAACAAGGATTCATGGAAAGAAAATATATTAAAGTTTTATGAATTATTCAAAGAGTATTTACCAAAGATACATTTAATAAAAACCGAATTGATTTGCTGTAAGTTAAATAGACAGAGACTAAAGATCTACCTAATACGATAGCAACCTACTCTCAATAACATATGGCAAGGTAAATTTAACTTATTAAATGTATTTACATTAAATTATATAAATATATATATATATATATATATATATATATTAATAATATATAATTTATAATTTATATATATTATATGTGTATTTTTCCAAATATCTATAAAATGTTTTTATTGATGGCTACTACCCCAGTTACCTCGTGTGAATGTGAACGTTAATTTAGCCGAGAATAATAAAAACATATTTACGTTGGACTATGAGTGAAGATCTAGTAAATGTACTTACTTTATTATATATACATACAGACATAGAGATCGATTGTGATTATATTATTTCCAAATTTGCATTACGTAATCCTAGAATAATGCAATTGATTAATATATTGGATTAATAGTTTTATAAAATAAAATATAAAATATTATTCTATTTAATTTAATATTGTATTTAATTTATATATATACATATACATTATTCAATTGAATATTATCATAGTAAATATTTCTTATTTTAAAAATACACTTTTAATTGAATGTTAGCCCTCCCCCCCCCCTTGACAAATTCCTGTATCCGCCCCTGCTCGTCTATTCTTTATCTCATGAGAAGTGCACTTCCTATCTCAAACACAATCACTACTCTAGGTTTTACTCTTAATAATGCACTAGATTATTCAGTACATATATCAAACACTGTCCGCACTGTAAATTATTTCCTGTATAATATAGGCAAGGCTCGTTCTAAGCTAACATTTGATTTAACTAAATCATCAATACATTCATTAGTATTTAGTAGACTTAGATATTGTAATTCGCTTTTTATTAACATTCCGCAAAAATTGATGAAACAATTCGATTCAATACAACGCTGAGCTATTCGTATATTATTTAAGCTTAAGCGTACTGGTATAACCATATATATCAATTCCATAATGGCGATTCATGGATAGTTGAAGTTTCGAGATATATACAAGTTTCGTATTCTTCGCATCATTCACAAGGCGATATATATATATATATGGGAGTTCCAGAATACATATCAAAGAGAGTCAGACTTCGTGCAACTTCTCGTCCGAGTAGCAAATGTGAGCTGATGAAACTCTATGTGCCGTTTGTCTCATCTATATATTCAAATTCAAATTCAAATTCAAATTCTGCTTTCACTGTTGCTGCTCCGAAGTACTGGAACCATCTTCCCGACGAATTACTGACCATATCATATTTTATTACTTTCAAATATCGACTATATTCACATATGTTATCATTATAATGTATTCTTTTAAAATATATTATTATTCGTGTATTTATTTGTTATTTGTTTTATTATATCAACTTGACGCATATAAACGTCTATCGTTTTCATTGGGTCAATAAACCTTTATATTAGTATTATTATATAATAGCGATAATCATATAGATTAATTATATAATAATTAATCAAACATATATATCAAATATATATATCGGACACTTTACAAATGTGTTCTCTTGACCGATATCAGTGATAGTCTACCGATGTTCTGTTTATAAAAAATGTGTCAATGCAAAACCTAAATACTCTCAAACATAGGTATCATTCAGATAGATATATTTTAAATTTAAATAATAATGTAACAAAAATAAATTGGTATTTCATTAATTCATTCTGATATTCTTATTTATTTTAATTATTTATTTATACTCTAACTGATACATATAATATTTATTTGTTATTAATATTTTATTTTATAAAGTTGATATTAAATCTGAAGTTTTTAATTATCCCATTTTAACACATTGTATACAATAATATATTTATTATTAGTAAAAAGAATAAAATACATACTCAATATTTAAAATATCATTTTAAAATGAATTATATAAATTATAAATATTGCTTAAATTAATCAAATCATTAATATTATAAATATACAGATTCAAAATATAATATAAATAAAATAAAAACTAATAATATTAAGAATACATGTACTATAATTTAAACCACGCTATAGGTAAATATACAAATATATTTGTTTATATCTCCTTTATAAAGGAGTTATTATTAATTATAAATTAATAGAATATAAAAAATGTTAATTTGTTTAATTCATATTTTTCAAATATTTGTGTTATGTTAATATCCTTGTTATGTTATACAAATATGCAACATACAAACAAAAATATATATGACAATATTACTTGTAATAAAAGTTCAATTTTTACAAAGCAGAGAGCTTACTTGAAATTAACAATATTGTTTTAGATAGTAATTAAAAATCTAGTTCAGATTCCCATGTTTAAAAGATTGTATCAACATGTTAACATACTTATATTCATTAGTAGGAATATGTCATTGAGTGTATTTAATGAATTCATTAATTTGGTTATAAACATAGTGTTTATCCTGATATACTTTAAACATATAAAATTGTCATCTTATATGACGCAAAAGTAAATTACAATTATTGCTCGAATTATAGGCCAATATCATAGACATATGTCATATGTGATATCACAAATTTAGAAATTTCAGATAATTAAAATGTAGATAAATATTCGATAATAAATAATTCCAAATGTTTCCTTCAAAAAAATATGTTAACATGTGATGCATTATTAAATAATATTGATTATTTCCATATAAATCATAACATAATTATATCTACAATATCTATTGATCTAAAATGTACCATCGACACTATAACTCATGACATTTTAGAAATATAATTATATATATGGTTTTATATGTATTATTTGATCACTATTTAAAAGTTATTTGATAAATAGAAATCATTTTGAAAGTTTTAATACAGATTCTAAATATGTTGTGTTACACCAGGTTCAGATTTATAGCTATTGTTATATTTAGTATATATTATTTAGGACTAGGGGAAAGTAACCGAATACGGACACACTCGGTATCTCAGAAAACATAAAACCTACAAAAAAATGTTAAATGAATAACATATTCATAATTATATAAATAATCTATAGATGTATACATAAGTATTTTTTATTTATTATTATTTATTTAGAATAGTGCTGATATATCTAATAAACTCATTTTTTTATTACGTTTTTAAATTTATGAAAAAAATTCTACTTAAAACCTCCTAAATAATATACAAATGTATCGATATATTATTAAAAAATAAAGCATTCTAAACACTATAGTGTATATATATATATATACATAATTGCTAAATTTGTAATCAAATATTAATTAAATTATAAGCATATATCTAGAGGTCATATAAGTCCCTAATACTGACACTCTAGATGTTTTTATACGGATACCCTATAACCAATCAGCGCGCAGCATGTGAACTGTTCTAATTTTCATAAAATCGCGTGCGTTATAATATTAATAAAAACCAATGAAGTTAAATCTAACATGTTATTATTTAGATACTTAACTTGTATTATTAATTAATCAAATAATAAAAATTAATAAATTAATTACTAATTAAATTATATTAAATTATTCATAAAATTAATTATAAATAATGTAATTGTAATTTATCTGATTGATTCATCAATACTATATAGTTTATCTAGTATTATACAGGGTGTCCATAGGACACCTCCGTTATCTCTTGAATATAAATATTAAATACAATTTAAAAATCACAATAATATTTATAATCATATAATATTAATATATTGAAATTTTTGAATATAAAATTGAATCATAAAATGTTAAGACCATTTATTGTTAAAGTGTTCATATATGTATATATTATTGAGATGGTTTTAAGTTGAAATTTGTTTTTATAAATTTAAAAAACATAATAAAAAAAATCAGTTTATTGGATATATCAGCACTATTTTGAATACTTAAAGAATACAAAATACATATTTAAACTATTTATATATGTAATCCTAATATCATAATTATGAATATTTTATTCATTAATCATTTTTTTGTAGGATTTGTGTTTTCTGAGATACCGTATTCGGGCACTGTCCGGTTACTTTCCCCTAAATGTATGAGAGCGATATATAAACTTGTTAATAACATCAATGATGACTAATTGTATTTAATGCATAACATTCTTAAATGTAATGACGTAATATGTACATATTTCTATTTAGAATATATAATAAGCATTATTAAACATAGTTAAATTGTTAAGTTGTTATCCTTAATTGATCATTTATCATTTTCAATTAAATTAATTATCAATACAAAAGATAAGATGTGCACATCGTGATCATGATCATTCAAGTAAATTTGTATATAAGAAAATTCGTGTATTACAATGCCAACATGTCCGTGTATTACATAGAAATATTACTACGATAGGATTAGTGTATTATCAGGGCCGGCTTAAGGGGGGGGCAAACCGGGCAATTGCCCGGGGCCCCACATTTTAGGGGGCCCATGAATTATTTGAGAAACATTTTTTTTACAATTTATATAAAAAATTTTTTTCTTAACTGTATTTTTCTTATATATTAATAATTCTAATTAAATAAATAAAAATAATATAATAAATTAATTAAATATGAGTCATTTAGGCCGATTTGAAAAGTGAATTTGACAAAAATGTCTAAATTTATACGAAGATATTGTGGAAACAGGTAGGAAATATGTTGGAGCAAATGCTAATAGTGATAACCATAGATCATATTACACATCTCTGCTTTTCAGATAAAATAGTATGAATTCATACTATTTTAAACGTATTGATACATAATTGGTTGATAAACTAGAAAGTGATAAATGATTAACGTATTAAGGGAATGTTAACCATAGTTGAATCTTAACAATTTATAATTCTATAATTAGGTTTACGAATTGTTTACAAAAAAAAAGTATATTTTTTTATATTAAAATTAAATATGAGATATATATTAAGATATATTTTAACTATGATTTCTGATATTTGTAAAGAATTATATTGAACATAAATTACGAAAAAAACGATATTCTATATAGATTTATAATTTGTATGGTAATTAAAACTAATTAGATATTTTCAAAATAATTTTTCTCAAAAGAATTAATTTTCTCTATCTACTTCTCGTATTAATAAAAGGTGTATCTTCTCACAGTGTATATATTATTATAATTTTGTTAGTGTAAATAATATATATATATATAAAATAGTTTTAATATAAATAGGAATATTCTGCTTTATAGTATTTTTAATAATGATTAAACCCATTGATGAAAGGGAATGCTGTACATAACATTTTTAACAGACTATTATTAGTGAAAGAAATTATATTTATATTTATTGAAACAGATATTATTTATAAATATATATATATATAATCTAAATATAAAACTAAAAGCATTTTTACAATTATCCAACTAGTACTAGTAACTTAGTAACCTACACCTGTAGTAATCTACAACTGAATGTTTAGATTTACATCACCCTCATCTATATATTTATATATAAATACACACAATGACGATATTCTTATTGGAGAACAGGTGATAAGTTATCACTTATAACTTAATAATTGAAGAAATATAAAATTCAAAATATTATATTATATATAAATTCCAGATATATTACATGTAGATAAGTCATCAGTCATCGTCATATATACCAAGTTATGTATTATTATTATATAGGTATTTATTTACCTACGTTAAGATTCATTATTATATTGGTCAATATTTAGCTAACGATTTATTAGTTTAGAATGTTTTTTAATAATAATATAATTATAATAGATTATAGAGCTCAACGTTATGCAATAATCCAGCAATATGTCTAGAAGATTCAATAAAATGAAAGATATCATAATATACCATAGTCCATTTACAATGGATCCCCATATATGCGCTGTGCATTCCTTAAATCTGGTTGGGAAAAATGCCGTTGAATCTTAGACAATTGTAGCAATATTAATTGCTTTCATACCAAATAAATATAATTTATTTAGCCAAACTAAATAAAGAATATATTAACATCTATATTAAAGAAGAATAGAATATATATTCTAAAACATATGTTTTATTAAAAGCATTATCGAATATAATATGGTCATCGCAAGCAGATTTTATTAGAGCAGTATCTTATGGATTTCTCAAAATTACATAATTTATATATGATATTATATATGTTAAAATACTACTAAAATAACATTACTAGATTCAACGTATTTATTCAATAAAATACAATAATTATAGACTTCAATATTATGAAAACCGTGGAGCTAATTATTTTGTAGATTAAAGTCGATCAGAAAAGTATTGCAATTAAGTTAAATTAAGATAAAAGCGGTATTAAAAAATATGTAGGATATACTCCTATACACTCTCTAAATATATAGGCGAGAAAATAAATGATTATGAGGAATTGATTAGAGTATACAAACAAATTATAAAATAATGAATATAATGTTAACATATTATAATATCATATGAATTTACATCATATAAGAAGTTAAAAATGACTATTTTCTAACAATATTTTAAAAATTAATTGATATATACTTATAAGTATATAGGAAATATTAAAAAAGATAATCATGTAGTTATTACTAATTATATAAATAATATGTATATATATATCATCTGACATCAGCAATTAAGATGATTAGTATATAAGATAATACATTATTAAACATATATTATACCATATTGATATACACCTCAAATGAATGGACTATACAAATATTAATATATATATGATGAGCTAGATATATCCAATTGTAGACATTTTCATCATAATATATGTAATGGTAAATAATTACACTTGAGAGAGAAGATTCTTTAAACTTAAACTTATAAATAATTTTCTATGAAATTATCTGACACAATAAATACTTTCAAGTCTGTGACATTATATTTAGAATCAAAGCTAATTAATTAAATTGATACTGAATAAATAATAATGATATAGAAGAGGAAATCGAGTAAAATAAATATGTACTAATTATATCATTTGACCTATACTTATATCATTTTTATTAATTAATTTTTAAATTATGAAATATTACATTTCAATGATTTTAAGTGGGTACCGTAATACCTATTTACATCAATAGCGTGAAGGAGACCTACCTATATAGTACCCATTAAAGTGGGTCTCCTTCACACGATACATGTAAATATATGTGATTTTTTTTTTTAAAGATTATAAATATTTTTACATAATTTTATCACGCATAATAGAATAATAATACATCATAATAATATATATATATATATATATATATATATATATATATATATAAATAAATTGAAGAGTTATATATATTAGTTATTTCTAAAATAGCCCCTTTAATATGTTATGAAATTCTTATGGGGCCCATACGTTTTTTTTTTGCCCGGGGCCCATAGTATGCTTAAGCCGGCCCTGTGTATTACACGGGCAATTTGGCACTACAATTCACGGATATTTTGTCACTATAATACAAGTTTTTGTAAATTCTTTATACTCTATATTCTGAAGAACATTTTATATTATTTTTCATACATATTCATTAGTGGGGATATTATTATTATTTAACGTGTATTTACTTATATATATTATAATATATTATAGAATTACATATCGGTTATATTTAAAACATGAATTTAATAATATTAATATTAAATACAATGTTTTAATGTTCAATAATGAGCAATATTGCTAATAATATCATTATAACATTATTCAAAATTGTATTATCTTAATTATCAATATAATTAATTAATTTAATTTAATTTAATTTATTTTAAAGACTCTTTGTGCCATAGAAATCAATCGTCTAAAGTAAAAACAATATAACGGAACATAAACGAAAATAATATAACTAATAATAATGAACAATAGGAATACAGAAAGTACTCAACATTAATATAATTAGTAAATAAAGTTGTAAATAGTGATACAAATAGTGATCAGGGAAATTCAATAGTAAATCGATATGTTTTTAATAGAGATTTAAATTAGTTGGTGATTTACTGGAACGTAGTTTATGTGGTAGTTTATTCCATAGATAATGGGCCGATATGTGCCATGCACGAATTAGTTGTATGGATATTAAGTTTATAGGAGGATGTAGAAGGTAAGAAGTAGTAGAACGGAGAGAGATAGTATGAGTGGGAATATAGATTAAGGAATATAGATATTCAGGTCGGTTGTGGTGAAGAGAGTTATGAGTTAGTAAAATAACTTTAAATATTACTCTAAAAATTATGATTATAATTTTTGTTTAAGTCGAAAAATAAATGAAATTATGATGTTTTAAAAAAACCATAGATACTTAAATAATATATTATTTTATAATATAAACTTTATTTATTAAATTCATAATATTAACTTCAATATAAAATATAAGTAATATTGGTAATTAATTTACATTAGTACTAAATTAAATCAATATATTAAAATAAAGAAAAGATAAAATAGTATATTGTTTCTATATTAAAAAAATGTATTTGTTAATGAATATTATAATGACAAATTGTCCGTTTAATACACTGGTGCTATCGTATTCATATGGATGTGTAATATACGGACATTTGCCCATGTAAAATACGGATATTTAGTCTGTGTAAAATACGACATTTATTTTATAATTTAAATGATCAATACACATATTTTTTATTTTATTATATTTTATTTATTTAAATACTCTATAATAAAGGGTAGAATTAATACTACTACAACCTATGTTAAATTAAACTATATTATTCATGTGTATACAGTAGGAAATTATGCTACATTAGATGATTCCAAAATTGTACATAATGTACCATCTGAGCATATCAATATGAATTATAATAGATTTCAAGATGGTACATTATGAAATACATTTTATGGTACATTATTCCGTATTCAAAATTCTACTCTATATAATATAGTTTAAATGATAAACCTAGTTTTTTGAATATAAAAATGTGTATATATAAATAATTGTTACATAGGGATGATTAAAAATATTACAATAATCAATATAATATATATATATATATATATATATATATATATATATATGTATATATGTATGAGGCAAATCACAAAACCTAGAAGGAAACTGAACTCGGATGACCCTCGAATCATTAGGGCCAGAAATGCTATAAGTACTGCATATAAGACAAATACTGGGGAAAAAGGTCATAGTAATCTATATAAACAAAAGAAATTTGAGATGTATCAAATATATAAAGAAATAAATGATGAAGACCTAGAAAAGAAAGTTTTAAAAATTGAGCAAGCTGATAGAAGTATGAGATACTTAGAAAGTTGGAGCTTAATCAATGAAATATCGGGCAGGAAGAGTAGCCAAACATCACAGCTAAATAGTAACAGTGACGAGGATAGAGTTAACCAATGGTATATCCATTTCAGAAATCTTCTCGGAAACTCAACTGAGGCTACAGACGAAAATGAAGAAATACTTCCTGTCTTTGAAAAATTACCCATAAATGACGATGTATTTACACCAGAGGAATATAGCAAGGCAACAATGTCAATTAAATGTGGAAAAAGTGCTGGAGAAGATGGTATAATGCCCGAAGTACTAAAATATGTCCAAATCAATAACATTATGCTTGATATAATAAACAAGTCGTTTGAAAACTGTGAACAGCCCGACTTATGGAATATCTCCAATATGATCCCTATACCTACATCTGGAAATCTCACTATAACTGATAATTATCGGGGAATTTCTCTCACGTCTATAATGGCCAAAACCTATAACCGCATGCTCTTAAATCGAATACGCCCAATACTAGACCATCTACTAAGAAACAATCAAAATGGATTCAGACAGGAAAGAACAACAGTTGGGCAGATTCTAGCCATAAGAAGAATACTAGAAGGTGTTAAGAGTAAAAATGTACCAGTTTTCTTTACATTTATCGACTTCAAGAAGGCATTTGACTCAGTACATAGAGGTAAGATGATAAACATACTTAGATCATATGGTATACCTGATAAGATAGTAAATGCAATAGAAGCTAGCTATGCTAGTACTAGAGCTAAAGTATACTCACCAGAGGGTGTAACGGAAGAATTTTATATAGTTAAAGGAGTCTTACAAGGAGATACCATATCACCTTACTTATTTGTCATAATACTCGACTATGCACTAAGTAAAGCTATCAAAGGTCGTGAAGAGGAACTAGGATTCACTATTGTCCCATGTAGAAGTCGAAAGATGCACCCAATTGTTCTAACTGACCTATATTTTGCTGATGATATAACATTAATATCTGATTCTGTACGTCAAGCCTCAGAGCTACTACAAAGAGTATACTCTATAGAGTCCGAATGTAGTAAAGTCGGACTGCTTATCAACTATGAATGAATGAATGAATGAAATCAGTTTATAGACAATTGTCTAAGGAGGATCATTGAAAGCTATAAGTAGCTTTATTAAGTCGATACCTCCATAGTATATGAATATAATAGCTTTGGGACATTTATACAATAATAATAAGACTTGTGTACTAGAATTCAATATAATAAGAGTAAAGAAATATATATAAAGAGAATAATAATAATAATAAAAATAATGTCCCTCGGCGTATTTCATCATGTTTCATCAATCCATTAAATAAACTAATAAAATAAAATGTGTTAAAACTTGTGCAAACAAATATAAAACAAAAAGTGCGAATAAAATAATAAAAAATTATTGAAATGTAATAACATAAAATGATTCAAATGGTTTAGTATATACAAATTAAAATAAAGTATGTTTAAAACTTATGCAAACAATTATATAACAAAAAAGTGCGAATAAAATAATAAAAAATGATAACAATATAATAACATAAAAATGACCCAAGTAGTTTTAAATATAAAAATTTTAAAAATTGACGAAGATTAAAAATATTAAAAATTATTAAAATGCTAAAATATAAAAACTAATATTTATTTAAAAAGTAATTCTTTAATACTTTTTTTAATTTGTGTATATTATGTATATTTTCAGATTTTAATATATTATTACTTATTATATTATTATAGTATTTTGGGCCTTTAAAAAAAATGGTGTTTTGAAATTTCGTTGTTTTCATTAATGGTAAAATAAATCTTGTTTTGTCTTTATTATAAATAAAAAATGTATCTAGGTTAATGTTATAGTTATTATGTAAAAGGTTATATAAAAATATTATTATTCTAAAAGTTATGAGTTCATTCAATTTTAAAATAGAATTATATTTAAACATATTATTAGTGTGTGATAAACGATTCAGAGGTAATTGAGACTTGTCTATCATATTTTTATTGATAATTCGAATTGTTTTTTTTTGCATTAATACTAGTTTTTTTAATCTATCTTCATAAACATTACCCCATATTTCTATTCCATATGACATATTTGATAAAAATAGTGAATTATATAATATAATTAAATTGCGTATGTTAAGAAATTTTAGCTTCCGAAAAAGATATACAATTTTTGATAATTTATTACACAAATTTATAATATGAAACGATTATGTTAAATTACTATCTAATATAATACCTAAAAACGTATATCTATCTACTATTTCTATGTTCGCATTATTTAAATTTATATTATTTATAATTGTTGTATTAAAATAAGGAAGTATTTTAGTTTTTTCAATATTCAATTTTAATTTATTCATATTAAACCAATGAAATAATCTATCTAAATATAATTGCATATTACTACTCAATTCTTCATTTGAATTTGCAAATATAGAGAGTGATGTGTCATCTGCATATATATTTAAATTTATATTATCATTATTATTAAATATATTTGATATGTCATTAATAAATATAATAAAAAATAATGGACCTAATACTGATCCTTGAGGAACACCAAAACGTACATTTCTAACAGATGATACAGTATTATTTATTCGAGTTTTAACTTTTCTATCTAATAAATAATTTTTTAAAAACACATTTACATGACCCCTAAAACCACAGTATTCTAATTTTTTTAATAAAATGTCGTGGTCTACAACATCGAACGCTTTTTTAAGGTCTAAAAATAGCGTAGCAATTTTTTTATTTAAACTATGTTTAGTAAATAAAAAATGTTGTAAGTTAAAATGTGAAAGGGTAGTATTGGATTTTTCTACAAATCATTCTATTATAAATTATTTTTTCGAAGATTTTACTAATTTGCGGTAGTAATGAAATGGGTCTATAGTTGATTATCTGTTTTTTATCATTTGCTTTAAATACTGGTTTAATGATAGAAATTTTCATATTATCAGGAAATTCAGAATTAGCCAAGCATAAATTAAATAAATATTATAATGGTTTAGCAATAGAATTTATTAAAAGCTTGATTAATGTCATGTCCCAGTTATTTATATCTTTGGATGATTTAGATTTCATATTAAGTGTAATATTAATTATTTCCTTATCAGTAATAGGTACAAAATAAAAACTGTTCTCAATAGAGTTTAAAAAATATCTAAAATCATTATCATTAGTTATATTATCATTAGTCATATTATCACTAGTCATATTATCATTAATCAAATTATCATTAGTCATATATTTATTTAAAAAACTTTCATTTATTTTAAAACCCACATTTGAAAAATAATTATTAAAATGTTCACATTGATCTTTTATATTTATAATTTCTTTTCCTTCATATTTAAGTATTTTGGGTAATTCATCAACATTTTGATTAATTATAGTGTTCAAATGTGTCCAATTTTCTTTTTGATTACAATTTGAAAAAATATTTGAGTAATATTTATTTTTTTCATATTTTATATTTTTATTAATTTTATTTTTTAGTTTTTTATATTTAATAAATGTATAGGGCAGTTTTTAGTTTTATATGTTTTAAATAATTTTTTTTTTTCTTATTGCATTTTTCAATTTACTTGTAAGCCATGGATTGTTAATGCTATTTTTATTTTTTTTTTTTCTAGATATGGGACAAAATTTATTAAACATTTCATTTAATTTTATTACTAATTCATCATAACATATAGAAGTATCTGTAATTGTGTAAAAATAGTCCCATTTGTAAATCGATAATGTATTTACTAATGCATTAATATTATGCATATTTCTGATATATACATAGTCACAACTTTTAGTATAGTTATTTTTTATATTCAAAGTAATAAATACAACAGAATGATCAGATATATCTGTATTAATAACACCATTCAATAAAATTGAATTACTATTTGTTAATATGTTATCTATTAATGAATTATTATAAGTTGATAATCTAGTTGGTATTTTTATTAAATTATTTAGGCCTAATTGTGAAATGGTATTATTAATATCAATTGTGAATGGATTAAAAACATCTAAAAAATCAATATTAAAATCACCACAAATAAAAATTTCAGAATTAATATATTTTAAAAACAAATTATAAAAGAAATCATTAAAGATAGTTCTATTAATATTTGGTGCTTTATACAACCCTGTGATTATTATAGGTTTATATTTAAATTTTAAATTTAATTGTATACTGATTATTTCTAAGTCATCATCAATTGCTGTTGATAAGTCTTCTATATATAAACAATCTAAATTTTTGTGAGCAAAAATTGCAACTCCTCCACCTTTTTTTTAAATTTTTAGTATACGATTTGTTTTATACATTTTGTAATCTGTTAGATATATTGAAGGATCATCAGTATCAGTTAACCATGTTTCAGTTAGTACTATTATATCTGGTTTACTGACTAATGTATCCAAAAATATATTAAATATATTGATATTTTTATTGAAACTTCTAATGTTTAACATCAATATAGTTATATTTAACGTATTATGTATATTATTATATTCCTTAATAGTATAATAAGCTGTGTTTTGAATTGTATTATTCATCATACTGTTGTGATTCAGATACTATAGATATTGTTTTAAAGGAATTATTTATAAATATTACTTTATATATACATCATCAGTTGAATTATTTTTTGCCTTTTTTATAAGGTCTGATTGAATAATAAGTTGATCTTTAGAAAATTCATGTGTTATACCAACTTTATTAAATTCAGAATCTTTTAATTTAAATGCATGTTTGATTATATTAATTTTATCAATTTCATTTTTAAAAATTACTTTTATAGGTCTAATTTTATTATTTTGTATCTTTTCATCATTTCGTTTTCCTAATCTATGGAACTTAATTACATTATTACATATAGAATCATCTGTAACAGTCTTAATTATATTATTTACAAGTTTTAATTCAGTATCATATTTACTTTTATTATCTGCGAAGTCACTTTCATTAGCATTATATATTATTATTGATTTGTTTTTTAATTATCACCATTAATTTCTGAAATATTTGTATTGATTGTCTTTTTAATAGTACTTTCAATATTAAGTAATTGTTTAGATGTAATATCTGCATATGTAGTATTGTTATTATTATTTTTTTTATCTATATTATCTATTTTTATGATTAATTCATAAATTTTTTCATTAAGTTTAATTATTGTTTCAGTATTATTTTCTAAAATCTGTTTAATATTACCTTCAAATAATTCCTTTATATAATCCTTAATTGATGTTGACAATTCTAAATTTGTCATTCTAGATGACATAATCAAAATAAAAGGTATCTAGTATATTTATATATTCAATAGTTTATTTATATGTAAAAGTATATTGTTACATAATAAATAATTTAATATCTAAATATATGTACATTATAGTTATAGCTAATATTAATTAGTTTTACTACTATTAATTTATATGCATATATTTGTCATTTTATATTAAATATTCAACAACAACCGAGTATCTGTATACAGTATATTTATACACTCAATAGTTTATTTATATATCAACATATATCATTGCATAATAAATAATCTAATATATAAATATACATGCATAATAACTATATATGATATTAATTTGTTTTACAACTATTAATTTATACGTATAGATACACACAAATAAAATAAAATCACTTATCTGTCTGTATTGTTCACGGTCTATTGAATAATTCTATAAAATCAAAAACACGTCCTATCGCTTTGAATCCTAATACACAAGTGATAAGACTACGGTAATGGCCTTCAATACATTAGATCCGATAATATTAAAAACAGCAGATGGACAAATATTAGATGTAGAAAAAGATTTCAAATACCTTGGATCGTGGATAAACTCGTCGGAAAAAGATATTAAAGTAAGAAAGGCTTTAGCTTAGAACGCGCTACACAGCATGCAGACTCTATGGAAATCTAAGATAAACCTACTACTTAAAAGATGACTATTTGTTGCGACGGTCGAAAGTGTATTACTATATGGATCAGAATCATGGACTTTGAATGTCAAACAACAGCACTCACTAGACAGCACATACACACGAATGCTCCGGAAAGCTTTGAATATAAAATGGCAGGAACACGTAACTAATAAAGAAGGATATGGGAAGCTTCGTTGGTCTCCTCCAAAATTAAGGCCAGGATGAAAATGGCTGGACACTGTGTACGCCATCCTGAACTCTCAGTTCACCCCTTGATTCTGTGGGAACCATATCAAGGTAAAGCAAGTCGTTGCCGCAGACGAATAAGCTATGTTGATATGTTGAAGAAAGATTGTGGTCTTCATAAGAAGGAAGAAATAAGAACCAGCATGCTGGATAGGGATGTCTGGAGAAAGCTGTGTCATACTGATGCTCGAGTAGACTGACAAGATCATCCTCGAAATTAAGCAAGTAAGCATATATATATATATTGCGTATAGGGTTATAACTATATTATATTCACGCATTAATGTGTATACGTATATATGTATTAAATATATTTGATATATAAATATATATATATATATATATATATATATTAAAAAAAACATAATTATAGGGAAAAGTAACCGAATACGGACAGTGCCCGAATACGGACACTCTCGGTATCTCAGAAACCATATATGATTTATAAATCATACAACAAAATGTTTAATGAATAAAATATTTATAATTATAAAATGTTCTAAAAAAGTATTTTTCATTTTTTAATTATTCAAAATATTGCTGATAAATCCAATAAAATGATTTTTGTATTACGTTTTTAAATTTATGAAAAAAAATGTCAACTTATAACCTTCTCAAGAATATACAAATGTGTCGATATAAACTATAACACTATATTATTAAAAAATGAAGCATTCTAAAAATTATATATATAATTTGTTATCAAATATTCATTAAGTTATAAGCATATAACCTTAGATCATATAATTCCCTAATACGGACACTCTATAGAGTCTATAGATGTCTTAATACGGACACCCTATAACCAATCAGGGCGTAGCGTATGAACTATTCTGATTTTCATAAAAATCGCGTGCCTTATAATATTAATACCACCAATAAAGCTAAATCTAATTTTTTTTATTATTTATAAATATCTATAGATACTTTAATTGTATTATTAATTAAAAAATTATAAAAATAAATAAATTATTAACTAATTAAATTAGAATAAATTATTCATAAAACTAATTATAAATAATGCAAGTTCAATTTGTCTGATTGATTCATAAATATATTTATATATTATATATTTAGTATACTATATAGTTTATCTAGTTGTATATAGGATGTACGTACAAAAATAGGTATGTTTCTTCTGTATATATATATATATATATATATAGTATATGATACTATAATATCAACAATAAAATAAATATTATATTCACTTTATTATTTATATGCATTTTTATTTATCAAAAAAATAGGCCACTCGATTCACTATTGCAGGATCAATTGATTATTAATTGATTATTGTTGAATTCATCCCAGACTATATACAACAATCTAATTCTTCACTCTATGGAGTGAATTGTATACAATGTATATGATACGTATATATATATATATATATATATATATATATATAAGATATTATATATATATATATATATATATATATCATATAATACGTAAATACATGATATCACATAATGAAACAATTATAAATATCTAAACTTTTTCCTGAGGAAACAACCGATATATATATATATATATATATATATAATATATATTAATGAAATCAGTTTATAGACAAAATATACGTTGTATAAAATATACCTATAGGTATCGAATTAATAAAGCTTATAGCTTTCACTTATCAGTATACAACGTATATTTCTATAAACTGATTTCATTAATATATATTATATAGTATATATACTGACAGTATGTGCAGTGCCATATATCATCATATTCATTCGGATACAAATAAAACATAATTAAATAATAATTCAATTTTATTAAAATAAAAATAATATAAATGACACTGAAATAAAAAGTAGGGGTACCCCCTATAAGAAAATATATAATTAAGAACAAATACATTTTTATAAAAGATTAGAATTAAATTGAAAAAAAACAGTATACATTTACTAAACTTAATTAGCAACTATGATGTACATCATACGTATCGAATCCTGGAAGAATAGAAGTGATGACAAATGATAAGTAGACATGAGGACTAGGCATACCCGTAGGCGCACAGTTGATGGGACATCAACAATACAAAACATTAATCTATAGTGAGACGTTCTATGGTGCCACATTCCTGCCAACTATAAACAGACAGATCAATTAAGATAGCCACAATCAATCCAGTGCCACATAACCATAGTTATAATATACTGTATACAGTATATTTGTCACCATCCAAACATGTCATGTATTAATATTCATATATAAGATTATATGTATTTAATGATTGTATAGTAATATTGTATAATAAATTTAAAAAGTTAAATAGAAAAAAATAAGAATAATGGTTATGAAAACTATAAATAAACAAATTTTATATGTAAATTTTATAAATAATACTGTTTTTTTAATAAATAATAAAATTATAAGACTGTTTTTAAATAATTTTTAAATAATTTTATAATTTAATACTGTTTATAATAATACCTTTTTTATTAAATATTTATTTGTTTAAACTGTTTAAATATATTTATCTACAAATAATTTTTGTATGGCTTTTTTCAACATATTTATTTTGTTTATAGAATTATTTTTTAAAATATTACCAAACATTATAATATATATATATATATATATATATAAATATATATATATATATATAAAATTATACCCATATAACAGTTATAATGTAATTACATAATATACTGTCATATATATTACATCAAATATTACACAATAATACAATTACATTAATATTTCCGTTGAAAATCATTGATTGCGAATATTGATTGATAGGCTAGTTACTAAGTATTGTTACGTGTATATGTGTCACTAATAGTGACTCACTATTGTATAATCATGGTCTAGACATTGTGTAACATTATATATATATATATATGGTTAAGGCGTCAGACACACAAGCAGTAGGACACGGGTTCGACCCTCGTCCGGACCATTAATTAATTTTATAAAATGGGTCTTAAAATATTATTTAGAAGTGATCTTATATAATTGTGTATAAATAAATGATCGGCTCTCGTTAAAACCATGGATGCCTTAACATGAGAGCGGCTTCGAAGGGACATTAGAGCCATATATGGTTATAAGTGAAAACTTCATCTAAGTTCCTGGATGGGATGAAAGGACTCCACCAAATAAAAATAACAATAACAATAACAATATATATTGTGTACTATAGATTAGCGTTATACATAAGTAAGATAACAGTGGTATCGTAACGTATATTCTCTACACACTACACTCTACACAATGAACATATACTGTAGCTATCCATCATAACTAACTTATCATGCCGCTGGTATACTGTCTTATCTTTGGGTAGTTAACTATTGTTAACTACCCTATTAACTACCTGATTAGGTCTTCATTTATAAATAGTTTATTATTGACGTTTTTTTAATATCTTTTCTTGCCATATAAGTTATATATGATATGACATTTATTACGAACACAATTTAGTGTAAAACAAACAATAGTGTTCGCTAACTTATTTTTCATTGGCAGGGTACACATGCAATATTGCACTAATGATATCACTAATTAATATTTCCACATCTAATTTTGTACCTATAGGTATATATAGCTCTATAGATCTATATGGCATTTTCATTTGAATCATCACCTACTAATAACGCAGAAATTGTTAATTATTATTCCGAGAATATAGATCGCATTCATCAGATCTATTATTATAACAATAAGCTATAGTTGCTATTATATTAGTCTCTAGAGAGATCCTATGGGATATTTACTTTATTAATAGATATTACTAGTAATTATTTTAATGATATTATTTCCTCTCTTAAATACATTAAATAAACATTAAATATAATAATGCATCAGTCAAAGTATTTTCTATAATTATGTTCATATCTATATATATATATATATATATATATATATATATATATATATATATATATATATATAGAATATATATCTATATATATATATCTATAACTATAGTTAAATTCTCCAAAAAAGTGTACATAATTGATCTTTCTTTGTTAGTTTATCAATCATTTTTAAAACTATAATTTAATTAAATATATATTTATACATAAATATACATATATATATATATATATATATATAGCAAAGATTTTCCAAAGGAAAGATATTGCACTCCCTATCTATCTCTAGTACCTCGAAATGTAAATTTAAAATGAAAAAATAATATTAACACTAGATGGCGAAATAGTATATGAAATGTTAAATCATGTGATATTTTTATTTAAATTTCTTGTTTTCTAATTATATACATACATTTAAAATCATTACAATATAATACAATACATGTAGTTTTTTTTAATATTAGATTTATAACAATATATTTATCATTTATTTTATTTGTTTATATTAAATATAACATATCAGTGTATTCTATTGTTATATAATTATAATATCATTTTAAAATCATGTAAATACATATTATAATACAATATACATGTATATTGTATATAATTTATTATTTACTATTACAATAAATATAGAAATGTCTTATTATCTAAATAATACCGCTAGATGGCAATATCGAATTATTAGGTGACACAAATATACACAAGTGCAATATCTTTCCTTTGGAAAATCTTTGTATATAGTATATATTATATACATATATAAGTAATTATATAATTATATATATATATATATATATATATAATACACACAACACTGATATACATAACTTAAATAACATTTATAAGTATATAAGAAATTAACATAATATATTAAATTCAATTGACGATATAAAAAAAGTTAAATGAATACAAATCAGTATCAAAGCAATACATGAAAAATAAGCAGAACATCACTGATTCATGAAACCGTATGAAATAAAATATAGAATATGACAATCACAAAGTTATAAATATTCTAAAAGTAATCAATTTATATTAAAGTGTACATAAATATAGTAATAAATAAATTTTTAATTTAAAGTTAATAACTTAAATTTATATAATATATAAATTATAAATAAATATTACTTATCTGAATAATGATATTATTAGATTTTATAAGAGACAAAATATGCGTATTATAATCAAATATATGTAAACAGGAAGGAATAATAAAATACCGTGAGTCCTTATACAGCTTATATATAAATAAGTATAGTTATTTAATAAATAAATAATTAAACTATTATTATAATATGTAGGAATATTAGGTGTAATTACTATTTACAAAATTATAAAATATATATTATAAAATAATATATATATGTGTGTGTATTATACATATATTTAGTTATTTTCTGTAGTTATATAACAATAATAATAATAATATTATAACTATAATTATTAATTTTATTTAATTTGATTCTTATTTTCACGTTTGAGCGTATTTTAAATACGTATTTCTGTGGTTAAATAAAATGATTATCATCATCATAATATTTTATTTTAGTAAAATCACTGACAATATTTTTTTAGACTATTCTTTGTAAAAATTAGTTTTCATATTTATAAATATTCACTATCTATTCGGATTATAATTTGTAAATATAAAGACAAAGAATATTATGATACAACTATATAATAGGTTTAGTAATTTATTTGTATAGTTACATTAAGTTATTAACTAAAGGAAGCATAAAGTATGTAACAATGTAATAACTAAATGTAAATAGTATAAATGCATACACCTAATGGTTACATAATAGTTTTGAAATAAAAAATGAAAAATGAAAAATATATTATTGATGATGTAGATTGTTACATAGATCAGGAGAATATTGTTATTGTTATTTTTTG